>OY821522.1:19842085-20194585 GCA_963682025.1 Cordilura impudica | reverse complement strand
AATTAAAAATTAAAAATTAAAAATTAAAAATTAAAAATTAAAAATTAAAAATTAAAAATTAAAAATTAAAAATTAAAAATTAAAAATTAAAAATTAAAAATTAAAAATTAAAAATTAAAAATTAAAAATTAAAAATTAAAAATTAAAAATTAAAAATTAAAAATTAAAAATTAAAAATTAAAAATTAAAAATTAAAAATTAAAAATTAAAAATTAAAAATTAAAAATTAAAAATTAAAAATTAAAAATTAAAAATAAAAAATTAAAAATTAAAAATTAAAAATTAAAAATTAAAAATTAAAAATTAAAAATTAAAAATTAAAAATTAAAAATTAAAAATTAAAAATTAAAAATTAAAAATTAAAAATTAAAAATTAAAAATTAAAAATTAAAAATTTAAAATTAAAAATTAAATATTAAAAATTAAAAATTAAAAATAAAAAAATAAAAATTAAAAATTAAAAATTAATAATTAAAAATTAAAAATTAAAAATTAAAAATTAAAAATTAAAAATTAAAAATAAAATTAAAAATTAAAAATTAAAAATTAAAAATTAAAAATTAAAAATTAAAAATTAAAAATTAAAAATTAAAAATTAAAAATTTAAAATTTAAAATTAAAAATTTAAAATTAAAAATTAAAAATTAAAAATTAAAAATTAAAAATTAAAAATTAAAATTTAAAAATTAAAAATTAAAAATTAAAAATTAAAAAATAAAAATTAAAAATTAAAAATTAAAAATTAAAAATTAAAAATTAAAAATTAAAAATTAAAAATTAAAAATTAAAAATTAAAAATTAAAAATTAAAAATTAAAAATTAAAAATTAAAAATTAAAAATTAAAAATTAAAAATTAAAAATTAAAAATTAAAAATTAAAAATTAAAAATTAAAAATTAAAAATTAAAAATTAAAAATTAAAAATTAAAAATTAAAAATTAAAAATTAAAAATTAAAAATTAAAAATTAAAAATTAAAAATTAAAAATTAAAAATTAAAAATTAAAAATTAAAAATTAAAAATTAAAAATTAACAATTAAAATTATAAATTAAAAATTAAAAATTAAAAATAAAAAATTAAAAATTAAAAATTAAAAATTAAAAATTAAAAATTAAAAATTAAAAATTAAAAATTAAAAATTAAAAATTAAAAATTAAAAATTAAAAATTAAAAATTAAAAATTAAAAATTAAAAATTAAAAATTTAAAATTAAAAATTAAATATTAAAAATTAAAAATTAAAAATAAAAAAATAAAAATTAAAAATTAAAAATTAATAATTAAAAATTAAAAATTAAAAATTAAAAATTAAAAATTAAAAATTAAAAATAAAATTAAAAATTAAAAATTAAAAATTAAAAATTAAAAATTAAAAATTAAAAATTAAAAATTAAAAATTAAAAATTAAAAATTTAAAATTTAAAATTAAAAATTTAAAATTAAAAATTAAAAATTAAAAATTAAAAATTAAAAATTAAAAATTAAAAATTAAAAATTAAAAATTAAAATTTAAAAATTAAAAATTAAAAATTAAAAATTAAAAATTAAAAATTAAAAATTAAAAATTAAAAATTAAAAATTAAAAATTAAAAATTAAAAATTAAAAATTAAAAATTAAAAATTAAAAATTAAAAATTAAAAATTAAAAATTAAAAATTAAAAATTAAAAATTAAAAATTAAAAATTAAAAATTAAAAATTAAAAATTAAAAATTAAAAATTAAAAATTAAAAATTAAAAATTAAAAATTAAAAATTAAAAATTAAAAATTAAAAATTAAAAATTAAAAATTAAAAATTAAAAATTAAAAATTAAAAATTAAAAATTAAAAATTAAAAATTAAAAATTAAAAATTTAAAATTAAAAATTAAAAATTAAAAATTAAAAATTAAAAATTAAAAATTAAAAATTAAAAATTAAAAATTAAAAATTAAAAATTAAAAATTAAAAATTAAAAATTAAAAATTAAAAATTAAAAATTAAAAATTAAAAATTAAAAATTAAAAATTAAAAATTAAAAATTAAAAATTAAAAATTAAAAATTAAAAATTAAAAATTAAAAATTAAAAATTAAAAATTAAAAATTAAAAATTAAAAATTAAAAATTAAAAATTAAAAATTAAAAATTAAAAATTAAAAATTAAAAATTAAAAATTAAAAATTAAAAATTAAAAATTAAAAATTAAAAATTAAAAGTTAAAAATTACTAGCTAATTCAGATAAATATATTTTAAAGTTTAATATTAATGTCTGGAAATTTTGATTTTTTTTTTTTTTAATTATCATGAATTATCTCACAACTTTATTATAGGCATCAAACTTTGGGTGTTATAACGCTGGCAGCGTTATATAATGAATTTTATTAGGGGTTTCTTACTCTAGTAAAGTAAAAATAATGCCATTTTTCAAATAGTAACGAATTCTTTCTATAGAAGACACGATCTTTGCTTTTTATAGCAAGGAATTATAATAGAAACTGGCCAACAAGAAAAGCTATTAACTTTATATTTAATTGGTATTCGAAATTTAAATTTCAGTACCGACTCAAGTTTAAAAGTGGTAGCCTTACCCAATATTGGTTGTAATAGTGAGTTTAAGATGCAGGTGGAGGATACCAAAGATTCGGCCCAGTCGAATTTAACACTCTTACTTGTTTAATATTATGTTTGTTATTATAACCGTAACAAGTGAATAAGCAAAAAAGTTAAAAGCTGTAAAAATAATAAAAAATAAATATATTTAAGTGTTTAAAAATAGAAAAAAGACTATAAAACACAAATATGAGGAACATTAGAACGGGCGTATAATAAAGTCTTATTAAAAAGCTAAGAAAAGAAAAATTTTGTTTTTAAGCGAAAAAAAATCTCAATGAGATGGTCGAGTGCAGCGCATGCAGAGCTTCGATTTGGGGTGAAACGGGAATAAGACGTAATGGTGTATGCTATAAGGTTTATCATGTGTCAGTCAACTGCTCTGGCATCGATCAATACTCTATGGGATTTGGGATGCCAAAAATTTTGTGAGATATATATGCGGCGACTGTATACAATATATTCGCAATGTTGATTTGGTCATAAACGAAATCCAAAATGGTGTGCACAAGAATAATATAAACTTACAAGTATATAAAAATGAATTTAAAACATCAATGAAACAAAATGAAAAAGAACTTAAACAACTATTGGAGGCGATTGAAAAGAGATATGAAGACAGATTTAAAAAAATCGATAAAGCACAAAATATATGTGAAAAAATTGTCCAAGAAGTTAGAAAAAATGTGGAACAATAAATGATTTTGGAAAGAAAAACAACGAAATGCACAACTCAATTGAAAAAAACATTATAACATGTAATGAAATAAAGAAGGTGATAGAAGAAAATAGCCAAAAAGAAATTGGTGTGAAGCAATATAGTGATGCCAGAGGTAGTAAAAAAGATACCTTTAATTATAAAACCGAAAGAAAAACAGGGTGTAGAAAAAACCAAAGAGGAGCTAAATAAAAAGGTCAATCCGGTAAATTTACAGATATCAAATGTAGAAAATAAAAAAAACGGAACTGTAGTTATTCAAACCGGTACTATTGAAGAAAGAGAAAAAATAAAAGAAGCTATTCAAAATGAGATGAATGAAGGCTACGAAATAAAGATTCCCAACCCAATAGAAATGGCAATTACAATAACGGACATGACTTTCAAATTTTCGGAAAATGAGTTATTAGATAAATTACAGAAACAAAATCCAATGCTTAAAGGGAGTGAAATAAAAATTGTTAGAATGTATGAATTTAAAAGGAACAATAAAACAACCTATAACGTTAAATGTAATCTGGATGTCGAATCATACAAAAATGTGATAGTGGCACAAAGAATTAATATAGGATGGGAGAAATGCAGAGTGTTCGATGGAACCGAAATACTGCAATGTTTTAAATGTAAAGGGTATAATCACAAACACAGCGAGTGTAAAAATGATGAAGTATGTCTGACATGCCACGGAAACCATAAAACAAATGTATGTGATAAAGAAGATATCAAAAAATGTATAAATTGTGTTAAAATAAATAAAAAGCTAAACTTAGGCCTGGAAGAAAATCATTATACAATGGATAAAAAATGCTCCGTTTACCAAAATAAACTTAATATTAAAAAAAGAAGAATTGGTTTAAATTCCTAACAACCAAAGCACATTCGAGGAATATATACAAATATACAAGGTCTGATTAACAACTATAACCAATTGGAAATAATAGCGGCAATCGAAAATCCAGATTTCATTATACTGACTGAAACGCACATGACTGAAGAAATTGATGAAAAAGAGATAGAACTTCAAGGATATAAACATACAAGTACATTTTCCAACTCGACAAGAACTGGTGGTGTGATAAGCTACTTTAAAAATCAATGGACTATAACAAGCCTTTCCGAAAAAGTAAATAACTCAAAATACTGGATAAATGTGTGTACAGCTAAATACAAAAAAATATTTTTCATATTAATGGCAGTATATAGATCACCAAATTGTAGGGAAATTGAATTTTTTGAAGCATTTGAAGAAACTTTAGAAGAACGGGATGAACAGAACTGTGAAATATTAATAGCAGGAGAGTTCAACATAGACTGGTGCAAAGAAGGAACATACCAAAGCAAAATGGAGAGTATTCTAAATGCTAACGGTCTTACACAAATTGTTTCGGAATATACAAGAATAACAGCAAATTCTAAATCATTAATTGATTACATCATAACGAACAACAAAAAATAACAGTAAAAAATAATAATAAAAATAAGATAGCAGATCATGAATCAATAGATATAATAATAGACTTTAATAACGAAAATGATGAACAAGTTCATACCCAAGAAATTGAAATATTTTAATATAATAAAAGTGTATTTTACCGAGAATTAATCCAAAGAATAAGTAGAAATACAAATGACTTTTTAAATAATAATGTTATCTTTTTTGACTCATGTCTAGAAAACACTACAAAACAATTTAAATATAAAAAAGTAATAAAAGAAACTAATTACACTAGCAAATGGTTTAATAATGATCTAAAAATTCTTAAAAGACAAAAAATTTGTAAATATCAAACGGCAAAAACTGAAAATACTATTGCAGCATGGAATGATTATAAGGAAATAAGAAATATATACAAAACAAGAATTAATAAAGAAAAAGACAAATATGTTAATAATAAAATAAGCAATACCAAAGACCAAAAACAGATGTGGAAGGCAATTAAAGACTTAGTACTTAAAAAAAACAAAAATGTGATTCAATCTGTGATATTTAACCAAATAGAAGTAAAGAGAACTGTCAAATAGCATATCATTTTAACAAATATTTTGTCAATAATATTAAGTCAATTAGAGATAAAATAGAATATGTGCAATACGTTAACCAAATACCTACGATAAACCATAAATTTAAATTCTGTGCAATTACAATACAAGAACTAAAAACAAACCGTACCCGTGTTCTGTATTTTATGTGAAAAGTTCTCACATCGAAAAAGTATGAGACAAAAAATCCCACTGTTTCTCGATTTGTGAGTAAAAGCTGCGTCTGTATCTTAATGTGAAAATTTACAACACTGGTTACGTTGTTATTGGAATATTCCAAGTCAGCTGTCAAAAATTAAAAACAAACAAAGCAAATAAAAGTAAACATAAAATTGTGTATATAAAAATATAAGAACTTAAAATGTGAAAATTTACAACACTGGTTACGTTGTTATTGGAATATTCCAAGTCAGCTGTCAAAAATTAAAAACAAACAAAGCAAATAAAAGTAAACATAAAATTGTGTATATAAAAATATAAGAACTTAAAATAATTTTGTGAAAAATGTTCAATATGCTTCTATTAACTGCGGAAGAATACGACCGACGTAATATGTTGCGGGTTCATCGGAGAAAACTTCGGGATGCAACTGATCCCTTTGATATGCCGGATAATAGATTCCGTGAATTTTACCGGCTAACCAAGACAGCAGCAAATATTTTGCTGACAGAATTAAGCCCGCACATGAACAAGGGCGTAAGGAAGACTTTTAATCCACAGCCGCTTTGAATGTGTGCAGCCCTACATTTTTTTGCAACAGGCTCATTTCATAGAGACGTCGGACAGGACTTTGCAGCTTCTGTAAGTAGATCAGTCGTATGTCGGGCTGTCCAAGAAGTAGCTGACATACTGGAGCAAAAACTGATGCCGAAGTGGAATAAGTTTCCAAATATTGACGCATCTGATGCCATCAAAAGTTAATAAATTTATACTTTTAATTAAATAATAATAATTAATTAAATGAATTTAATAAACAATTAATTAAAAATCAACAATTTTTAAGTCATTTCACCCAAAAGGCCCCCACTGAATTTTGATTGATTTTTTTATTAATTGATCAGCTGATTATCTGATTTATAAATTAATTAATTAATCAATCAACTGATTATCTGATTTATAAATTAATTTATTCCTTTATTGCACTGTGGAACATGTTCGTGGCCACTGTGAAAGTACTAAGTCAGTATAGAAAATCCTCCAAAGGGCTTGGAATTCTTAGCCACACTTTTTTTATGATATTTTATATTTTTTTCCTTGATGTCTGTTTAAAAATAGAAAAAAAGTTATTGAACAATAAAATTCATATTCTTCCTACGCGTCATAGTAGATCTGATTCTTTTTTCTATTCCTAGACAAACTAAGCAAAAAACAGGAAGATATGGAAAAATTGTAAAAGGAAATAAAAAAGTTCTCACCTCCCAGAATGGCTGCTATACTATTTAAAAAAATAACTTTATTGATTCAAATAATCAGTTGATTGTTTAATTAAAAATATCAATTTAATTTAAAAAAAATAATTAATTAAAAAATTGAGTTTTATTATAAACTCAATAATTTAATTTCAAAAATATTCAATTTATTAAATAAAGATCAATTTAAATCAATATTTTTTCAATAATTCAAATTTTAAATTATTAATTGAATTTACCCCTGCGTAAAGAACCTATGAATTACATAGAAATAATTTTTAACTTTATCAAAAAATGGATTTATGAAATTATATTTTTATAGTATATACAGTTTATACAGTTTTATTTAAACTTTTACGCATATGTGAATTTACAAAATTAGCTTATTAATGAAATAAATAAATTGTATAATACATAAATTTAATAATAATATTAAATAATAATAAAATTAATCATTTATTTAAACAATTTATCATTTAATTAATAAATCTATTTATGAAATATTTTTTGTTAACTAATTTTATATATTTTTCCAGCTTTTTGTAGTAGAAATGAAATGCTTTTTTTTATTATCTGTTAATATCGGAAAAGATCAAGAATCAGCCTTAAAAAGGATCAGTTTTAGTGTGATGCGTTGAATCATACAAATTTCAAGTTCAGTAAACTCTCTTCGAATCCGCCTGACTTCATTAAGCTAGATTCCAGTGCATTTATTTTTAGATATATATTTTTTTTATATTTATATATAACTAGATGTAACCCGGTGTGCTTCGCTATACCCTCCCCCTCCCCCGCTCTTCCGAATTGTTATGAAAAGGCTCACGCAAAGTCCCAAGGCTCTCACTAACACAGTTATTCATATATATCACATTAAATATTAAGTTTGTAAAGGGTACCATGCGCATTTGTCCAATCCCTCCCATTTTTTTGTCTGACTACTCACGTTAATAATAGATAACCTGAGATAAATTTTCAAAGCTCTCTCTATCATAGTACTTAATATATATGATATTAAAAATTTACTTTGTATGGGAGGTGCCACGTCCATTTACGATATTCGCACTTACGATATTCGCAGTAAGAATCAGTTAAAATTTCAGGAAGATCAGATAAATCGTTACGGAGATTACCTCCTACAAACAAACAAACACATTACCTCTTTATTATGCTAAGTATAGATCATTAATATAGATTCATTTATTTTGATACTTGCTGATATAAAATGTTTTTTGTTTTTTTTAATTCGGTACAACAATTTGTGCGTCAGAGACTTGGTTCGTAAAAGATACGCCTGACAGTCTGTGTAATTTAAATGGTTATGTTGTATTCAGAGCTGATCGTAAAACACATGCTGGTGGTGTTGCAATATATATTAGGGAAGGTATTAAATGTAATTTTAAATGCAGATCTAATGAAGGTGAGGTAATTGATGAAATCGAATATCTGTTTGTAGAGGTTATTTCTGAAAACAACTAAATGCTTATAGGATGTATATACAGGCCACACCGTGATACTGTGATCACTTCTTTTATGGAAGTATTAGAGAGGTTGACGGTCACCTACATGGATTTGTTAATTGCAGGTGATTTTAATTGTAATCTTCTGTGTGACACTTATGTCTCAGAAAACATGGAAACCATTGGTCTCACATCATTAAACTACACGATGCCTACACACTATACATCAACAGCAAGTACTTTACTTGACCTTTTTTTTTGTTAACGATTTAACCGAAGTATTGTTGTACGACCAACTATCGGCCTCATGTTTCTCGAAACACGACTTAATTTTCACGACAAATGACTTTATTTTAAATAATGAAACACTATCAGTTACATATCGTGACTTTAATAATATCAATTACAATGTTTTGGCAGAACATATTTCTTTAGTAAATTGGGCGTCCATTTATCATATGACTTCTGTTGACCATCAGTTGTCCTTCTTGGAGAATAATATCTCATACTTATTTGATCTTACTGTACCTAAGATAACGAAGAACATTAGGACCTATACAAGATCGTGGTTTACAGCACATATTAAACAACTGATTGGTCAAAGAGATAATGCGTTTTCACGTTGGAAAAAATTTAAGTTACCTCAACTTAAAGAAGAATATCGAAATCTTAGAAGAGAAGTTACTCGTGAAATTCGTAGATCAAAGTCTGAATATTATGGCCACCGTTTTGAAAATGCAATTAACACCAAACGGAAATGGAAAACTATTCGGGAAATTGGAATTGGCCGAACTAGTAATAGGAACACTTGCGAACTCACTCCTGATGAACTTAATTCAGCTTTTACTAATTTACCCACTGTTCAATGTCAACCTCCTGCACACAATACAATCAATAACCTAGTGATTTCTGACAATGATAGTCCATTTGATTTTCAATGTGTTAGCAATGATGAGGCCCTTGCCTGTCTTTTAGCCATAAAATCAAATGCAATTGGATATGATATCATGCACCCTAAATTTATCAAAATTATCCTTCCTATCCTCTTACCATACATTACTTACATGTATAATACGATCCTTACCACCAGCGTGTTTCCAACACAATGGAAGCATGCAAAGGTTATTCCTGTGCCTAAGACAAACTCTGAGTTTAGGCCTATATCAATACTACCATTCTTTTCTAAGGCTCTTGAGAAGATAATGCATAAACAGATAAACGAATACCTAAAACGATTTGGGCTATTATCGCAAAAGCAATCAGGCTTTATGCAAAAACATAGTTGTACAACTACTTTAATAGATGTTGCAGATGATATTCGTCATGCCATTGATGGTGGAAATATTTGCTTTTTAGTCCTTCTTGATCATTCTAAAGCCTTCGACATAGTTGATCACTCAATACTTTCAACAAAACTTAGCCGGCTTTTTAATTTCTCCGTGTGTTCAAAGAAACTTATTGAATCCTACCTGGCAAACCGTGTTCAGTCAGTCTTCCTTAATAACCAATTTTCGAGACCACTACATGAACCTAAAGGTGTTCCGCAAGGCTCAATTCTAGGCCCTCTTTTATTTTCAATGTACGCAAATGACTTGCCAGATCATGTAAAGTATTGTAAAGTACACATGTACGCCGATGACGTCCAACTATATCTTTGCAGTCCACTAATATCTTCCAGAGAAAACGTAGCAAAACTTAATGATGATTTAAATAATATTTATAACTGGGAAACTGCTAATGGACTTTGTCTGAATCCCCTCAAGTCCAAATGTCTCATCATGCACAAGAAAACTCTACGTCATAATCTAGATTTTGATATTGTTCTCAACAATCAGAGAATTGAAATTGTGTCCTCATCAAAAAATCTGGGTATTGTTTTTAATGACACACTTAGTTGGAACAATCATGTAAACGTTGTGGTAGGGAGAACGTATGGAATGCTTCGGACGCTTTGGGCGACTCAATCTTCCACTCCATTAAATATAGGAATAATACTTGCAAAATCTTACCTAATGCCGGTTTTATTATACGGGTGTGAAATTTTTGCTTTATGTGACTCAACTAGTAAGAGAAAACTAAATGTGGCCTTCAACAGTATTATAAGGTATGTTTATGGATTAAACAGACTTGATCGTATTTCCTCGTTTTCAACAAGACTATATGGTATGTCGTTTGATAATATTTTAAAATTAAAGGTGCTAGTCCTATTACACAAAATTATATATCAGAAGGAACCATCATACCTTTTCAACTGCTTAACCTTTGCAAGATCCAATAGAGGGAGAAAGCTTGTACCGATAAGATATCGTAGTAAAATTTCTGAATGGCAGTTCTATTTTAATGCCGTTTATCTCTGGAACTTACTACCAAATCAAACACAGAAAATCAACAACGCAATACAGTTCAAAAACAAAATAACTGCTAGTTTTTCAATGCAAATTTAAATTGTTTGTCACTTATTGTTTTTAATATACCTACGTTATTTCAACCATTTTTCTCTTTTTTTTTTTTTTTAATCAAAATTTTTACCATTTGATTCTTTTATATTAAATTATGTCAAACTCATTCATTTATTTAGTTCTTTATTTTATTTATTTTTTTATTTACTTTATATAATTATACAATTTATTTAAATATTTTTGTATACCGTAACTTGTTTTTCTTTAAAAATTCCCATACTATAATATAAAAGATGTAAATCTTGTTGTATGGAAAGAGCAAATAAAAAATAAACTAAACTAAACTAAACAATTATCAGATTTTTCGGCGTTGCTGCCCTGGAGGTATATGTAGCTGCCCATGAGGAGAACATGGATTTTCCAAATTAGAGCTGGCACCACTCAACTATTGGCTTTGAACTTAAAATACCACTTGGCAATTTTTATTTTTTAGCGATTTTTGATTTTGCCCATTTTTGATTTTGAAGATTTTTGTTTTTGGGCGATTTTTATTTTTCGCGATTTTTGGGTTTGGCGATTTTTGATTTTGACGATATATTTTCCACGACAAATCACATTGATAACTAATGTACTTGTCAAAAGACTGTTGCTTTCGTAGTACATCATATTTTTGATATAGGAGGTGCCACGCCCACTTATCCCATCCCGCCCAATTTTTATTGGACTACTCACATTAATATCTGATGGACTCGTGCAAAATGTCGAGCCTTTCCCAATTATATGATATTAGATATCTACTTTACATGGGCGGGGCTACGCCCACTGCTTCGATCACACCCATTTTTTTGTTCGACTAATCACACAAAGAACCTATGGGCTCACGCAAAGCCACAAAGCTCTCTCTTTTACAGTACTCCGAATATATGACATTAAATAGTTACTTTGCATGGGGAGTTCCACGCCCATTGTTGTGAACCGCCAATTTTTTATCTGACTACTCATATTAAGATCTGATGGTGTCTTGCAAAGTGCCAAAGCTTCGCTCTTTTAGTACACCAGTTATATGATATCATATATTTACTTTGTACGGGCGGTGTCACGCCCATTTGTTGTCTAACTAATCATATGAAAAACTTATGGGTTTACACAGTCTCAAGACTCTCACTATAACAGTACTCCAGATATATGGCATTATATATTTTATTTGTATGGCAGGTACCACGCCTATTGGTCCGATACTGCCCATTTTTTGTCCGACTGCTCACATTAATAATAGGTGACATCAGACAAATTTGAAAAACTCTCTCTGTCATAGTACTCGAGATATATAACATTGAATTATTACTTGTATGGGAGGTACGACGCCCATTTCTCCGATACGGCCCATTTCCGGCGTGGCTACTAATATTAAAAATAGGTGACCTCACACAAATTTGCAAAGCTCTCCCTATCATAATACTCAATATATGTATATGATATTAAAAATTTACTTTGTGTGGGAGGTGCCACGCCCACTAAAAATATTAAAAAAATTATAGCCTATAGCACTTCCCATATCCGCAGTACGACTCTGTGAAAATTTCAGGAAGATCAGATGGCTAGTTACGGAGATTATCCCCCTACAAACAAACAAACAAACAAACACACATTACCTCTTTATTATATTAGTATAGATTAATCTTAATTTAACTGTTTACATATTTTTAAAAATTAATATGAAAGAAAAATATTAAAAATGAAAAAACAATTCTATAGAATAAAAAAAATTACATACTGTGTACACATACATACATAAATAAAATGGTTCTGAAATATATCTGATAAATATTTAGCATATCAAAACAAGAAAAATTAAAACTAGCCGCCAAAAATACACAAATATAAAAAATAAATTACAAAAATTACTTGCTATTAAAAAAATTAATTTTAAACAAGTAAGAGTGTTAAATTCGGCTGTGCCGAATCTTTGATACCCTCCACCTCGGTTTGAGTATTGATAATAAATGTAAACAAAATATTGGAAAAAGTAAACAATTTGTTAAACTTAATACCAAATTATTTCAGAAAATTCTTTGGGTTGGTTTTCGTCTTTTCTATTATTTCGGATTTATTTCGGTGTTTGCTTTTTGGTCATCGTGGTTGCTGATCGCCATGCATTTAGGTCATATACCTACATGCATGCGTTTCCGGTTATATGACATAACTTCTCGTTTAATTTAGTTTTTGCTAATTAAATAGCTCGTCCTAACCTCCATTGCAAAGGTAATGGTTGTGTAGAGTGGCTATATGCATTAAATCGTGCTAATTGGAGATGGCTGTATAGTTTCTTTTAACTGGCCAAATATTTCTTCATTGTGGCCATATAGGTCGGATGTAGTAACAAAATAATAACCAAAAAAAAAGCTCTCTCATCTTTTTTTTTAAATATTGCCATATTTTGAAAACATAGAGAATAAATTTATAATAATAAATAATCAAATTAGGGATGCCAAACGCAAAAAACCAAAAGTCCCAAACATTTTAAATAAAATAATTTAATGTTATCTTTATTTTCTGAAAAACTTCAAACTTTCATCCAAAAAAAATTGTGAAAATTTATATATAAAAAATAACATTCTCATCAAATTACGTTTACTTATGTAACAATTTTTATGTTAGCAATTCTTAAATATCATTTGAAGTTTTCTTAAATTCATTGAATTTAAATTAATATTTTCTGTAGTGCGATTCTGTAAATTTCAAATTCAACGATCTGACAATCGCAAAATATATCGACAGCTATTGTTGTTTGCACTAAGGATTAAGTGATTCACTAAGTACATACATCTTAACGACAGTCGACAAATCTGTTTTTCTATTTATTTAAATTGTAAACTAGTGGCACCTCTGTCAAAATAAGCGAAAAACACAAAGAATAGAAAAAAACATATTACTTCGTGTTTGACAGGATGATTTTATGTTTATGTTTAATATCTTTATTTTTTTTACTAATATTTCTGTTTAGTTATTTGAAAATGAAATAATGAATTTAATATGCTATTTAATTTTTTTATTTATATAAAAAAGTTTTTTAATAAAAGCAAAATATTTTCACTATTTTATGATTTTTATTTATGTATGACAACATTTCAACCTAAAAATTTAAGTTTTTATCGATTGAATAAACAACACAAAAATGGTTGTCGTTTAGATAACAACAACAGCTGACTTTAATTATTATGACTTTAATACTGATAATTTTGCAATTTTCTATTTTTTACATTCGACTATCGTTAAAAGAAGAAGAAGATACTGAAAAGTTATTAATATCTCCTGAATGGCAATATTTTTTTTTTTAAATGTAAACATTTTTAAATGTAAACATATTTGGTGTTTTTTTTTGGAATTTCAATTTGTGTTTAACAATTAAAATTTATATATTAAAGATGCAATTGATGTCTTCTAAATTTAAAATTATTATTTCCGACGTTTTGATATGATTTTCTGAAATTCAATTAATATTTTCTAATTTATAATTGGAAATTTTAATTTCAGTTTTTATTAGAATTGATGTTTTCTTAAATTTGAATGGAAAATTTAAAATGTGCAATTTTGTATTTATGTGAATAATAATGCTTTATTAATTATAAACAATTTTTAAAAATTAGGTGTAATCGCAATCAGATATTTTGTAGGTAAAGCAGAATAATAGTTCTATATAACTATGTAGAACTGTTTTGAAAGCAAAAAACTCATTGATGAACTCGGTAACTCTATTTTGTAAAGACAACAAAAAGTTAACATGCCAAACTTATGTTCATATTTGTAAAAGAATAATGAAAAAACGTATGTATACTCTTAACATTGTTCTGTATGATATCTAGTTGAAAATATTGACATTCATGTTAAAATAGAAATAACTATTGCAAAGCTAATTAGAACAAAAATTGTGGCGCCATCTACTGTGGCATAGTCACGCGGAGCAAAATGAAGTGACACTCTGTTAATGCAAAAGAAATGTATTTTCCCCACAACAAAATATTGCAGAATTTTATATAAATAAAATAATATACCCATTTATTTCTAACATGCAGTTACTATGAATATACATACACACATGTATAAAATATATGTATATTATTTGTATTATTTAATATGTTATGTATATGTAAATATTACACACAAAAAATACAACATCAAACTTTATTTTTGTGTTTTTCTCTTTAAATAAATTAATACATAAATTTTTTTTGCTAAATTTACATTTGGGCAATTCACAACAGGTGTTGTATATTGTATGTTGTATTGAAATACACAATACAATCATTTGTTGTGAACACTCAGTTGTATTTTCATATTGTAAAACGCTTTCTTTAGTAATTTTCGATCCAACGAGGAAGGATCGCTTCGTCGCTTCTGCTATTTTGTATAAGAGAAAACACTTGTCAGTGTTTGCTTTTTGGTCGTAAGATATACCCTGGAGTTTTAGTTACGTACCTCTTACATTTTAATTTATAATGAAAAAAAAAATATGTTAAATGTTTTGGTTGGTACTGAAAGAGAAAATACATACTAAAAATATAAACATTAATTTTTATATAAATAAACTTATCGATGTATTTGCGTTATTTGCATTATTTGCCATATTTTATTTTATTATTATTTATGCTGATAAAGTTCTATGTATTTGTTTTTTCTTTTTCATAAAAACTGGCATTCACTTGGAACTGATATGTTATGATACAATATACAACATTTACTAAACATAGCAAATGAAGTTTGATCGTGTATCAGATTTTTCAGTGAAAATTACCAACAACAATTTTACACTATTGTAATGTGATACACGATACAACAGATACAACGATACATTACCCATTGTGAATTGCCCAATTGTTTTTTTTTTTATATTAACAACTAGGTATTTTAGCATTAATTGCTTTAGACGTTGGTGAATTTTTACTCCATTTATATTAACTCGTAATGTCTGCTTGTCGAAAAAATTTTGGATCGATTTTAACCACTTTCCCGTGACCCAATTGATCTGAAATATTGCAGGCAGGCTCGTGGTAATGACACAAATGATCTAACAAATTTTTTTAGTGATGCCAAAACAATGGAAACTTTTAAATTTTTCTACAAGAGTTGATAAAAAATGTACAAAGGGTTTGTTTTTATTATATTATTACCACAACGACCACAAAAACAACAAGTCCAGCTATGACAACGATGCAACATTTAGAATAACAACAAGAACAGTATAGAAATATCATGTTTTTCATTTTTTTTTTACTTTTTCAGAGATTTCCCTGGACCCGCTCCACCGATTTTAATGATTTTTGAAACAGAAATCTTCCATGAATTTGGTGAATCATTCTCACTAAAAACGATCAACCTAGCTGTCCTATTGAGGGCGTGATCGTGACAAGAACAACATAGAAAATTATATTTTTTCAAGACTTTTTTTAGTTCTTCATTCAAATCTCGGGCCCTAATCAACCGATTTGGGCGATTTTAAATAGCAAACTTTAAAGGATATCAATGAATCATTTTTTATATCAACGAGCACTCTAGCTGCCCGATTGATGCCGCCATCGTGATTTCCACAGACGGACAGACGGACAGACAGACGGACATCGCTATATCAACTCCGGTTGTTATAAGGATCACAAATATATATATTTTATGGGGTCCAAAATTTTTTTCTAATTATTACAAACGGAATGACAAACTGATATATACCCTCTGCACACTGGAGTGGAGGGTATAAAAAAAACATTTATACGTATATTTGCTATCCATAAATTCGTGCCGACATAATGAAGATCAGGGTTTTCTTTAAAATTCAAATTTCAATAAAAATGCAATTTAAATTAACGTAACAATAACAATTTTTTTTAATAAATAAAAAAAAATAAAGGCAACAAAACAAAAAGAATTCATTTTTATATTACATATATTCATATGTTGTTAACTTAAAAACTAGTTAAGCCCTTGTTCAAGCTTGGATAGCCTTTCCAAAATTTCCTCATTTTGTTTTTCAATTCTTGCTAATTTAGAAAGAAGTTCAATATGCATCTGTCTCGATTCGTGCAAGGTTTCTTTATATTTGGATGATTTTGAACTTGGTGATTCGTTAGAGACTAACTTCATCTTTTTTTCTATTGGCGGCTGGAAAATTTCATCACCATCTAAAATCTCTATAGATATCACAGATTCCTAAAAAGTGTTTCAATAAATCAAAAAATATGTACATACATTTAATATATATAAAACTATTTTACATTAAGACATTGAAATTCTACTCCTGCTTCTGGTGTAACAGAATCACCATCAACGCATCCACCGTAATAATACCGAGAATTTGCTACTCAAAAGAGTTCAACTCTCGGGGTACGTCCTTGAATGAACCGGCACCGGTTTTATTCGTGAAGCTTCTTCTTGCATTAACTTGCTTTTATACGGCAGATTTTAAGTCAAGCCAACACTATGAAAAAAAAATTTATAATCTTCTCAGCCAATACGAAACAAATTTTAACCTAGCTTTTTCCACTGCTCTACGGACATATCGCTGCATCCCACGGAATTTAAAGATAATCGTAGAGCTTACCACTTCTCCTTACAACTATTATTGGAGTTAATGCCTCCAAATTATCCTCTGGCAAATTCTAAATTGGAAGACATGTAGTCCACAAGTTTTTTTTTTTTTGAATTTGGGAAATTCGTTGCACTTTCTGAATAATTGCAAAAAAAAAAAAAACTTAAATGTAAATACTAAAAGAAAATGATATATAAAAAACTGTCATATTTCTACGTTTTCTCCAATATTCAGTGCCATCTTCTTATATATATATATCTATATTTTTGAAGCATCTTATCTCGCAAAGATTTCAGTTGTGAGTGAACTGGACAGTTCAATTTCAAATCTTTTCACATGCCTACTTTACAGAAACACTTTTTCTCAGTTTTCCAATAAATGTGAGAAAAAACGTTACGTGACAGATAGTTATCACAATATAAAGTTACAGAACCAGTCGAATGCGAAAACAAAAATTTTGTGTCAGTTCGCAACGTTCCATGAGAAAACTTTCCGATCTGAAAGTTACAGATATGGTAGCCAGATTTGAAATACCGAAAAACAGTACATCTAATAAGTAAATACGTGTTTCAGTTTCTTATGAAATTCGCGATAGTTCGAGTCTTACCAAAAATTTAATAAGGTGGGAACATTACGTATTTACTTAAAGCGCCTAAACATTAAAATATGTTAATCTCACATTTAAATTACAAAAATCTCTGTATAAAAAACTTAAAAAACCTGTTTTTTTAAGAATTCGCTGAAAAATGGATATGACTGGACTTGTTTTGCCACGTTATAAATACCGTTGGAAGCGCCTTGAAAATACCTTTCATATGATACTAATATTGTATACGTTGTCTTTAGTTAAAGTACAAAATTCTCCGAAAAACTAAAAAAGACCTTTTTTAAAAACGGTCCAGCTCACGGGATCATAATGGTAGACAAGAAATATTTTGGGGATCATCATAAAACATACCACGGTACATTTTGAGGGGTGCTCTAGAAACACGTTTTTATTTTTCATACAAGGTGAGTCGGTCTAATGTATATAAATACGTTGTATAGACAACTACATATTTAAGAAATCCAATTTGTTATACCCTATACCACTATGTGGTTTGGGTATAATGACTTTGTGCTGCTGTTTGTAACAACCAAAAATATTTGACCTAGACCCATCTTTAATTATACCGATCGAATCAGAATCACTTTCTGAGTTGATTTAACAATGTCCGTCCGTCCGTCCGTCCGTCCGTCCGTCCGTCCGTCTGTGTGTCCATGTAAAGCTTGTAATCAAACTGCAGGTCGCAAATATGAATATATTTTGATGAAATTTGGTATATAAGCTTTTATCGGCCATGGGATGAACGCTATTGAAATTGGTGAGAATCGGTCCATGTTCAGACCTAGCCCCCATACAAATTACCCATATGAAATCGACATAAATTGCCATAAGATCCAAATTGTCATATAGACCTTACTCAAATTGGGTTTGTATGCATTCATTACGTCCACTAATGAGTAGTCCAAAAATGATCCCTTTGACCCCATATAGAGCTGCTTCCCGATATTCAGTTAAATCTATTAAAAAACAAAAATATTGCACTGATTCTTCTCAAATTTTGTTTGTACATATTTTTGCAAAATACAAGAGACTTTACCAAACATGATCAGGATCGGTCCATTTTTGGACCTAGTCCCTTTATAGATATAGCATCCGATATGAACTTTTTCATATCTGCAGCCAAAAAAATTAATAAAAATACCACTCAAATTTGGTTTTTGCTTATTTTCAATGTCCAGTTAGTTGGGCCTAAGAGATAGGGTTTCTAACCGCATGGTATAGGGTATCGTATAGTCGGTCTAGACCGACTATAATTTTCTTACTTGTTTTTCTTTTAAAAATTTTTCATGTTAATCTACAATGTTTAATGGAAATGCCTTTAGAGCCAATTACGCTTGTCTCCTAATCTACTTTAAAATAGATTAAAAGCCCGGTAAATAAATACATTTCCCAAATAAAGCAGTCACATATTCTGTCAAAAATACATGCGGAAATTATAAATACTACGAATTAATCAAATCCAATCTAGATTAGAAGACCAGTGTACATGTGGTTACTTTTAACTTTATATTAAAAGTCACAAATTAACGCCTTTTTTTTAAATAATATTTGAAATTTAAGCTTTAAAAAAATAAATACTTAAAAATATAAATGTAAGTGAATTCAATTTTGGTTTGAGCTGGACTGTCTCGCACCTTCCGTTTCTTTGCTGGAACTGTGGCTAAAAAAATGACTCACAGATTTTTGCTGGTAGCTTCCAGAATTCCTCAGGTGTTTGGCTGTCTTAATATGGCGTTTAATATCGGTAACACTACCATTACCAATTGAAAAACAACCACCACAAATGAAGCATTTGGCCCGGGTGTCGTCATTAGCTCTTCCAATCCAATTAAAGTTATTTTTCCAACTAACTTTAAATTTATTTTTACGTCTATTGGCAACTTGTTTACTTTGTTTGGAATTTGGTGTGCAAGATACTTCTTCTACATCTGTAGTCGAGCTATCTGATAAAGATTCGTCTGAAATTATTTCCTTACAGTCCATTTTTGAAAAGAAACTTGCTTAAATACACACTACATATGAGTATGTATGTATATCCAAATTATCTTACCCATTGTTTAAGTGTAACTGGAAATAATTTATAAATTTTTTATGTGTATATATGTAGGTATAACTTGTAACTTTTTATAAATTTTTCACAAGCATTAAATTTCAGTTTGTTTTGAAAATATGAATGCAGCAAAACAATAACAACGTTGCAGACAAGTGATGTGTTCTACTGTGACATGGTGTATCAAATTATCTTTGATTTTTTTTGTACAATGAACAAAATTTTTTGTATCAAATTTTAAAATTTTATTATTTTTCAACTATTATATAGAAACAGCATTAAACAAAAAAAAGTACAAAAAACAGTACAACGTGTAAAAACAGTACATTTGCATACTGTTTTTGGTCTTGTGTATAAAACAGTACATTAATAAAAACAGTACGCGTACTGCTAAAAACAGTACGTCTGGCATCCCTAGTTACAGAACATAGCTACAGATTGCAACTAATATGATAATTTAAAAATGCTGAGAACAATCATCACAGATATGGCTATAGTAATACCATTTCTTAAAATAATTAAATTATTTTGTTAGATTATTGAAGTAGAGATCTTGTGCTTTAATTTGATGTATGATATGTGCATATTAAATAAAATTTTTTTTTTGCTTGGTATTCACCTTTTCTCAGGATTTGCTGATATGTATATTAGAGTGGGTCAAATTGTAGGGAGCCGAAAAAATCTCCAAGGGCTCATCGCGCTTCTGGTACTATGGGCCATAACAAGCATATTTGCCCAAGGAACCATACCTCTAAAATCATTTCCGAACCCTCCAAAATTTCGATGAAAAATCGATTTATGTCGTATATGGGTACTCCATATAAAATTATGTGGGGTACCCATACGATTTGTTTAATTAAAAACCCGTTTCTACAGATAGTGACTAAAATCCCAGTAAGCATGTTATGAATCAGTTTTTAATCATCCAAAGAGCTCGAAGAAGACACAATAAGGTTATTTTTATCAAAATAATCTTCGAAATGTTGACTGGGATATGTATATTCTTGTTTACACACATACATAAATATATGGGGCAGTCCAAGTGAAAAAAAAATACTTTTTGAGCACTATATCTCCGATTCGGATGAAATTCAGTGGAGAGAGACCTTATGCTTAGAAAAGCTTGCAAAAAAATTCGAGCTTGATCGGACCTCCTTTGTCGGTTTTATAAGCTTTTAATGGTGAAAATAGGGTAGAAATATGAAATTTTTTCTCAACACTTAGTTTGAAAAAAAAATTCCAAAATTTTAAAAGATTTTTTTAAAAAACGATGTTTTTTTTTTTAAATACCATTCTTCAAAAATTTTCTAAAAAATATGTGTTAAAGCTGCGTCTTTTCTAAAAATTTTGAGGAAGCAAAAAAAATTTTTTTTAATATCAAAGCACTGTAGAAAATATAATTGTTTTTTTTTTTTTTTTTTTGATAAACTAAATAGTCGCTGCAGAAAAAAACTTACATAAAACCACATTTTCGGCTTGAGCAATGTCGCTATTGAAGCTACTAAGCTGAAATTTTTTTCCAGGTAATTTTGACTATGCGTTTTCAGAATTTGCCTGGATATCGTAAATCGAAGTCGAAAAAAATTCTGAACCCATCTAACGTTTATATTTTGATGACTTTTATTTTTAAGCTGTTTGAAGTTGTCTTAACATTTACTGAGTTTTCGTTCGCAGGGGATACAAAATGAAGCTTTAGTGTCCCTTTGATAGCTTTACAAATTTCAAACCTTGCCTTCAAATATTCCGCAGACTCTTCGCATTCGCTGGATGGGCAAAAGAAAACGTTAAGGTTTTTAAGATTTTCCTTTGCCATTCAAATAATTGTTTTGCCGTCAAAATTTCAATTCTTGTTCCCTGTTGGAGGCAATATCGTCTAGCCAATTGCTTCAGACTACCGCCTAGACCGTCACAGGCATCTTTCCCATGAGCTGTGGCAAAAAAGTGTAACTCTGCTGCAACGCCAAAATCTTTCAAATGATTTAGCAGGTTTACAAAATTTTTTTTGTTTTTGTACTGCTGTGGGGCTCCATCAGAAAAATATTTTATTTCTTTCACTACAGCAAATTTTTCCTTCAGAAAGGTGATCATTCTCCGTTGGAACATGTAAACGGCTATAGCGAAAATATACCACTATCGGGTATTCACCTGATTGTTATTCCAGTGGAAGCCTTGAACGGCTTCTTGAACAACAAACGCGAAATTTTCCGAGAAGTCTAAAGTCACTAAAAAAACTCCATCTGTTAAAGTTTCCTTCGTAGTTTTGAAATATTTTGATTGTTCTGTGGAAATAAAGTCATGAAGCAAGAGTTTCGCCAGCTTATCCATTAAAGAAGAACAAAATTCCTCTTTACTTTCAATCAAAGTTTTCAGTGTGCACCTAAACATAATAAATTACAAAAAAATTTAAAAACTAATGAAAAATCAAAGAGTAAAAGAAAAAATATTAACCTATCAGTGGAGATCCACTGTTTAAATGTAACTTCATTAGCATCCTCCAGAGCTTTAAGCAGTTTGCATTGCATAATTTTCTTGTCAGGGCAAGATGAGCACACTTCTTCAAAACATTTTTCATTTGGAGTAGGGCATGTTAACTGCTGGAGCATTGCTTTATAAGCATTCCTTTCGCCATTGTAACTATCGTGCGATGCGAAAGCTTTCGCTAAATTAACTCCTAAAAGCAAATAATAAAGTTGCTTTTCACAATTTTATTCGCAATGGAAATCTTAAAATCATTACCTTCAATCATAACTTTGACATTTTGGTGGCTAACGCAAACGCAAACTGAATGAGTGCCAGGTGCTCCCGCCAAAATGCCTTGTTCAGGACGAAACTCAGCAAATTTCGAAAAGCCGACTTTAAAATGAGGCAATTCGGTTTTGAACAATTCAAAAAGCTAGCGCAAATTACAGTAAACGAGCCGTTTCTGAACCTTTCCTTTTTGCTATCGTTTACTTTGACAGTGACAAAATCGTTCATGCCAGGCATTTCCCTGGAATTGTCGTCGCTCAAATAAAATTCTTTAATAACTGCAGCCGATATTTTGTTTCCAGGCTTTGCATCGGGAACTGCCAAAATACCCTTCTCAACCTCTTAGAGCAAAACATTTATTAATTAGAGTATTTGAGCAACCAAATCTGCCTTTTTCTTGCAAAACATTCGAAGAACTCGGCAATAACGTTAATATGCGGCATTTGTCATCGCTAAATTAAAGATATCTGCTATTAAATCTTATCATTAAGCTTTGAGAAATTACCGTGAAGTGCCTTTCGCCTTAAATTTTTCTTCAAGTTTTGTCATGATTTCATCAAAACCATTGACCCTGTCTTCGTCAGGGGTAGAAATTTTGATATCAGACACCATTTCGAATTTGCGCTTAATAGCAACTTGTGCAGTTGCGACCTTTTCATTCAAATATTTTTTCAGGTGAAGTCTAAATCAGGGATTATGACAAGACTTAAAAAGACGCTAAGAATCCTTTTTATTAAACGTACCTTCTGTTGTCGACTTTACTTTCACCCAAAGCAGTAAGTGCTGCATTAAGCTTTTCTTTTTCATCATCAATGCTAAATTCTTCATTACTTCCCTTATCATCGTTATATTTGGCAATTTGCATTCGACAGTTGAGGCACACTACTGAATCTTCCGGGACGAAGTTAAACTTTTTGTTTGTGTTCATCGGAGATTTCTCTCAAATCAGTTGTAACTTTTAGAGGTTACCTTACAAAAATGGCTATAACTCCGGTGATTTTTGCCCGCTCAACTTGTTTCACCCCTCAAAATTTTTTGGAAAGACGCAGCTTTAAGATAAATTTTTCCGAAAATTTTTGAAGAATGGTATTTTTTGCTAGACCGAGTTTTAAAAAAAACATCAAATTTCGTATTTCTAGCTTTTACCGTTTTCAAAATTTTTGACTTTGAATAAAACCCGATTTTCACCATTAAAAACTTATAAAACCAACAAAGGAGGTCCGATCAAGCTCAAATTTTTTTTGCAAGCTTTTTAAGCATAATCGATAATCGGCGATATAGTGCTCAAAAAGTATTTTTTCACTTTGACTGCCACATATACAACAGTGCCGGCTATATCGGCACCAACGAGCCGAACTCATATCGGCTTCTTATATGTTTACAGCCGGACGAAAACAAAAATACCAATCAAAGAGTATTTATGCTTCTGAATGTAAGTGTCATTGTTGTTGGTATTTTTGTTTTCCGCTCCCATAAGTTATTTTTATTAACAAGTGTTGATGTATTCGTTTTGCTGTTGTTTATGTTAGAGATGAAGTATAACGCTGGTTACTAACTATCTGAATAACAGCAAAACGATTACTTGTCACTTGTACTATTGTTTTTTGGAATGTTGACTTATATTATTATTAATTTTGTAATGTCAGGTAAATTCAAAACACTGCAGTATTTCCTCATCCTTTTCGTACTCTGTACTTCATAGTGTTTCAACAGCAGCTATGAAACGCTCATTTTTATTTACGAAAAGACTCGCTGGGCCGAGCTCAACGATTTCTTCAAACATTTCAACTGGAAACTTTGTTTCCTAGATAATAAATGTTGACGCCGCATCGATAATGGTGCAAAATATAATAGTGCTTGGTATGAGATTATTCATTCTACCAAAGCGCATTTCGACTAAACCAAATCAAAAATCTTGGTTTAACCAGACTTGCAGAGATGCAGTCAGATCCAGAAAGGAAACATTCAGACATTGGCGTAAAAATAAAAATTGCGTCACTGAACTGCTATGCAAACAGGCGAGAAACGAATATGCCAAAGTATTAAGGCGCGAAAAGTTTCTTCACTATCAGCGTCTTCGTGCTAAATTTCTTTCTGCTCCCCGGGGCAGCAACACAAACATGCTGGTTCGTTTTTTACATTCTATAATTGCACTAAGTGCCAACGTTACGATACGATACCGTTACATTTTAACAACGTGTGGCTAACTAGGTCTTTAAAGTAAGCAACAATTTCATTCAGTCTTATGTCTAATCAGTCAGGAGACACACTAGCGACATCTACATTTATTTTGTGCACTACAAAAATTTACAAAACTG
The DNA here is from genome assembly GCA_963682025.1 of Cordilura impudica. Taxonomy (NCBI): domain Eukaryota; kingdom Metazoa; phylum Arthropoda; class Insecta; order Diptera; family Scathophagidae; genus Cordilura; species Cordilura impudica. The sequence continues at coordinate 20,169,672 of OY821522.1, read as the reverse complement.
TTACACCTATCTCCCTTATACACGTATATTTTTAATTATTTATTTCTAATTATTCATTGCCACAAATTCAAAATTTTGTGGACAGATTAACGCGTGTTTATATTTTTGTTAATTGTATTAAAAATTGAAATACGTTTGTTACCTAAGTTTTACATAAAAATAAATTGAAATTTTGTTACAAAAATAATAATGTCATTAAAGTCTTTAACATAATACATTATAGTTTTAATTGAAAATGTGTAAATAAATGTAGAGAAAAAAGATAGTATTCCAGGTAATTTCATTAAAACTCGAAATATAAATAAAACTAATTTTTAGTTTTGTTTTAGATAAATCTGTTGCCGATTGCGTTGAAGGGTTAATTGGAGTATAACATATGATGATAAGAAAGCTAAAGAACCTGGTAGCACTTTACCTGATAATGAAGGTATGGTTACTGTTTATAGCTCTTGTACTCCGCCCAAATCTCCACTGCTACACTATACACCCAATGCTGAAAAAGCGCTGGACGCTATATTGGCGGGTTATAAGAAATTGGAACAAGCTTTGGGATATAAATTTCGCGACAGATCTTGTTGAAAGCCATGACTCAGGCCTCTTATAGTCCCAATAGATTAGCCGACTGTTATCAACGTTTAGAATTCTTGGGAGATGCTGTATTGGATTATTCCATAACAAGGCATTTGTGTGAAGACCCTACGCAGGTGCGATATTTTTAGACTCCTATATGGTTGGCTTACTATAATATGATGCGTCCTGAAATTGAACTTTTTAATATTTCGGTGCCAAAATCGCTCATAAGAGAACTAATTGAATTAGAACCTGAAACTGACAAATTCGGGTTAGTTTTTATATGCTTCAACATTTAAATAATACATGGGATAAAACTTTTAATTATTAGCTAAAAAAATTAGCTGGTGATCGACGGGTTTCTTTTACAGTTGAAGTTTTTCGGTAGAAATTATCGTATTGCCAAGAGTTCGATGGGTAAACGTCTTTAAGCATTTCCAGTTATATTTTCATATTTTAAAGTAATTTTTTTTTTATTTTAGTCTTTGTTGTGTAGTTAGATCGTAAAATTTTAAAAAATGTCATCATTAGGTTAATAAATCAAATGTCATTATGTTAATAAATCAAATAAATTTTTCAAATAATAAACCATGTTTTTGTTTAAAATAGTTTTTAAGTAAATGACCGTAGTTTCGTTTTATTTTAGCATATATGTAGAGATAATTAAAAATTTACATTAAATGCTAGTTTTAAATTAAAGCAATGAAAAGGAATTAATCTTATAGTTACACGTTTAGCTTTAACCTTTTGTAGCTTTGGCTTTACTTTTGATTTCTTTACGCGCTTTAAACCATCTATATTACTTTTCATATACTGACCGTACATTGTCATCAATTTGTGGACATCATTATATTTAACAACGGTGGAAATCTGCAAATACTTCTCTTATTTTTTATTTGTGTCCTTTGATTTGTATTAATATTAAAATTTGTTGGTTGGTTTTCAATGCGTTGTGATTCTACCATTTTGAACAGTTCAGTATTAATCCTCTCGGTGAGAGTGTAAAAGCATTAAATTTCGATAAAATAAACTCTTGGACAATTTTAACCAGTTTTTTATTTTGCCTGCAAATTCATACTTTTTAATTGCTCTAGTTGATACTGCTTGCCATGAATAAAATAAATATACCGACCGTATACCATAAATGTACATTTTCCAATGATTTTCCAATAGGTAAAGATTGAATAAACACCATTTAAGAAACTACGTGCACTACGTATAACATATGATTGGTCTTTGTAAATTTTCCTCTTATGGAAAGAAAGCCACATCTTCGAAACAATATAAAAATGAGCCTATTGCACTTTCCGATATATCTTTTTGGCTTTCTTTTATGTTCTATGTTCAAAATTTTCGCAACGCTGGCAGTTAAATCTTCAAGTGTTTATTTGATAGTTTGGCGTCATTCTTTTAAATTAAACTGCAATCGTTCTCTCCTACTAAGATTTATTTATTTGTCTTTAATGCAAATGCTCACTATTTTTCCATTATTATTATTATTGTTTTTATTCTGCTACTGGTTACAAACACGTTGTGTAGCTATTCACTAGCACACATTATATTTTGTATATTTTATTATACCCTCCACTCCAGTGTGCAGAGGGTATATATAAGTTTGTCATTCCGTTTGTAATAATTAGAAAAAAAATCTGGACCCCATAAAATATATATATTTGTGATCCTTATAACAAGCGGAGTTGATATGGCGATGTCCGTCTGTCCGTCTGTCCGTCTGTGGAAATCACGATGACGGCTTCAATCGGGCAACTAGGTTGCTCGTTGGTATAAAAAATGAAAAAGTTTGCTATTTAAAATCGTCCAAATCGGTTTATCTGGTCCCGAGAATTGAACGATGGAGTAAAAAAAGTCTTGAAAAAATATGAATTGCCTATGTTGTTCGTATCGCGATAGCGTTCTCAATAAGACAGCTAGGGCGCTTGTTGTTAGTGAGAATGATACACCAACATCATGAGAAAGTTTCTGTTTTTTAAATCGTGACAATAGGTTTCACAGGTGCCGAGAAATCACTGAAAAGGTAAAAAAATATGATGTTTTCCTATATTGTTAAGGCCTAGTTAGCCACACGTAACCTTAACCAAACGTGTCAGCTGTTTTTTTCTGTTACATGAAAAGCAATTAGAGCAGTTACCGAACTCAACTGTCACGTAACCGGAACGTTCCAACCTGTTGAAAATAGATTTTTGCTACGTTTCTACGTGACATTTCTGAACAGCTGATTAATTTCGTTATTTTTTAAATTGAATTTGTTAACTCAACAGAAATAGCTGGAAAAAAGGAAAAGTAAGAAATAAAAATGAATGACGAAAAATTAATTCTTTTGATACAGGCAAATGATTGCCTATATAATAAAAATAGTGCAGTGTATAAGCTTTCCGACAACAAAAAAAGGGTTTGGAAAGAAATTGGAGAGGAGATGCAATTGCCAGGTAAGTTGAACAATTTTTTTCTATATATGTACGTAGAAATGCAAAAATTTTCTAACAATTTCATAGCGGAGTTGTGTATGAAGAGATGGGCGTGTCTGCGGGACAGATACGCCAGAGAAAAACGGCTGGAGAACATTCCATGCGGCAGTGGGTCCAATTCAAAATCACAATGGCACCATATGCAGTCTATGCCTTTTATAGATCCACACATAATTCCAAGACCGTAAGTGGATTTACATTTTTATATTGTCATAATTTTTACATTTTCTTTTATTTACAGCATGCGTTCTTCATTCAATATTATGGAGGAAGTTATTACCCCAAATTTATTGGATACATCGGAGTCCGAATCACCGTCACCCGTTTCCTCGATGCCTTTGCAAAATGCTACGTCATCCATTATAGCATTGACAGGTACACCTGCAAAAAAACGGAAGCGACATAGCCATGAGGACAATATTTTCTCCGAAGCCGTGGGAGCTTTCAAGGAGCTGTGTGAGTCCCAAAAAAAAATTGAGAAAACCCCACTCCATGGCTTTGGCGAGATGATTGTCACCACAATTGGCACCATGAGTTTTAAGAAGCAGGTGGAGGCTATGCAAAGGGTCACGGTGCTTGTGATGGAAATGAAGAAGGAGCCTGATGACGGTTAAAAGTTTGCCCGCAATAACCTTTTTTTTTAGTATTTTTTTTTTATGTACTGAATTAGTAACGTGTTTTGTTTTTATGTTAATTTTTATGTTTTATGATATTTTTTCACATTTATATACTTTTTATAGAAAATTTTTATTTTGTGTATATCTAATGAATTAGTTGTTTTTATGTTAATTTTAATCTTTCATGATATTTTACCTTTTTTATATACTTTTTTCTTATAGAAAATTTTTATTTTTTTATATATGTAATGGATTAGTAATATATTTTGTTTTTAAGTTAATTTTTTGTTTTGTGATATTTTTTCCTTTTTTATGTTTTAATTGAAATGCTTATATTCTTTAATTTGATTTAAATATATGTATATATTTTTTAAAAAACCCTCGAATTTTTACTGCTATTTTCTTCACATGGATTGTCAGGCATTTCAGCTGGTCTTTATTGAGTAGCAAATAAAATATTTTTCTTATTCCAGATCATATACAGGAATGGACGATCAGCTTGAAATTGTAATGGCATCATCATTATTCTGGTCATCATAATTTGTTTTATTGTTAATTTATTTAATATATATGTAAGAACATTTTAACAAACAAAAATTCTAATAAAAAATTTTAAATATTGATTAGTTACCTTTTTAGCCAACATATTCTAACTACATATATTAAAAGTTTTCATTCTTTTTTGTAATATTGTGCAATTAGAGCCAGATGAGTTATTTGGTTCCCTTAAATAAATTAATGTTTTTTATAAAAATACATATATGGCTTTTTTATTAATTCATGTTTAGACTTTTACATGTTTTTAAAAAATTTATAGAAAAAATGTAGATAGCTATATCATACGATTTTGATACGGGAGAGCACCTTCATTAAAAAAGTAATCGGCTAATTTATTTCTCAACTCCATTGCTGCCTGAGTTGATCTGCGATTATGTGTAGAATAGGAACGCAAAAGGTGACTACCGTCAGATCTTATTTGGTTTCTCCACTCTCCTTCTTGAACTATACCATCGTCACCCTCCCGATCCACATAGTTTGCTGGGCAATACCATCGCTTGTGATCATTCAACATAACGAAGTTATGAAGTGCAACGCACGCTAATACGATGACGTCACAATTATCTGGTGACATTTCGATTGTGGTGAGCAGTATTCTCCAACGTGCTGACAATATCCCAAAGCAATTTTCTATAACTCGGCGAGCACGGGATAGTCTATAATTAAAAATTGTTTTTTTCGCATCGATATTTGACCCTGGATATGGTCGCATGAGGTTAGGTCTTAAAGGGAAAGCCGCATCGCCAATAAAGAAATGTGGGAAGAGATCAGGAGAAGTGGAAGAAAGTGGTTTGCTAGCTGGTACAGGTATTGTACCAGATATTACGGATTCACCGAATGCTGACAAACGAAATATTCCTGCGAATTAATTGAATCGAGAATTAGTGAAATTATTTGTAGATATCCAATTGCAACTACAAATTACATACCTCCATCACTTTGACTCCCATATGCACCAACAGATATAGATGTAAAAGTGTAGTTAGCATCGCAAATTCCCATCAGAACGGTACTAAAATATTTCTTATAATTGTGAAACATTGATCCAGAATTTGCTGGACACTTAAGAGCCACATGTTTGCCATCGATAGCTCCAACACAATTAGGCATATCCCACAATCTTTCGAAATCTTTTGCAATGTCTTTATATTGCTGCGTTGATGGCTCGCTAACGTATATTGGGGATAAAACTTGCCACAGTATTTCGCAAGTCTCTAAAACGATATTGCGGACGGTTGTTTTCCCCAACATGTGGCTCCAAGCAATTGATTGTAAGGAGCACCCTTGACCCAAGTGACTAAAATAAAATTTATTACTTGATTACATTTTAGGAAACATGTTACTTACAGTAATGTAATTTCCAGCCTTTCATCAGGTCCAATTCTTTGTTTTGGTTTGGTAATTTTATCCTTTATCAAACATAGTAACAAATTGAAAACTTCGCGTGGCATTCGTGTATGTTTAAAAAATTGTTCTTCATCTAGTTTCTTCATTTCAGCAAAAACTTTTCGATGGTATCCACTTCTGTTCCAGTCAAGATTTATGGGACGAACACCCCATCTTCTAATACGGTGTTCCTTTCTTTTTAAATTTTTATAAGTTTTGCACAAATTAATATAACTTAAAGTTACAAATAGTTCTTTAACATCCAAATTCATTTTTTTTAATTTCTAATTTAAATTTTTACTTTTTCTTTCGTTGGCTTCTTTTTTTGTTTGTTTACTTTGTTTTGTTTGTGTCAAAAACATATGGCACGTTTCAACGTTCTATAATTGGTCAAAATGCCAACGTTACATTTACGGTACAGTACGGTTAAGGTTACGGGTGACTAACTAGGCCTTTATTCTAAATTTTGTATTTTGTCACAGTTGTACTTGTAGTTTTTATGATCGTTGTGGTAATAATATAAAAACTCACCAATATCAACATTTTATGGTGTAATATTTAAGTTAGTTAATTAATAAAAGAAACTATATAAAACCAATATCAATATTCGGCGATTTTTATAAGATCACAAAATATTTCAAATTGATACATATTACTGTTGCCAATATCAAAATACTATAAATAACATTCATATATTCTGTATATGTATATCGATAATAGGCGCATATTAAAAATAATATAAATACAAATTATTTTATTTATACAAAATACTGCAATTTTTGGGGTTGCAAAAAATAGTATGATTTTAAGGGTTCTACTTTTAGTACATACATACTCGCATTCAAAAGTAGTAGTGAAACCATAAAATATCTACCCTGTAAAAAATTAGTAGTGTTTAAAAAAAATTTTTTTGTCAGATGATAATAATATAATATAGATGTCAATAATATTTAATTATAACACATTTTCAAAATTTATTATTTAATGTTTGGCGCAGGCAAACGCCATTCCCGGACTACCGAGAATTTAATGCACGAGTTATTCGCATTAGGAAAATTTGCGGAGCTCAGGTCAATCAAAGTGCAATGATCAAGCCTCGCCCTGGGAAACATGTGTTCATGCTTTCCTTTGCACAAACGCCATTCCCAACTACCAAAAATTGTAGACACGAGCTATCCACATCAGGAATAGTCGCGGAGCTCAACTCAATCAAAGTGCAATGATCAAGCTTCGCCCTGGGAAACATGTATTCATTCATTTCTTAGCACAAACCGAACTTCTTATGGCACATTAAAAATAAACTAATTGAGAAGTACAATTCATTATTACGCTGTATTATAATACTATTTTCTTATTTTTTTACTAGCTAGTAAACAAAGTGATCGTATCATTGTGAACGAAATAGAATTGAAATTGTGTGCAGATTTGTTTTACTTAAAAAACTGTTTCTACAGATAGTAAATAAAATCCCAGTAAACATTTTATGCATTAAGTGATCATGTGGAGTCTTTTTTGACTCCTCTGTGCTATTAAAACAGTCATAAATGCGCTCTTTTGCTGATCACAAATTATTATTTTGTTGGCAGGAAATATTACCTTACCCCCGACTCATCTTGGGAACCTTTTTTATCCAATTTACTGATTAGTTTCGACTTATTTTTGAGTCATATTTAATGTCCTTTTTCTATAAATCACTTTTTAAGCGTAAACAAAAATCATTTCTTAGTCTTTTTCTAATACCGCATGTGATTAATCAGTTTTTAATCATCAAAAGTGCTCGAAGAAGACACAGTAAGATAATTTTTGTTAAAGCAATCCTCGAAATGATTACTGGGATATAGTATATTTTTGTTTACACACACATATACATAATGGCACCAGTAAGCCGAACTCTCTCATGAAACACATAGACGACAGCGGCTACACGACTACAGCCTGTCAAAAATAAAATACACATGTTTATATGAAAGCGATTATTTTGACACCAACACAGCTACACGACTACATGACCACTTCTGCTGTAGTCAACTTAGGCTAATTTCTATTTTTGTTGGCTACAAAATAAAAATAGTGTTGACAATATAACAAAATATGTAAAAGATATTAGTGCCATGAAATATATTATTTTGTTGAAAAAATTAATCGCAAAATGAAATGCTATAATAATTATATTAATAAGTAAATTTATTTATTTATTTTTACGTTATAATAATGCATTATAAATAAGTAATATATTTAAGACAATTTTATATAGAATCATACAAGTTTTTCTATTTTAATAAAGTAAAAAAAATATATAATTTGCACTACTGAAATAAAAATGCTTTATAAAAACAGCTGTCTATATTATTGTTATATGTTGCTGTCGTTTTCAAAAAAATTAAGTAGTTGACTACACGACTACAATTGCAGCCAGCAGCATTTGTATCCGTGTGTTTGTGTAGCCTGTGTCGTCGATGTGTTTCATACATAAGTAACAATTTCATTTAGTCTTATGAAAGCTTTTGAACAAAGCAGATATACGTCGCACTGTTTTGTGAAATCTTACATTGTTTTTTAATAGGTACCAGTGATGCCAGGAGATTTTTACAGAAATCTCTACGCTAATGAAAAAAATCCCTTTTTTCCCTACACCCACTTTTTTTCTCTCTACATTTTCCCGACACTACTTTTTTAAATTTTTCAAAAAAAAAATTTTAATTTGTTAATTTTCAATTTCAATAATGCAAAAATAACATAAAAACGAAGAAAATAGCATAAAAAATAAGATAAGAATATCATTAGAATTACATAAAAACAACACAAAAAACCAACAGATATTACAAAAGAAATATTTTTACTATTCTGTATAATTCATCTTTTATATGGCTAGATGTGCATTTAAAATTTACACAATTAATTAAAATGGCTTGCAAATGGGATCTTATAACGTAAACAGAATTTTGGTTGTTGGTTTTAAAATATATTTTTTTTAAGACACTGGTTATTAGCATGTATACTTAGATCTGATTTATCGCAATTTAATATTTTTTCACAAGCCTTGCATCTGTATTTAAAGTCGTCATCTTTGACCTGTTCCATCCCGTTAGCTTCTCGTCTCTCAACTAACTTGAGTAAAACCTTTGTTTTCTGTATTTCTTTGATGTGTTTTCAGCATCATCGAAAAACGAATCGGACATTTTTCTAAAATTAATTATGTTTACATTTATAATATTTTAATGTTCTTTTTATTTACAAACTTAATAAAATCGAAGAGATCTACAAGGATGGCGTATGTATTAAAAAAATGCACAAAAGTGTTTTTTACTTTTCATTCTAATTAAAGAATCCACGTATTTACTTTCTCCACATTATAGAGTTATTACCAGATTTAAAAAAAGATATATATTTTTAATTTTAAAGTTTAAAATTGAAATATATATAATATTAAGTTGTTAAAAAAAACCTTGCAAAAAATCCCTACAATTCGACAAAAGTAAGAAATCTTTTGCATTTAACACATAGACGCTAATTCATTTATCGATGCGTTACAAATGGAATGACAAACTGATGTAATAAGATCGGAAAAATAAAACTGAATAACGCTAGTGCTTTTAAAATATAAGACATGGACAAGTATTCCGAAAAAGATCCGAAATTTAAAAATGTATTTTGTTTACTATCTTCTATTGACTTTAAAATTGTTAAACGTGAATGCTGAAAATTCAGAGTATTTGTTGTAATAAATTACCAAATTGATCAAATTGTTTACATTTTCATATATTTTATTTACATTTGTTACAAATCATGCAAGAAAACCTAGGTGAAGGGTATCAAAGATTCGGCATAGCCAAATTTAACACTCTTACTTGTTTATATATAAATTTTCACAATTTTTTTTGGGTGAAAATTTGAAGTTTTCAGAAAATAATGATAACATTAAATTATTTTATTTAAAATGTTTGGGACTTTTGGTTTTTTGCGTTTGGCATCCCTAATTTGATTATTTATTATTATAAATTTATTCTCTATGTTTTCAAAATATGGCAATATTTTTAAAAAAAAGATGAGAGAGCTTTTTTTTTTTGTTTATTATTTTGTTACTCCATCCGACCTATATGGCCACAATGAAGAAATATTTGGCCAGTTAAAAGAAACTACACAGCCATCTCCAATAAGCACGATTTAATGCATATAGCCACTCTACACAACCATTACCTTTGCAATGGAGGTTAGGGCGAGCTATTTAATTAGCAAAAACTAAATTAAACGAGAAGTTATGACATATAACCGGAAACGCATGCATATAGGTATATGACCTAAATGCATGGCGATCAGCAACCACAATGACCAAAAAGCAAACACCGAAATAAATCCGAAATAATAGAAAAGACGAAAACCAACCCAAAGAATTTTCTGAAATAATTTGGTATTAAGTTTAACAAATTGTTTACTTTTTCCAATATTTTGTTTACATTTATTATCAATACTCAAACCGAGGTGGAGGGTATCAAAGATTCGGCACAGCCGAATTTAACACTCTTACTTGTTTTTAAATCTCTTTCTCTCATATGAAGTGTAAAATAAAAGAAAACACAGTAAACAAAGGCATACGGTTCGAGATTACTTTTTGACAGCTGTTATAGCTTTCCAATCTATTAGTAATCTGTGATCTTATGAAAGCTTTTGAACAAAGCAGTTTTATGTCGCATTGTACAAAAATAAAGCGCAATAATTTATAAATAAAAGAACAAATTTTAATAAAAAAAGTACAGCTTATTAATCAGAATGTTATTTATATGAACATACTAGCTGGACCCGGCAAACGTTGTTTTGCCCTCAATGAATTTTTTATTTTAGATGGAATCTGTATATACATACCTATATAAAAAACGTTTTTGCATTTGTTAATATTAATTGAAAACTGTTAAAGAAAATCCATGTTTTATTTATGAAAATGAAAATAAATATTTATTGCAACATACATATAATAATGACCAATATATTTCTATTATTGTAATTCTAAAAAGAATGAACAATATTTTTAGCTTCATTATTCTGGCAGTAAATGAAAACATTTGCTGGCTTTCCGACACAGGGACATGCCACATATAGTTGCTCATGGGAAAACAACTGTTTTCGAGGTCCAAACCACATATTTGCAATGATTGTTCTTGAGATTTATTAATGGTCATGGCAAAGCCCAATCTGATCGGAAATTGTAATCTTTTGGATATTATCGGTGTGTCGGTAGGAATCATAGGAATTCTTGGCAGCAAAACATGTTTTCCTTAAAACTTTCCTTTGAGAATTGTGGCCTCAATAACATTGGGCATTATTCTCTCAACAATTAACTTGGTTCCATTACATATTCTCGGAGCGTTGAGGTTACGTAGCAAAATTATTGGAGAACCAACTTTTAATTTTAATAAATGTGGCGGTAGACCGGGCACATCAAGTGAATTCAAAAAATTCTGTTGGAGAATTGTCTGCTTCATTTTCTTTAACAACACTATCCATAGATTTGAAAGAAGACGTTTCGGAATCAATCAAGTCCTGAATAATAACATGTTATCGACATCGACATTGTTGCGGCTAAAATAGCTCTTTCACCTAACCACACACAGAAAACTGATTCGTTGTGGCTACCAAATTTATTGCCAACCAAATTGCGATGAAGCAAATATCCGAATTTTGAGTCCATGACAATTACAATTCTATCGTCTTAACAGTAAATATTTTATCACAATAGAAAATGAAATATGGCTATAAAATTTATATTAATACAATCGAAAATACAGTTGTTAAACTTTAGAACAATTCCGTTTGTAATTTATTTTTCTGTATGCAATCATATTTACGATATTGATTTTGAATGCCGGGGAATACATTTTCAATTAATTCATCGCGTGACGATATAAATTGACAAAAATCTTGTGGATAGTTTAATAGTTTGACTGGTTGGGTTAATATTGATTTTACCTTTACCAAGATCGAGTAGTTGTTTTGAAAATTGGTCAGCCATTTGATCATTTTGTAATCGTACTCGCATGTTTGTTGTTAATTTTATAGTTTGAACGCTACTCCATAATGTTGATGATTTTCAGCAGGTTGATTTTGGTATGACTGGCAATGTTTGACGAAGATCTCCAGATAATAAAATAAGAGCTCCACCAAAAAGTCTTTCATTGCCTTTCAAATCTTTTAAAGTTCGATGTACATTCATCCCAAATAATAAAACTGCATTTTTGCAGAACTTTTGCCATACCGGAATGTTCTTTGATATTACAGACGATGATTTGAGAGCTGAATGAGCAATAATGTTGCGGCTATTCCGCACTAAGCAATAGCCAATGCAATTTTTCCTTACTTTTTGGTTAGAATGTTTATATATAAAAACTTTTGTGAATTTTGTAACTTATAAAATTTAAATAAATTTGACAACTCATTATTTTTTGAACGCCAGCGCCATCTACCGGGTCCAACAAAAAATTTTTGGCATCATCTAACATCCTGAATAATAACATTAATATTATCGACATCGAAATTTTTTTACGGTTTAAATAGTTCTTTCACTTAACCAAGTAGTTGTTTTGAAAACTGGTCAGCCGTTGGATCATGGATAATAAAATGAGAGCTCCACCAAAAAGTCTTTCATTGCCTTTCAAATCTTTTAAAGTTCTATGTAGTGCTTCTAAGGAATGTGTGTAAGCCATGTTATATTCATCCCAAATAATAATATTGCATTTTTGCAGAACTTTTGCCATACCGGAATGTTTTTTTAACGGTAAAAAAACATACATACATTCTGAATTGCAGTCAAATCGCACTAAATAAAAAAATAAAAAAAAAAACAAAAAATGAGGAGTTTAACTTCTTATATATAAAATTCTCGTGTCGCGGTCTCTGTAATTGAACTCCTCCGAAACGGCTTGACCGATTCTCATGAAATTTTGTGTGGATATTGGGTAGGTCTCAGAAACGTACAACAGGTTTTTTTTTTTTTTTGATATCTCAAGTGGGCGTGGCACTTATGGCTATCATAGTACTCCACATATCTGATTTTAAAAGTTCACTTTGTATGGGGGGTACCCCTCCCAGTGGCCATATCAAAAAAAAAATAAACGTTGTCCGATTCTCAGACCTACCCAATATGCGCACAAAATTTCATGAGAATCGGTCGAGCCGTTTCGGCGGAATTTTACCACAAACACTGCGACAGAAGAATTTTATATATAAGATTGAATATTATTTTTCACATTGGTTTGAATGAAAATTTAAGTTTTTCAGAAAATAAAAATAAATATTATTTTAAATTTTCGGAATATTTCTTGTTTTCGTTTGGCACCCCTAATTTGAACCAGTATTCATGACGACTTCAGAATTCAAGAATGAATTAAATATGTACATTAAGTGCATTTCAGAAATTATCAAATATATTACAGAAACAAACATTTTCTACAATTTTTTTCCGATGCTGTCCGATTTAAATACTCTATTTGATCATTTACTTTAACAAGAACTTGAATAAAGAACTTTTAAAGTTATTATGTATTTGACTAAGGGCCATTATTACAACTGCCAATAGCTGAAGTTAGGATGTTATTGGGCAGATTATTAGTTATTACAACTATACTTTAAGCTAAAAGTGACCTTAAGCTAAAGGGAAGATATTGTTGTCTTTAACTTTTAACGTGAGGTTTATGTATTTAATGTTGCCACATTTCCTGATCTATGAAGAAGGAATTCACATCAATTTAGTTTTGTATATTTTTAAAAAAACTTTATTACACATTTACAACAATTGTGCAACTTATAATAAAGGTTTTTAGTTTTTATTCTATTGTTTTATTGCTTGTTTGCGAACAAATATTTTTATAAGTAATCGGTGCTTCCTTTGGTGTTGCCACAATATCAAAAATATTAATTTTATTTTACTGGGAAGTTGTAATAACGAAAAGAAGTTAATGGTAACTTTATTGCTCACTTTAGCTAAAGTTACCTTTAACTAACATTTACTTTAAAGGCAAGTTTTAATAGTGGTCGTAAGTGTGTTAAATTAAATATTCAAACCAATATTGAGTACGGCTACTATTCTATTACAATTGCCGTTACTTACCCTTTAAATTCTAATACCACATGAACTTAAATTTAATTGTTTTTTCCTGTATTTTTAAACTCTTTCTTTTAACTCATACTCTCTGTGTGTCTGTCGTGGGGCAACCCCATTCCCCTTATCCAATTGATCTGAAATTGAAACCCATAGTCTTGTGCCTACATATTAATTTTGGGGTAGTCACGCACAGTCACGCATGGTCACGCACAGTCTCGGAGTGATCTATATGTCATTTCCCCTCATCCGATTGACCTGAAACTTGGTCCATACACTTGCTGTGAAAAAAAAGATTAACTTTGATTTAGTCACGCACAGTCACGCATGGTCACGCACAGTCACGGAGAGATTTAAAATGGATTTCCCCTCATCCAATCAATATACAATCGATATACTTGCTGTAATTTCGACATAGTCACGCATAGTCACGCACAGTCACGGAATGATGTTGTGAAACATGGTTTCACACGTATAGGGTGTAGAGTACAATTGTACAAGAATAGTATAAGATCCGTTTAAATTTAATATAGAGAATATAATAACGTGTATAAAAATAATAATTATAGTAATAATAATAATAATAATAATAATAATAATAATAATAATAATAATAATAATAACAATAATAGTAATAATAATAATAATAATAATATTAGAATATAATATAAAATAATATTCATAATATGAATAGTATAATATAATCTATAATGTTCAAGTGTTTCACAATGTACCATGGTTTCATATATTTGCCCTAACTAAATGTTGTGGAGGGTAACGATTTTAGTTTTGTTTTTGTTAATTTAATTTGTATATGCTAAGTCGTTTTTGTTTTTTGGCTTTTATGAACGCTTGTGTAATTAGAGTAACTCAATTGTGTTTTTGTTTTTAGCGTTCTGTTTTTATTTTGTTGTTGTTATTACAATGCATTCATTGACTTAGTTTTGATTACTTTTTTTTTCTTTTAGTAAGTTCCGGGTGCGTTGTCAAGCACTTGCAAGCGAAATGATTTAATATAGGTAGTGGCCTTGAAAAGCCGCTGGTATGTTTATGTTATTTTTATTTATTATTTGTTTTTTTTTTTTTATTGGTTAAGTTAGTTTAAGTAGGCCATGAACTGCATTGCGTTATGGTCAATGTTTTTTTTTTTTATTTTTGCTGATATTTTATTTCCTTGTTTCTTTGTATGTTTGTTTATTTTTTTCAATTAATTTAATTTTCATAAGTTAATATTAAGATTTTTGTATAAATAAAGAAGAAACAGTGCATAACGGAGCAGATGAAAACTAGAGGCCGCACTGTTTGGTACGGAATCTGGTTTTGTTTATTTTTTTTATTTTTCCACAGCTACATTGACGCCGTTTGGGCGTCGATTGACAGCGCTTGCCAGCGCTAAAACAGAATAGGCAAAGCCGGGTTTTTTTTGTTTGTTTAGTTTCAGCTCCTTTAGGAGCATAACATTAATGGCGCAGCCGGTCTTCGGACCAAAAATCGTTCCTTGTTTTTATTAATTATTTGATTTTTTTTATGTATCAGGTGTAGGGAGTTAGTTGTGAGGATATAACGCCAACATTATTGGTTAACATTAAAATCGTTCATTGTTAGGATAATTAATTATTTGTTTTATTGTACTATTTACCAGGGTTAGGTAGTTACTTGTTTTAGGTTTTTTTTTTTGCTTTCGAGTTAATTAATTTTTAGAATAATGGGATCAATTGTAGAATAATTATTTTATTGTGTAGTCGATTACAGTTTTATTTCTATTGAACATTTAGTTTGTCGAAATGTGCGTTTAATTTTCATTGATTGTTTTGGTTATTTTTGGGAATATGGGTTTCTTATTTAGGAGTGGGGTAGATTAGTTTTTAGTAGCAGTTTGGTAAATATTGGAAACCAAATTGCTCCCATCCTCGGCTCTATATGGGGATGGGAGCAATCTGGTGGGAGTGATAGGTTTAGTTAGGTAGTAGTTAGTTAGTTAATTATGTATAGTAGTAGGGTATTAATAGTTTAATGTTTTTGTTTTATTTTGAAGAAAGGAATGAATAAAGGGGTAGCTTGTTTTTGCATTTTCTTTTTATATATAAATGTGACGGTAGATCACAGTGTGCGGACCGAGATGGACCTATGGGACGACTACGATACGCATAAGGGAAAACTCGTAAATGATATAATAACCATATATGAACGCTTTGCAGGTCGTTAAACACGCTATCGGATCTGAAATTAGTTGGTTTCGGGGCTAGGCAGAAGGAGTACGCACGGGGTTTTTTTCGTGAATGGCGAAAGGGCCATTCACGTATATTCTCCCTAGTTGTTAATGGGTATCCTGAACTGAAAGCATATGTCCATCATTTAGTTGTATACATACGTCCGTAATGAAGTTTTTTTTATTATTTTATGTTGTGTATTTGAGGTGGTGAGGGGAAGGCCTACAAGGGTACCCCACCTGGAAGCCTCAGTTTTTTTTTTATATATGGAGGATGACGCCATGTGTAGCGGGCATACCTCAGCAGTTGTAAATGGTTCGACAGAATGAACCTGGTAGGGGAGTCAGGAGCGAGTCTCGCAAAATTCGCGGCTGACACTGTGGGGAGGGTTTTTGCCGAGAATAGCCTCACAGTGGCCCGGTTCCGGTATGCGAAATGCAGCAGGAACCTGTCCTACTCCGGAAAAGGATGACGCGCTGTGTGCGGTCATGCCTTATATGGGTGGCAGTGTTTAGGTAGGACACGTGCCTTCATTGGTTTTCATTAGGAGTATGGATGATTGGACATATTATAGTTTCAGACAGGCCGCCGGTAGCTTGGCATTAGCGTGACCTTTATGTGTAGTGGTTATTGTTAGGGTAGAATGAAGGTATATTTCTTTGCAGAGTATAGTTTTATCACGTGAGGGGGTACCGGTGTCGATGGCTCTCCAGTATAGCCATCTAAATGATGCCGTACTCTGTGCAAAGTAATCGTGTGTAATGAAATCGGTGGTGATGGCTACCTAGCATAGCCATCTTTACGGCAGCCGTACGCCCGTAGTTCGGTCCAATTAGTCAGGGTTTGTCGAAAAAGGCTTATGACAGGAAGGTAAATGCTGTGTCCTTTGCAGTAGGTGATAGGGTGCTTGTTAGGAACAACACCAGGAAAAATAAGTTTTCACCCATTTGGACTGGACCTTATGAGGTAGTTGGGGTAAACAGTCCGGTAACGTCCACGGTGCGCATAAAGGGGAAGAATCGTAAGTGGCATAATAACCATTTACGGGCGTTCCACCAGTGATCGCATTATTTGGTCTGAAATCATTCCGTTTAATATACATGTCCATGATGAAGGTTTTGTTTTGTTGTTTATTTTAGTAATTGTGTATTTGAGGTGGTGAGGGGAAGGTTGGGGGTTTACGCGTAACCCGCCGACAAGTGTCTCCCACCAGGAAGCCTCAGTTTTCTTATATGGAGGGTGACGCCATGTGTAGCGGGCACACCTCAGTGGTTGAGAATGGTTCAACGGATTGAATCTGGTATGGGGAGTCAGAAGCGAGTCTCGCAAAATTCGCGGCATACACTGTGGGGAGGGTTTTTGCCGAGAATAGCCTCCCAGTGGCCCGGTTCCGGTTTGCGGAATGCAGCAGGAAACCGTTCTGCTCCGGAGAAGGATGACGCGTTGTATGCGGTCATGCCTTATATGGGTGGCAGTGTTTAGGAAGGACACGTGCCTTAATTTGTTGTTATTTATTTTGAAGTGTTTTGAAAGTTTTAGGTTGGACATGTGTATACAAGGGGGCTTAGATATGATTTCGGTCGGACCACCGATGGGTCGGCTTGCTGGTGTCTTATTGCCGTAGAATTAGGAACAGTACTGCTGTTAGGGAAAAATGCTTTATTTATTTTATTTATTAGAGCAAAAGTAACCATTCAATAAAATACAGCGATTTGAGTTGTTTTTCTGTCAAAGGTGTAATTGCGTATTGGTATAATATTAGCTGAGTATTTGTTTTTTTTTTTTTTTCCTATGACATTTTCCTTTTAGCATAGGGTGGAGATAAACGGAATTTGGAGTCGTCTGGATGGTGGCCGCAGTCCTGCGGTTGGGCAAACGAGGCCCACGAGATACTTTTCGGATGCAGCAGACACTCTGATGGAGGAGAAAATATATAAAAAAAAAAAATATATATATATAAGAAAAGATATTAAAAAGAACAGAAAAAAAAAATAATAATAAGAAAAGATGGGAAATCTCCCCATGTAAAAAAAAATATATATATTAAAAACGAGAAAAGATGGGAGATTCCTCACGCTTTAAAACTAAAAGCGATTGGAAAAAAAGAGAAAAAAAATAAATATATAATAATAATGAGAAAAGATGGGAGTTCTCCTCACATAAAAAAATAAAAAATTAAAAGAGAAGACTCCCCACATAAAAAAAAAAAAAAAAATTGTTAAAAAAAAAAATATATATATATAAGTATGAAAAAAAAAAACAATAAGAAAAGATGGGAGGCCCCCTCCGTAAAAAGATAAGAGTAATAAGAATAAAAAAAAAAAAAAAAAAAATATGGGAGGTCTCCCCATACATACATTTAAAAAAAAAAAAACAAAACAAAACAACGAATATGTATAGATAGTAGCATACATATTTGTTTTAAAAAAAAAAAAAAAAAAAGTAAGAAGATAAAGATAAAAATTAAGAAATATACATATCTATTTAAAAAGACATATTTTAAAGAAAAAAAAAATAGCATACATACTTGTTAAAGGAAAAAGAATATATAGACATTAAACTTACATATTTAAAAAATAAAAAAAAAAAAACTACATATTTAAAAAATATATATATATATTAACATACATAAAAAGAAAACAAAATATAAATACACTTTTAGAAAAAATAAAATAATTTATTTAAAAAAAAAAAAAGAAGATATATTAAGATATACTATAAGCATACACATATTGAGAGAAATATATTAAAAAAAAAAAAAAAAAAAAAAAAAAAAAAATATATATATGTACATATTATATTAGTAGAAGAAAGAATTTGGCAAAAGAGAGGAAGGAATTAATCCTTAAATAGCTATTGTTCAAGAAAAAAAAAAAAAAAAAAAAAAACGGAATTATTGTATTAAAATATGAGTAGAAAATATATATACAGTTCAGTCAGTTGTAAATAGTATGGGAAATACTCCATTTTTTTTATATATTAGTAGAGTTAGGAAATTCCGACCCAAGTCCACGGTGAACGAGGTGGAGCAACAGTCATCCAGAAAACGGTAGAGGCAGCAGAGAGCAGTAGGCTGACAGGTCTGATGGGTGGCCACATGACGGACATAGGGGTGAATGCCTGTACGGATCTGATGATCCAATCCCAGATGCAAGGGCGAATTGCGAACGAATCCATCGAGAATTCTATATGCGATGGATTGGCTATTGGTTTGGTTCCAGCGAAACAACATTCCTGTTTAGTTTGTCAGGGATGTCGTCAAGAGGAAAGTTAAGCTGAACTACATCCGTTTGGCAAAGCAGCAAGCCGATTCCTGTGGCGATGACTAACCATTTGCATCATTGCGAATCATTTGAAAACTTTCGGTTTTCGCCTTGGATCACCGTTTGCGACAAGTTTCATCATTGAAGGTGATCAGGGGAGTGCTCAGATCTTATGTTGAATACCACAGTAAGCACCAATTGACTAACGGGAAATTAACAATCCGTTGCTGAAAGTACTGTCCCCAATGCCGTCATCCAAGTGACAGGCCAAAATTTGTTTTACGAAGCGGCCAGCCAAAGTAATTTTTTTTTTACAAAGAAGGTGGCTAAGAATTCGTTTTATGAAGCAACAGGCCAACGATTGTCATGGTGTAGTATTGGAATCGAATCACAGGAATGGTTATATGCATTAGTAGTATCTTCATCATCAGCATTGGTTCCGGATTCGTCCTTACCAGTTTGGTCATTATCAGCAGCCTTAACACCAACATTATCATCAGCAACAACATTATCATCAACATCAACATCATCTTCAGCATCAACATTATCATTATCATCAGCAATAACATTATCACCAACATCATCTTCAGCATCAACATTATCATCATCATCAGCAGCAGCAGAATCAACAATAGCGGCAGCAGAAGCAGCGTCCCAGTTCAGTGTCGCTGGTAAACGATGTGGGAATCGTTTCCGTGGAAAGGGGGAGGAATGTTATGAAACATGGTTTCACACGTATAGGGTGTAGAGTACAATTGTACAAGAATAGTATAAGATCCGTTTAAATTTAATATAGAGAATATAATAACGTGTATAAAAATAATAATTATAGTAATAATAATAATAATAATAATAATAATAATAATAATAATAACAATAATAGTAATAATAATAATAATAATAATATTAGAATATAATATAAAATAATATTCATAATATGAATAGTATAATATAATCTATAATGTTCAAGTGTTTGACAATGTACCATGGTTTCATATATTTGCCCTAACTAAATGTTGTGGAGGGTAACGATTTTAGTTTTGTTTTTGTTAATTTAATTTGTATATGCTAAGTCGTTTTTGTTTTTTTGGCTTTTATGAACGCTTGTGTAATTAGAGTAACTCAATTGTGTTTTTGTTTTTAGCGTTCTGTTTTTATTTTGTTGTTGTTATTACAATGCATTCATTGACTTAGTTTTGATTACTTTTTTTTTCTTTTAGTAAGTTCCGGGTGCGTTGTCAAGCACTTGCAAGCGAAATGATTTAATATAGGTAGTGGCCTTGAAAAGCCGCTGGTATGTTTATGTTATTTTTATTTATTATTTGTTTTTTTTTTTTTATTGGTTAAGTTAGTTTAAGTAGGCCATGAACTGCATTGCGTTATGGTCAATGTTTTTTTTTTTATTTTTGCTGATATTTTATTTCCTTGTTTCTTTGTATGTTTGTTTATTTTTTTCAATTAATTTAATTTTCATAAGTTAATATTAAGATTTTTGTATAAATAAAGAAGAAACAGTGCATAACGGAGCAGATGAAAACTAGAGGCCGCACTGTTTGGTACGGAATCTGGTTTTGTTTATTTTTTTTATTTTTCCACAGCTACATTGACGCCGTTTGGGCGTCGATTGACAGCGCTTGCCAGCGCTAAAACAGAATAGGCAAAGCCGGGTTTTTTTTGTTTGTTTAGTTTCAGCTCCTTTAGGAGCATAACAATGATTTAAAACCCATTTCCCCTTATCCGATCGATCTGAAATTTGGTATAGACTT
Organism: Cordilura impudica; assembly: GCA_963682025.1. Taxonomy (NCBI): domain Eukaryota; kingdom Metazoa; phylum Arthropoda; class Insecta; order Diptera; family Scathophagidae; genus Cordilura; species Cordilura impudica. The sequence continues at coordinate 20,148,727 of OY821522.1, read as the reverse complement.
ACTGTGAAAAAAGATTAACTTTCACGCACAGTTCACACAGTCACGGAGATATTCAAAACTCATATGCATAAGGAAAGAAAGAGTTTTAATAAAAACTTTGTTTTTATGGGAAAGTTTATTTATAATTATATATTGTTTTTTTTTTTTTAACAATGATAGTTTTTTCATGGAAAGAATTAACTTTTATCTAAAAAATTTCATTGTTTTTCTGTTATTAAAATAAATAAATTATAATAATAAAAAATAAAATGCATCTTTATATTCCGAGGTGAATTTTCAGACACCTAAATAGTTTCAGCACTAAATGAACATTTTATAAGTTTTAACGAAAAAAAATTTGTTGCAGAAATAAATATCAGAACAATTAAAGGAATTTAAACAAATTCACAAAATAAACCATTTACCAGGTTAAACTTAGAATAATATTGTTTGTCATTATCTGGATCATGTTAGTATTTAAAATGAGATTTATCGGGAAACATTGTGCCAATATATGACCTGAAATATGTAGACACCTCTATAAAGTGCTGAAAATTCAGAGTATTTTTTGTAATAATTTAGTATTAAGTTTATCAAATTTTTTTCATTTTCAACTGTTTTATTTGCATTTGTTACAAAGTCCAGATATTAATGTAAACGTAAAACATAAGTGTAGGGTATCAAAGGTTCGGCATAGTCGAATTTAAAACTCTTACTTGTTATTTGTTTTATTTATTTCAAATCATATTTATTAAAAAGAAATTTTAAACATAAATGACCACAATTAATAGTATCGGACAAACCGCAATAATAACTAATTTTACAAATATTCCTTTCTGTCTTTTTCTGGGAATTGGTATATATTTATTTCAACTCCCTTTACCAACTGGAGTGTATCTGCTGTGTCATCTTCTCCAATAAAAAATCGCCGATGTATAAAACGTCGTCTTCCGTTGATATCTCTAATCGATCACACCACCACTTTAATAGTTTTTCCATTAGCTTATTTGATTTTACCGTTACGATACATAAAACATCGGGTTGAAGGTATTATATTTGAATTATATTGTATAGCAATACATAGATGGCATTTACTTTAATAAAGAATTAGAGGTATAACTAAAAAATTTACAAGTTTAACTAAAAATTTTACAAGTATGTATATTATACATGAAAATTTTTATGTGACCCACCCTACCACAATTTATATATTGTGGTGTTACTGTTTCTATTGCAATAAATTTTTTTTTTTAATTTGGGGTAATTATACTTATCATTAGGGCCCGGATGTTAATGCATTTATAATTGTGTTTTAGGCACATAAACCATGTATTAAAAATCGTAAAATATGCATTTAAAAATTAAAAAATATGCATTTATTATTAATTTATTTAATTATTTATTAACAGCAAAAAACAAACAAAAAACGTAACAAACAAAAAATTCAGCCTCATTAACTTAAAAATGTATATAAAAATATTGTATAAAGTTTTATTTATGTGCATAAATAAGTTTTTCTTTAAATGTTCAAACGCAAAGTTTTGACATTTGGTCTTAAAAAGCTTTTATACATAGAAAATGACCGTTCCACTTCTACGGAAGTTATTGGCGCATACTTAAAAGATGCCAATTCCTTTGTGGAATATTCAGTTTCTACTTCAATTTCTTCGCTGGAACTGAGACAAAAAGTAGTAGATATTTCCTTTATTTGTTTAAATCCATGGTTTTTTTCTAAAACTTTTTCCATTTTAACTTTAATTTTTTCACTTAAATTTCCTTTTACATCTTTTATTTTTTTCAACGCATCATCAATTAGTTCAACTTGCGTATTTAAAGAATGAAAACCCTCTAGTTGGGCTATAGTATCAACGAGAAAACCATAATTTGTGTAAACATATACTATTTGGTTTTTAATATTTGGTAAATTTAAAATGTCTTTAACTTTTTGTATTGGCACCGCATCTGCTTCATTTAAATCGTCCATAACATCTTTAAATTCATCAAAATGTTCAGCGTAATATCCGACAGCTTCTAACCACGTTCCCCATCTGGTGACTATGGGTTGTGGCGGAAGTTTTAACTCGGGGTATTTTTCTTTATATAGAGAAACACGCGAAGGAGCTTTGAGAAAGATTTTTTTTCCGTATGAAATTATTAAATCAATATTTTCGAATTGGTTCCTTATTTCTTCAGCAACCCGGTGCATTGCATGTGCTAAACAAGTAACATGAAGCATTTTTGGGTAGAAAACGTTTAAAACATTGGCAGATTTCACCATATATGGAGCTGCATCCGTCAAATACAGTAGTATTTTGTTTTTATCAAAATTCGGGCCTAATAGAGTAATGGAATCGACAAAGGCACGAGCAATTGAAGCATGATTTACTTTATCCAGTTCAACAATATTTAGTAAAAATTTTTGTTTACTTTTTATTTCGTCTGCATCCAAAACTCCTACAATAACGTTAGCCACAAAACGTCCTTCGGCATCAGTCGTTTCATCAATTGACACCCACAAAAAATTTGATTTTAAAGTTTCCACAATCTCACTTAGACGAACAGTATAAAGATTATCCACATAATATTTTCTTACAGTTGACTCAACGGGAATTATTTGATTGGTATACTTTTCCAAAAAACTTTTGAGTTGTGGGTTGGTTAATTTCCAAAGGGGTATGTCAGCCGAAATAAAAGCATCGCATAGTTCCATGGTGAATTTGCTTGTTTTATCTTCAGAATTATTAGTGAGAAGAGATTGAGAAGCCTTTTCGGTAGCACGATCACTAAAAGCCTGGTGCTTTTGGCTATTAAGGTGTTGCTCCACCAGAAATTTTGTTTCAAAATTGACTGCTTTGTTGCAAACATTACAAGACAGCACCTTTCCATCAGATTTGAAAACACCATTGTGGCCGGATAAGTATTTTTGCAAAAGATTACTTTTGGTTGATTTAACTTTTGGCATTTTTCCCTACAAAATAGAATTTATGTTATATACTCAATCAATAGCTTTTAATTTGTACTATATACTCACAATACGGTATTAATCAGATAATAAATGGGATTAGTTTTTTGTCCGTTATTGTTTGCTTTTTATCCTGTTTAAAATAAGTGAAAACCAAAATGTCAAAAAGCATTTAATTTTTATTTCTTTTTCTCATGTTATTCTTGCACAGTTGTAGCCAAATGGTATTTTTGTTGTAAGTTTTACTTTTTTTCTAATTTTATTTTAAATGCCCTAAAACACTTGAATTAAATTTTATTGTTGCAGCATTCAACCCAAAAACAAAATGTTTGTTAAAAGTACAACAAATTAACTAAAAACCACGGCATAGTTTTAGGCATTTATCAAAATTAAACAAAAAAATACATGCAAAGCAACAACAATTTGTTTTTGTTGTTATTGCTTTGCGTGTATTTTTCATGCTTTAACATTGATTTGATGTTAAATAAAGGGGTTAGTTTTAAAATATATGTATTAAAATATGTATTAAAAATATGCATTTATAGCAAAATATGTAAAAATATGCATTTATAGCTAAAAAATGTAAAATAAATGGGAAAATATGTATTAAAAATATGCATTTATAGCTAAAATATGTAAAAATATGCATTTATAGCAAAATATGCAAAAATATGCATTAACAAATCGATGCCATTTGATCACGAATTTGTTGATTCGCAAAGATATTTAGTTAACGTTGTTCTCAAGCTAACGACTACAAACATGTATTTGCATGAACATCCGGGCCCTACTTATCATATTACATATGCAATTGTCCAAAATTCATCAGGTATTTTTATAAATCTGTCTGTCTGTTTCCATTGAAATAAATAATTTGTCACACGCGCAAACCATTTTACACGCGCCGAATAAAATAACAACTATCATATAGTTCGTAGAATATAAAATATCTTTTTAAATGTTCCCACAGATTTCACAATACCTATTTCCGCTATCGTACAAGAATTGTACTTTTAAGCATTCCCACATATTTCCCAATATCTGCTATCGTACATTTTAGATTTTTTAGCAAATCCACAAACCTTTTTAGGGTGGCAGCATTCTTAATGGTGTTAGCTCTTAAAATTTTTTTTAGATGTTGTAGTAGATTCACAAGCCTTTAATAATGATGCCACTTACTTTAATAATCATCACTAAAACTACAAACACAAACATTACCTTGTTTGCTATAATTAAAACATAGATCACACTTACTGTAATAATCACGTTCACAAATCTATAGGTAATAGATGCTCTTCGTTATTAACTTTGAAATATAATGGATGAAATAAAAAACAACAGATGAATAATATTATGTTTTATTTTATTTATAAAATAATTTTAACAGTTAGTAAAAAAAATATTGTTAAAAATACTTATTATTAATACATCATTAAAAAATAAGTTTGAATAACTAAAAAAAAATTTTATAAAATGATACTTTTTTTATATCGAAAATAAATGAATATACAACAATAAATTCCACATAATATTTAATACTCGATTTAGAAACGTTTTGTGTTATAAATATACGATTTAGAATTTCTATTCAAAATTTAATAAAAGGTTTAATAGGAGATTGACCAGCTGGATTAAAGAATTCAGCAGCTTTATTCTTTGGCAAAAAACGCAACCCAATGCTGTCCTGATTTATATGATGGATGGGTGTTTGCTATACTGAATGATGGCTTTATAACAGCTTTCTTATACACCTTTAAAATTATTTTTAGTTATACTGTTAGAATTCATATATTGATTAATTTTAACTGAATTCATAGTGACTGAATAATTACACGGGTTTTGTCAATTTCAAGTATACTATCAAATTCACAATATTCTAAACAGGAAATAGCTTCAGAAATTGGTTCATCAGAACGACTTTCAATACGAATAGACCCTAATTTATTAAATTTCCACAATGGGAATTATTACTGTGATCTGGAGTTAAATCAAAAGCAAGTAGAAAGTATCCGTGTATCCGTTATCAAAAACATCTTTGGTGATCTGATGACCTCTATCAAAATGATGTATTCCACTTCATTTAAATAGAGTTTGATAACCAATTGTGCTTAGTACACCATCATTGTTATAGTTAAATTCGATTGTTGCGCAGGAAATTGTACTTCCGGTAAAAACCAAGTTAAATCTTTGTAAATTATAGTGTTGAAAATTAAATGGATTTTCCTTTCGACCTCAAGTATATGCTTTATTAGACACCATACCAAAAATTAAAAAATTAGGTAGTTGTCCAAGAACTATATTATCAAGCATTAATGAATGATTTCCTGGATGAGTGGTAAAAGTGGTAGGGGCATATATGTAGCATTTTTTGATTGCAATGCATTATGATGCACTAATAATATATTATTATTGATAGTCAGATGATATATAAATTAGCTTGATGAATTTTAATTAATGACTCATTTTTTCCTAGAAGTTTCTAATATGTGCAAATTCTAGGAAATTTTATTTTTTCATTAAATAAAGACTCTAAAGGTATGCTACTCAATTATAGCCAATTCACAAATCAACGCGAAAAACAAACTCATTTTTATTACAAACACATTAACAAATTTAATAAACACATAGCATTGTATAATTTTATGTATGTGTTACTAGCAAATTTAAATGCAAAATAAAGGAAAAAATAAAGGAAAAAATTAAAAAATCTGTAAATCTGCAAAACTGCTTAAAAAAAAATTCCTTTCAAATAATATACCTTTGGTCATAATCGGGATAAAACGGTAGAACAAAACATCGTTCGCAAGAAATCGCCTAGCCTATTAATATTATAGAAAAAATATATCAACATCTAATTTTCAAAAAATTTCAACTTTTTTACCGCCTTTAAACAATTTTTTGCGTTATTCAGTCCAGGGTTTTCTTTTTCAATTAATCCATTAATTTTCTTCATATCTACTACCCATCCGGATGATTCAAGATGTGTTGGTGTAGCATCATTTCCATAATATAATATAGTTTCTAAATATGCTCTATAGTGATAGTTATTATCAGGCTGTGAAATATTTTTGTTATTTAGATGGACTGTACAATTTCTGAATATTGAATGAAGCAAGTTGTTTGCAACACTTCCATTTCCTTTTAATTCAACAATGAGTCTCAGATATATACTATTTAGATTTCTGAAGACTTTCCTTTTTGCTATCGTTTACTTTGATTAATTAAAGATATCTGCTATTAAATCTTATCATATGCGTTAAGCTTTGAGAAACTACCGTGAAGTGCCTTTCGCCTTAAATTTTTCTTCAAGTTTTGTCATGATTTCATCAAAACCATTGACCCTGTCTTCATCAGGGGTAGAAATCTTGATATCAGACACCATTTCGAATTTGCGCTTAATAGCAACTTGTGCAGTTGCGACCTTTTCATTAAAATATTTTTTCAGATGAAGTCTAAATCAGGGATTATGACAAGACTTAAAAAGACGCTAAGAATCCTTTTTATTAAACGTACCTTCTGTTGTCGACTTTACTTTCACCCAAAGCAGTAAGTGCTGCATTAAGCTTTTCTTTTTCATCATCAATGCTAAATTCTTCATTACTTCCCTTATCATCGTTATATTTGGCAATTTGCATTCGACAGTTGAGGCACACTACTGAATCTTCCGAGACGAAGTTAAACTTTTTGTTTATGTTCATCGGAGATTTCTCTCAAATCAGTTGTAACTTTTAGAGGTTACCTTACAAAAATGGCTATAACTCCGGTGATATTTGCCCGATCAACTTGTTTCACCCCTCAAAATTTTTTGGAAAGACGTAGCTTTAAGATAGATTTTTCCGAAAATTTTTGAAGAATGGTATTTTTTGCTAGACCGAGTTTTTAAAAAAAACATCAAATTTCGTATTTCTAGCTTTTACCGTTTTCAAAATTTTTGACTTTGAATAAAACCCGATTTTCACCATTAAAAACTTATAAAACCAACAAAGGAGGTCCGATCAAGCTCAAATTTTTTTTGCAAGCTTTTTTAAGCATAATCGATAATCGGCGATATAGTGCTCAAAAAGTATTTTTTTCACTTGGACTGCCCCATATACAACAGTGCCGGCTATATCGGCACCAACGAGCCGAACTCTTATCGGCTTCTTATATGTTTACAGCCGGACGAAAACAAAAATACCAATCAAAGAGTATTTATGCTACTGAATGTAAGTGTCATTGTTGTTGGTATTTTTGTTTTCCGCTCCCATAAGTTATTTTTATTAACAAGTGTTGATGTATTCGTTTTGCTGTTGTTCATGTTAGTGATGAAGTATAACGCTGGTTACTAACTATCTGAATAACAGCAAAACGATTACTTGTCACTTGTACTATTGTTTTTTGGAATGTTGACTTATATTTTTATTAATTTTGTAATGTCAGGTAAATTCAAAACACTGCAGTATTTCCTCATCTTTTTCGTACTCTGTACTTCATAGTGTTTCAACAGCAGCTATGAAACGCTCATTTTTATTTACGAAAAGACTCGCTGGGCCGAGCTCAACGATTTCTTCAAACATTTCAACTGGAAACTTTGTTTCCTAGATAATAAATGTTGACGCCGCACTGTGGTCAATATTTTGAGATAGCGGCCAAAACTCCTTTTGGTTTTTGTTCTCCGATTTTAAAGTTATTAGACTCATATTAAAATTAGAACTCTATTTCAACTATTTCACTGAGAACAGGGTGGTCCAAAATGGGCTTTTTCAGAATTTAGTAAATTTATGATATTTTTAGTTAATTTTTAAAGTTTAAATGATCATAACTTTGTTGTTTTTCCAGATTTTTGGACGAAATAAATTCTGTGTTGTAACTTAAGTTATTACTATTACTGGTAAAAAAAATTGAAGCTCTGCTGTTTTCAGAACAATTTAAATTTTTTTTTTAAAAAAGGTCAAATTTCTCGGAAATTTCCTACTTCATAGAGCACAACTCCTGTGAGTCAAGCTGAGTCAAAACACAAATTTACTATTTTGTAGTCCTAACTCTCCCCTACATTCCTATATATACATGTCCATGCATCGGGACTGCACTTTTTGAGCTACAGCAATTTTTCTGACCCAAGGTAAGATATTCGGTACAAATGCACGTCATATTTTTTGAGAAGTTATTTGTATGTGAAAGTGGCTATTATGCATATATTTTGATGAAATTTTGTACAAGAGTTCTTACTGACCCAAAAAATAATTCTGTTGAAATTAGGAGAAGTTGGCCCATATTTGGATAGAAGGGTGTATCAAAATTTTGACAAAAATGACAATAGAACTCTCAAATTATGTGGTATCTGCCAATTCATTTGGAAAAGGTAAAAAAGATTTTATTGCCATCTAATATTACACAACTTAAATACGTGAAAATTGCAAATAAATTTAAAACCAATGGAAATAACTGGTAAAACCAAGTACCTTTTATATTATTGCCAGTACCTGTTAACTCTCAAATTATGTGGTATCTAGCAATTCATTTGGAAAAGGTAAAAAAGATTTTATTGTCATCTAATATTACACAACTTAAATACGTGAAAATTGCAAATAAATTTAAAACCAATGGAAATAACTGGTAAAACCAAGTACCTTTTATATTATTGCCAGTACCTGTTAACTCTCAAATTATGTGGTATCTAGCAATTCATTTGGAAAAGGTAAAAAAGATTTTATTGCCATCTAATATTACACAACTTAAATACGTGAAAATTGCAAATAAATTTAAAACCAATGGAAATAACTGGTAAAACCAACTACCTGTTATATTATGTTTCAAAGAGGTAAAAAAGATCATGTTGAAACTTCGAGCAATAGTATATTAATCCATGAATTCATTTTTTTTTCTTCATTATTGTTTAAACAATGGCTAAATTCAGTTATAGTGTTCTATCTGATATATATTTTGAACGGAAAGATGAAAACGACATTATTTTACATATAATGAATAATCCATTCTTCAAAATATGCGACAAACAAGAAATTAAAATTCATAACTTAAAAATAAAAAACTTTTTAAATACTTTAAGAAAACGGTACAATCAATGTTCCAGAAACAAGAAATTGTTTTACTCACGCAACCAAGAATGGCTAAGAAATAAACTTATTTTTAAAAAGCCATCAGTAACTACCACGGAAACTGGAAAAGGTGGTCGACCAGCAAAGCCAATTGATAATTGTAGTGAAAGATCACGAAGACGCAAGCTTAAACATATCAATGAAGAAGTTTCTTGTAGCATCATAAAGGATTCATTTCTGCATCAAATTCAACCATCGAAAACTAAAAAGGGTAAAATTGCTATCATTGAAAAAATAGTGGAAGCAAGCCCCAGATGCACAAAAAGGATTTTAGAAAGTATGCCGACACCAACTGAAGAAAATAAATTTGCTCCAGAAGAAGCATTTGCACTATTTTTGGATTTGAAAATGACTAAAAACCAATATACTGAATTGCGGAAGCGAACCAATGAAAAAAATTGTGGAATTTTTCCATCATATCGAGATATAGTTTCTGCCAAAAAAGATTGCTTACCTTCACCAACTGCTATTAGTGTAACTTCAAGTTCAGCAGAAATAAAATTGCAGGATCTTCTTGAAACACTGCAGAACGATTATTAAAGACATTTGATGCTGACTATTTAAAGAAGTTTAAAAATTGCAGCATGACTTTAATTTCTAAATGGGGATGTGATGGGTCCTCTGGCCAGAAACAATACAAACAATGTAATGCGGAAAATTCATCAGATGCCAATTTATTCATGATTTCTTTCGTTCCATTACGTTTAACAAAAACTTATATTGGTTCAGAGCCGTCAACTAGTAGAGCTGCAGAGATAGATGTATGGAAGAATGAAATTCCCTCGTCAACAAAATTTTGTAGACCAATAAAGTTTGCTTACAAAAAGGAGACTCAAGATGTCATAGATGAAGAAGTTCGAAAAATAAATGATCAAATTAAAGAACTTCAACCAGTAACATTTAAATTTGATGACCAAAACATTGAAGTAAATTTTAAAATGTGTCTCACAATGATTGATGGAAAAGTTGCACAAGCTTTAACCAAAACAAAGTCATCGTCAAGCTGCACCATATGCCAAAAAACATCAAGTCAATTGAGCCAACCACCAACACAAGACGATAGTTTTAATGAAGCATATGAATTTGGAATGTCACCTCTTCGTGCTAGAATTCGTTTTATGGAGCATATTCTTAAATTGGGATACGCTTTGGAATTTGGCCCGTTAGGCGAAACAGTGAGAAACAACAAAGAAAATTTGGAAAAAAGAAAGCAAAAAAAAAAGATATTCAAGAAAAATACCGTGGGATAGGCCTTATAATTGACCAGCCAAAGCAAGGAGAAGGAAATTCTAATGATGGAAACACAGCAAGGAGATTTTTTTCCGATGCAGAAACTGCAGCTTCTATAACTGGAGTAGATTATGATTTAATACGACGATTCCAAATCATATTACAAGTTATAGCATGTAGCAAAAAGATAGATGCAAAAAAATTTGGTCAGTATGCTAATGAGACAGCAACCCTTTATAACCAAAAATATTCTTGGAGACATATGCCAACCACAGTTCACAAAATTTTGTTCCATGGGGAACAAATAATTCAGCACAATATGCTTCCAATTGGAGATCTCTCAGAAGAAGCCCAAGAAAAAAGGAACAAAGACTACAGATTCTTTCGCGAGCACAATGCAAGAAAAATTTCCAGATATTGTACTAATGAAGATCTTATTAATATTTTGTTGTGCACATCAGACCCATATATGTCCAGTATTCGACAAAAATGGAAATCAACCTCATTAGAGTTAGATGAAGAAGCTAAACAACTTCTGCAAAATGAAAATCAAAGCTATTTGGAAGAAATTTTTACTAATATTGTTTTAATTAATACTAGTTTAAAGATCATATTTTGTTTCTAATTTTAGTATAAATTTTTATTAATACATTTAAATAAAATATATGTGCACTTTAAATCAATAGTAAAAGTTTACTTAAAATTTTATCGATGTTGTGTTCTGTATATATATATCCAAATGGTATTGATATTGTTGGGAATTTCAGTGTTATTTTTCAGTTTAATCCTCACAAGAATTAGCTTTCTTCCAGGGGCCAAATGTTGTCAGGGGCCAAATGTTGGCATTTTCTGACCAAAATTAAGTTTAGGAATAATAAATAAGTATTGGTTGTAAAATTCGATTGAAGAAAATAAGAAATTATAAAAAAAATACTTATTTAAAATGTCAAAATATTCAACTTTTACATGGAAACTCAAAAAAAAATTAAAATGCATTTTTAACTCCAAATTACTTACGTTCCTATCAGTCGATTTTTGCTTAAAGTCCCTCCTATTGAACAAAACAAATTGCGTAAAAAATACCAATCCGGTCAAAAGTTATAGAGTTTTGACCGCTATCTCGCGAAATTGACCACTGTGCGCCGCAGCGATAATGGTGCAAAATATAATAGTGCTTGGTATGAGATTATTCATTCTACCAAAGCGCATTTCGACTAAACCAAATCAAAAATCTTGGTTTAACCAGACTTGCAGAGATGCAGTCAGATCCAGAAAGGAAACATTCAGACATTGGCGTAAAAATAAAAATTGCGTCACTGAACTGCTATGCAAACAGGCGAGAAACGAATATGCCAAAGTATTAAGGCGCGAAAAGTTTCTTCACTATCAGCGTCTTCGTGCTAAAGTTCTTTCTGCTCCTCGGGGCAGCAACACAAACATGCTGGTTCGTTTTTTACATTCTATAATTGCACTAAGTGCCAACGTTACGATACGATGCCGTTACATTTTAACAACGTGTGGCTAACTAGGTATTTAAAGTAAGCAACAATTTCATTCAGTCTTATGCACAGTCTAATCAGTCAGGAGACACACTAGCGACATCTACATTTATTTTGTGCACTACAAAAATTTACAAAACTGTTACACGTATCTCCCTTATACACGTATATTTTTAATTATTTATTTCTAACTAGCTGACCCGCCAGACGTTGTCCTGCCTAAAATTTTATAGATAGAAAGAAAAAACTGAAATAATTTCTATGAAAATATTAGATTTTTTTTATTAATTTAACAAAAATGAAGTATTTTAATTAATTCGAAGCCTTAATAATAGAATAAATAAATTTTGTTTTTTTTATATTAATGCTAGTTGATGAACAATGTTTTTCGTCAATCCCTGTGGTGTATAAATGATCAAATTTGATGGTTTGCCAACGCGAGAACACGCAACATATAACTGTCCATGTGAAAAGCACGGATTTTCTAGATCCAACCCACAAATGGACATTGTTTGACCTTGTGACTTGTTAATGGTCATTGCGAATGCCAAGCGAATTGGAAACTGCATGCGTCTGAATGGAATTGGCGAGTCTGAAGGAACCATTGGGATCCGTGGCAAGAGAACAACTTCACCTTGAAACTTGCCGCTCAAAATGGTAGCTTGAATAACATTGCTCATTATTTTTTTTATGACCAATCTTGTACCATTGCATAGCTTAGGTGCATTTAAATTCCTAAGCAAAATGATTGGTGAACCAATTTTTAATCTCAAGTTATGAGGTGGCATTCCTGGTAAATCCAGTGAATTTAAAAATTCAACAGGATAGTTGACTGCTTCATCTGGATCGACAACAGTGTCGATCGATTTGAACAACATCTCATCGCCAGGCAATAACTGTTGTATTTTGAAATTAATAACGTCAACATCTATATTTTTAGCGGCCAAAATAACTCGTTCACGTAACCACGCATGATTAATGTAATTTTCGCGTATATTTGGGAATATGCTTACAACCAAAGCATCTTTCGTGGCTACCATTTTACAAAAATTGTCTGGAAATTTTATGCATTGTGTATTTTCATGAAACATAATTTTTCCATTGCCAATGTTGAGCAATTGCTCAGAGAATGACAGTGCCAATGGGTCATTTTGTAGTTGAATACGCATGTTTGTCTTAAGGCGTAATGTATTAACATTCCGCCATAGGTGCGATTGCTTCAAACATGCGTTGATTTCGTCCGCATATGTAGCGCGTGGAATGACCGGCAATGTTTGTCTGAAATCACCAGACAGCAACAGAAGAGCTCCACCGAAAAGTCTGTTATTATTATTAATATCTTTCATAGTTCTATCAAAGGCTTCTAGTGAATGTTTGTGGGCCATAGTACATTCGTCCCAAATAATAATTTTGCATTTTTGCAAAACTTTAGCCATGCCTGAATGCTTCTTTATGTTGCACATTGCATCTTTATTTGTGTGAACATTGAATGGCAACTTGAGTGCTGAGTGTGCAGTCCGTCCACCATCAAGCAAAGTCGCTGCAATACCTGATGAAGCAATAGCCAATGCAATATGATTTTGTGACCGAATGCGTGCAAGTAACAGTGAGATAAGAAATGTTTTGCCAGTGCCGCCTGGTGCATCCAAAAAGAAGAATCCACCTTGTTGTGCTTCAATTGACAAATTAATTCGATCGTATATGATCTTTTGTTCAGCAGTTAGCAATTGCTCATTATTTGCAACGAAAGTAGTCAACGTTGCCGCATCGAACTGTTGTTCGCGCTCAACATCGCTGTTAATGATGTCTGTTGCTGGTCGGTTAGGCGATGGCAAACCGAAATGAATGAGTGGCATATTGGAAATATTAATGCAAATATCCTCAATCATCATTAACGCCTCGTTATACATTTCCGATGAAAAATTGATATTGTGATCTTGATCAGCTGTCCGAATACGATGCAAAATATCTTCGCTCATTGAATCTTTATATTTGTCCCAGAGAACAGAAGCTTGCGACAGAAAGCATGTCGTCAACAATATGGCGAATAATTGTCGAATTTGATGAGGAGAGGAACTCAGCACTGCATCTGCTAGTGCAAGATCCCAATGGTTGTCATCTTCAAGCAAATGCAATTCGTGACACGCATCATGGTATGTGTCGAACAAAATACCGTTGACTGTTCGCAAGTATTGGAATGACGTCGGTCCAGGAACGTTAACCAACAACAAACGCAAGAAGAAGCATTCGCGTTGCTTAGGATGGACTGTGTATAATCGGCCTAATGTATTTGCCATAAATATGCCGTGGTACCCTTGTACTGGAACGCCTTGCTTTCGTGGGTTCCACTTTTTTGATTGTTTGTTCCATGTAAAAAATCGTGGCACATCAGTGTACATTAATGTCTTTGAAAATTGACCGAAAATACCTGGTTGGTTGCATAGCTCGAAGAACTCAGTTAGTGTGGTTTTTGGGGGAGTTAGTGCACGTTGTACAGCAGTCTCTTCCGTAAAATAAACACGCTGTCCATTTTGAAGGTGCACGGCCAAATGAATAACAGCAGGGTCTCTTTCGTGTATAGGAAAACTTAAAATGCGCCAAACTGCTTCATTGCTGCTAATGTATCGGCCCATTTGATAACGTGTTATTTCGTCGTTATCATTTACGTTTTGAACAGCAAATACAGCCATATCGCTTCCCTTATGAACGTATTTGCAAATGTATTTTATGGAACTCACTGAACTACAGAACTCAACGTTTATGTGCGCTTTGTACGTTTTTGACAGTAATGGTGAATACGGAACCACCCAACGATTGTCAATGTCTTGCGTTACACCGTTTGACATGCGCAATTGATATGAGTGGCCACCATTGTCTGTGTTTCTACGACGATACAATGGGTAACCATCGGTATTAGTGACAGTATCATTTATGCACTCTTTTGGAAAAAGTTTCGTACATTTTCCATTGTCCATGCACGGCGCCGTCATGTTTAGAGCACCGCATGGTCCATGGATCATGTTAGTGGTAATAATGTTGAACAACTCTTGATCTATATTCGAATCCGGAATTTCAGCTGAAATAATTTTATCAATTTCTTCTGGACGTACTTTATCAACCAACCAAATCAAAATGTGTGCATGTGGCAAACCTCGTTTTTGCCATTCAACAGAATACAGCCAGCAACGTGTTTTTCCGAATACAGAGTGATGTGTAATCAAGTTCATCATAGATTTTAGTTTTTGTTTGAAGACACGTGCAGTGATATCATGCCGATGCATTGCTGTTTGACCTTGCAATAATGAAATAGTTATTTCATCCCATTTTGGATTGCACGTAAATGTTATGAACAAATCAGGTCTACCGTACGCGCGCACGAAAGTCATTGCGTCTTGAATATATTCTTGCATATGCCGCGGACTACCAATGTATGATGATGGAAGAATATATGCGGTACCAATATCGTTAATATTAGTTGTTCCATCTACGTTACCGACAATAGCATCACGCAAATGAATATACTCCTCAGAACGCAACTTTGCTTGATTAAACTTGATGTACCGTAATCGCTCGCTTTCGATTTTTGCATACATATCAACGATGTATTGATGAAACAGCTGGCGGCATCGGATAATGTTGTTGTCTTCATTGGTACGAATCATCAACCGATATGCGTAGAAGTTCATCGCGCTCACTTTCTTGTTCGTTGCTGCACCTTCAAATTTAAAATAAAAATAAATAAAAAAGAAAATAAATAGTACAGAAAAATCAAAAATGGAATTATATTTAAATTTTACCTGTCACGGGGTTTCGTTGTTTTATATTTAAATGATATCCATCTTCTCCTTCCCAAAATATTAATGGGTATTGCAAAGCGTCGTAAGAACGATGGCTGTCTGCAATTGTCTGCACCGTATTATCTCTGCGTTGGATCCGTATATCTCGACGTTCAAATGCGTCACCAACCATAACAACTGCAACTTCATTAACGGTTGGTGCATTGTATCTGCCCGCATGCTCTCCTGATGGTACTTTGTCTGCTTTGATGAGGATCATGTAGTTATCGTTTTGTAGCCTGTTGGAAACAACGTTGAACAACTGGACCAACTGATTGTGATTTCTCAAAAACGGTTCCAAAATTGACACGATTTCTCGCTCCTCCATTAACTCGATGTGATTGTAGTGGCAGCGTGTGTTTATTTGTTGATCCTCATCACCCATGAAGTAGATTTGCAAGAATTTTGGATCGGCATCAGGCATTGAAATCAAAGAACCGATTTGATGATACACTTGGCCCTGAATCTTAAATGTTGATTCAAAATTTCGACCATCCTCATTCCGCAAGATTTTTGTTGCTCCAAACGATGTCATTTGGAAGCACGAATTGAATTTACGAATTTTACGCAAAAATAATTTTGATTGAGGTGTGGCTCCATCCAATAGAGCTTTCAGTGGTTCAGGCGGCGAATTCAATGGTGGCAATACTACTTTTCCAGACGCGCAACAGAAACCGGCTGACTCTCCTTTGTATTTGAATGCATGGCAGTGTTGGCATTCTTTATTCATAGCACCGATGACAATTTGTGAATGCGATGAATAGTCTACGTCAAACTCGTATTCGAACGCAAGTCGGAGAAGTGATTCACGTGTCAATGCGCGATATACTTGTAGGCGCTGTCGTTCAGTTGTTCTCTGTTCATCGGTGGCTCGTTGACGCGCCTGTCTTTGTCTCAATGCATTAGCTCGAAGGCGTTCGTTGCGTTGCTCTTGACTTTCATGTTCACGTAAGTTCGCCATCTGGTCTCTAGAATTTGCAGTGTCCGTCAAGTGATCTTCTACTGTTCTATTTAACCGAATGTTGTGGACTGTTTGTGCATGCTGTGAACGTCGACCAATATTTCCTCCTCGCCCACGAAGACGTGGCATTTTTCTTTTATAAACACACAACACATAAATTTAATAAACTTTGATTTTAGTTTTAGGGTTATGATTATTTGTTTCACAAACTTACATATTGCTTATTTTCAGTTAGTCGCTTAACACTCCGTAAAGTTTGTAAAATTAAACACAATTTTTATTTGAAATAATTTCTTTTAATTTCAAACTATTTTATTTTTTCTTTAAATCAAAATCAATTAAATTATGACAAATTGGTTAAAACTTCGCAACAAACATTCACCTTTAAAAAAACATTCAATATAAAATTGAAAGGAAGTAAAAATTTCAAACCTTACCCTTTCAAAATAGTTGATAACAGTATAGTTCTCAACATAGATGGGAATTTTGTATTACTATTGAAAAAATGCATTGACGTTTTATGGTAATTTTTTTTTTTTTATTGAAAAAATCATTCATAATGGTAATAAAATGCATCAATTGTTAAAAACCGTCAATAACAATTTATTTCAAAACCATTGCCATTAGTAATGAAATGGTTCAATGAAATTAGTTTCAATACTATTGACATCAATTAAATTGTAATTAATTATGAATTGATTGGTCCCACTAATTAATTAGTCCCATTTGTAGTTCTCAATAGGAAAACAATATCATATTAGTTCTCATGTGTAATGTTGTAATTAGTACAGAGTAGTTGAGAGTAGAGAAATAGGTTAGAGTTTTTTAAAATGTTATTAATTATTGACATGAGAACGATGCAGTATAGTTCTCAACATAGATGGGAATTTTGTATTACTATTGAAAAAATGCATTGATGTTTTATGGTAATTCCTTTTTTTTTATTGAAAAAATCATTCATAATGGTAATAAAATGCATCAATTGTTAAAAACCGTCAATAACAATTGATTTCAAAACCATTGCCATTAGTAATGAAATGGTTCAATGAAATTAGTTTCAATACTATTGACATCAATTAAATTGTAATTAATTATGAATTGATTGGTCCCACTAATTAATTAGTCCCATTTGTGGTTCTCAATAGGAAAACAATATCATATTAGTTCTCATGTGTAATGTTGTAATTAGTACAGAGTAGTTGAGAGTAGAGAAATAGGTTAGAGTTTTTTAAAATGTTATTAATTATTGACATGAGAACGATGCAGTATAGTTCTCAACATAGATGGGAATTTTGTATTACTATTGAAAAAATGCATTGATGTTTTATGGTAATTCCTTTTTTTTTATTGAAAAAATCATTCATAATGGTAATAAAATGCATCAATTGTTAAAAACCGTCAATAACAATTGATTTCAAAACCATTGCCATTAGTAATGAAATGGTTCAATGAAATTAGTTTCAATACTATTGACATCAATTAATATGAATTGATTGGTCCCACTAATTAATTAGTCCCATTTGTAGTTCTCAATAGGAAAACAATATCATATTAGTTCTCATGTGTAATGTTGTAATTAGTAGAGAGTAGTTGAGAGTAGAGAAATAGGTTAGAGTTTTTTAAAATGTTATTAATTATTGACATGAGAACGATGCTTGATATGAAATTGCATTCATGGATATTTGTGAAAGTATTCTCAACTTATTTATTTATCATTGCAATTTAAATTGCTAAAAATCATATTCTGAGACTTTTTCTATAGGAAAAATCTCTCGGAGTCTGAGACTTTTTGAAAAGGAAAAATGTCTCAGAATGTTAGACTTTTTCTATAGGAATGTTAGACTTTTTCTATAGGATACACATTATTATCTAGGTAGCTCGCACAAAGTTTGAATATTCTCACAATAATAGTACCCCAGATATGCAATAATAAATTTGTACTTCGTATGGGAGGTGCCACGCCCATTGCTTCGATCCCCCCTATTTTTTGGAAGATTATGAATATTATTATCAAAGAAGCTCACACAAAGTTTGAAGACTCCCACTTTAATAGTACCCCAGATATGCAATAATGAATGTTTTCTTCGTATGGGAGGTGCCACGCCCATTGCTTGGATCCCGCCCATTTTTTGGGATATTTTGAATATTATTATAAAAAAAGGTCATACAAAGTTTGAAGACTCTCACTATAATATTAGTCCAGATATACAATAATACATTTTTACTTCGTGTGGGAGGTGCCACGCCCATTGCTTGGATGGCACTCATTTTTTTGGGAGATTATGAGTATTATTATAAAAAAGCTCACACAAAGTTTGAAGACTCCCACTGTAACAGTACTCCAGATATACAAAAATACATTTTTACTTCGTATGGGAGGTGCCACGCCCATTGTACCCATATAGGTCAATTGTGAATCTAAACCATTCAGGGATCAAATAAAACAGACACAACAAATTTCATCGAAATCGGCCCAGCCGTTAAGGAGGAGTTCAGTCACTAACACACGTACAGGAGAATTATATATATAAAGATTATTCATTGCCACAAATTCAAAATTTTGTGGACAGATTAACGCGTGTTTATATTTTTGTTAATTGTATTAAAAATTGAAATACGTTTGTTACCTAAGTTTTACATAAAAATAAATTGAAATTTTGTTACAAAAATAATAATGTCATTAAAGTCTTTAACATAACACATTATAGTTTTAATTGAAAATGTGTAAATAAATGTAGAGAAAAAAGATAGTATTCCAGGTAATTTCATTAAAACTCGAAATATAAATAAAACTAATTTTTAGTTTTGTTTTAGATAAATCTGTTGCCGATTGCGTTGAAGGGTTAATTGGAGTATAACATATGATGATAAGAAAGCTAAAGAACGTGGTAGCACTTTACCTGATAATGAAGGTATGGTTACTGTTTATAGCTCTTGTACTCCGCCCAAATCTCCACTGCTACACTATACACCCAATGCTGAAAAAGCGCTGGACGCTATATTGGCGGGTTATAAGAAATTGGAACAAGCTTTGGGATATAAATTCCGCGACAGATCTTGTTGAAAGCCATGACTCAGGCCTCTTATAGTCCCAATAGATTAGCCGACTGTTATCAACGTTTAGAATTCCTGGGAGATGCTGTATTGGATTATTCCATAACAAGGCATTTGTGTGAAGACCCTACGCAGGTGCGATATTTTTAGACTCCAATATGGTTGGCTTACTATAATATGATGCGTCCTGAAATTGAACTTTTTAATATTTCGGTGCCAAAATCGCTCATAAGAGAACTAATTGAATTAGAACCTGAAACTGACAAATTCGGGTTAGTTTTTATATGCTTCAACATTTAAATTATACATGGGATAAAACTTTTAATTATTAGCTAAAAAAAATTAGCTGGTGATCGACGGGTTTCTGTTACAGTTGAAGTTTTTCGGTAGAAATTATCGTATTGCCAAGAGTTCGATAGGTAAACGTCTTTAAGCATTTCCAGTTATATTTTCATATTTTAAACTATTTTTTTTTATTTTAGTCTTTGTTGTGTAGTTATATCGTAAAATTTTAAAAAATGTCATCATTATGTTAATAAATCAAATGTCATTATGTTAATAAATCAAATAAATTTTTCAAATAATAAACCATGTTTTTGTTTAAAATAGTTTTTAAGTAAATGACCGTAGTTTCGTTTTATTTTAGCATATATGTAGAGATAATTAAAAATTTACATTAAATGCTAGTTTTAAATTAAAGCAATGAAAAGGAATTAATCTTATAGTTACAAGTTTAGCTTTAACCTTTTGTAGCTTTGGCTTTACTATTGATTTCTTTACGCGCTTTAAACCATCTATATTAATTTTCATATACTGACCGTACATTGTCATCAATTTGTGGACATCATAATATTTAACAACGGTGGAAATCTGCAAATACTTCTCTTATTTTTTATTTGTGTCCTTTGATTTGTATTAATATTAAAATTTGTTTAATTAAGGATTGTTGGGCTATTGTGGAATATGTCGGTTGTGATACCATCTCTTCCATTGGTTGGTTTTCAATGCGTTGTGGTTCTACCATTTTGAACAGTTCAGTATTGATCCTCTTGGTGAGAGATATATTCTCTGTTTGTAGTTCGCGGGCAATATGCAGTGTAAAAGCATTAAATTTCGATAAAATAAACTCTTGGACAATTCTAACCAGTTTTTTATTTTGCCTGCAAATTCATACTTTTTAATTGCTCTAGTTGATACTGCTTGCCATGAATAAACTAAATATACCGACCGTATACCATAAATGTACATTTTCCAATGATTTTCCAATAGGTAAAGATTGAATAAACACCATTTAAGAAACTACGTGCACTACGTAAAACATATGATTGGTCTTTGTAAATTTTCCTCTTATGCAAAGAAAGCCACATCTTCGAAACAATATAAAAATGAGCCTATTGCACTTTCCGATATATCTTTTTGGCATTCTTTTATGTTCTATGTTCAAAATTTTCGCAACGCTGGCAGTTAAATCTTCAAGTGTTTATTTGATAGTTTGGCGTCATTCTTTTAAATTAAACTGCAATCGTTCTCTCCTACTAAGATTTATTTATTTGTCTTTAATGCAAATGCTCACTATTTTTCCATTATTATTATTATTGTTTTTATTCTGCTATTGGTTACAAACACGTTGTGTAGCTATTCACTTGCACACATTATATTTTGTATATTTTATTTTTAAATCTCTTTCTCTCATATGAAGTGTAAAATAAAAGAAAACACAGTAAACAAAGGCATACGGTTCGAGATTACTTTTTGACAGCTGTTATAGCTTTCCAATCTATTAGTAATCTGTGATCTTATGAAAGCTTTTGAACAAAGCAGGTTTATGTCGCATTGTACAAAAATAAAGCGCAATAATTTATAAATAAAAGAACAAATTTTAATAAAAAAGTACAACTTATTAATCAGAATGTTATTTATATGAACACTAGCTGGACCCGGCAAACGTTGTTTTGCCCTCAATGAATTTTTATTTTAGTTAGAATCTGTATATACCTATATAAAATGTGTGACGAAGATCTCCAGATAATAAAATGAGAGCTTCACCAAAAAATCTTTCATTGCCTTTCAAATCTTTTATCAAATCAAATCAAATGTTTGTGAGCCATGGTACATTCATCCCAAATAAAAATACTGCATTTTTGCAGAACTTTTGCCATACCGGAATGTTTTTTGATATTACAGACGGCATTCTCATTTTTTTGTACGTTTAACGGTGATTTGAGTGCTGAATGAGCTGTGCGGCCACCATGCAATAATGTAGCGGCTTTTTCCTTCTTTTTCGTTAGAATATTTATATATAAAAACGTTTGTGAGTTTATTTATTAAAATTTATATAAATTTGACAACTCATTATTTTTCGAACGACAGCGCCATCTACCGGGTCCAATAAAAAAATGTTTCTAACATACATATATGTACATTCTTAGTTTCATTAAAATCACACCATAAATAAGAATATTCGAAATAACTTTACCCAGCGCCACCTATCGGGTCCATTTATACATACAAAAATTTCTTATGACGAAACATACGTTCATTCTGAATTGCAGTCAGCTAGAGGGTTAAAACTAAAAAAAAACACAGAAGAGCTCGAACCGAACCTATGCTGGAAATCCTACCTCGACAGCTCTTATGGTTCCGGAGATCATTCGTTACAATCAAATGCATCAACGTTTTTATATATACGCCACGCCCCTTTGCCCACTAACAACTTTATATAGCTAAGGTCTTATTATTTCGCAAAAATATCCTTTTGTGAAAATTTCATGACAATCCTTCCAGTAGTTTAGAAGATATTACGATTTTTTATTTTTCTAAAAAGGGGCGTGGCCCCGCCCACTTTTCTTCTTGTATGTATTTCTATTCATGCTAATACCATATGTACCAAATATGACTGCTGTAGGTAAAAAAATTCCCGTGATATGACTTTTTCAAATTTTGGGCTATATGGGCGTGGCACCGCCCCTTTGTCCAATCAAAAATTTATATAGCATATTATTCCTTCCAGAGTCACAGTAACACGCTCTGAAAATTTCAGGAAGATCGGTTCTTTGGTTTGGCCTCCTATAAAGCACAAACAAACACACATTCATTTTTATATATATAGATAGATTGAAAGCAGATTAATTATGATTTAAGGTAAAATGGGGCGAAAAAGGGGGACTTGGTAATAAAAAAATGTATGGCTACCTTACCTGTAGATAAAAAGTGTATAAAACTTTAGATAAATACATATTACAAAAAAATTATTTTGTATAGCAAACATTGTTAGTGGTATAAGTAAAAAAAAGGGGGCGGTGAAATGGGCGTGGTTCATAGTTATATGGCGACGTTAACAGTATTAAGAGCAATATACTACCAAATAAAAAAATTGTTGGAAGGAACAAATTTGTACAGAGAAAAAAAAGTTTAAAACTTTCAAAAAAAATTTGGCGTGAAAAGGGGCGTGAAAGGGGGCGTGGCGTAAGAAATGTTTATTTCTACCTCGCCTGGAGTATAATGTGTATACAATTTGAAGTAAATCTGTTAAAAACTATATGGGAGCAATTACATAATTTTAAAAAAGTGGGCGTAAAAGTGGGCGTGGTCAAAAAAAAGTACCCTATTAATCATGCCAGAGTCCCAGTTAAATGCTGTGAAAATTTCAGGAAGATCGGTCCAGAGGTTTGGTCTCCTATAAGGTACACACAAACAAACAAATAAACAAACACACATTCAATTTTATATATATAGATAGATATTGAATATTATTTTTCACATTGGTTTGAATGAAAATTTAAGTTTTTCAGGAAATAAAAATAAATATTATGTTATATTTTCGGAATATTTCTTGTTTTCGTTTGGCACCCCTAATTTGAACCAGTATTCATGACGACTTCAGAATTCAAGAATGAATTAAATATATACATTAAGTACATTTCAGAAATTATCAAATATATTACAGAAACAAACATTTTCTACTATTTTTTTCCGATGCTGTCCGATTTCAATACTCTATTTGATCATTTACTTTAACAAGAACTTGAATAAAGAACTTTTAAAGTTATTATGTATTTGGCTAAGGGCCATTATTACAACTGCCAATAGCTGAAGTTAGGATGTTATTGGGCAGATTATTAGTTATTACAACTATACTTTAAGCTAAAAGTGACCGATAAGCTAAAGGGAAGATATTGTTGTCTTTAGCTTTTAACGTGAGGTTTATGTATTTAATGTTGCCACATTTCCTGATCTATGAAGATGGAATTCACATCAATTTAGTTTTGTATATTTTTAAAAAAGCTTTATTACACATTTACAACAATTGTGCAACTTAGAATAAAGGTTTTTAGTTTTTATTCTATTGTTTTATTGCTTGTTTGCGAACAAATATTTTTATAAGTAATCGGTGCTTCCTTTGGTGTTGCCACAATATCAAAAATATTAATTTTATTTTACTGGGAAGTTGTAATAACGAAAAGAAGTTAATGGTAACTTTATTGCTCACTTTAGCTAAAGTTACCTTTAACTAACATTTACTTTAAAGGCAAGTTTTAATAGTGGTCGTAAGTGTGTTAAATTGAATATTCAAACCAATATTGAGTACGCCTACTATTTTATTACAATTGCCGTTACTTACCCTCTAAATTCTAATACCACATGAACTTAAATTTAATTGTTTTTTTCCTGTATTTTTAAACTCTTTCTTTTAACTCATACTCTCTGTGTGTCTGTCGTGGGGCAACCCCATTAATGGTAACTTTATTGCTCACTTTAGCTAAAGTTACCTTTAACTAACATTTACTTTAAAGGCAAGTTTTAATAGTGGTCGTAAGTGTGTTAAATTGAATATTCAAACCAATATTGAGTACGCCTACTATTTTATTACAATTGCCGTTACTTACCCTCTAAATTCTAATACCACATGAACTTAAATTTAATTGTTTTTTTCCTGTATTTTTAAACTCTTTCTTTTAACTCATACTCTCTGTGTGTCTGTCGTGGGGCAACCCCATTCCCCTTATCCAATTGATCTGAAATTGAAACCCATAGTCTTGTGCCTACATATTAATTTTGGGGTAGTCACGCACAGTCACGCATGGTCACGCACAGTCTCGGAGTGATCTATATGTCATTTCCCCTCATCCGATTGACCTGAAACTTGGTCCATACACTTGCTGTGAAAAAAGATTAACTTTGATTTAGTCACGCACAGTCACGCATGGTCACGCACAGTCACGGAGAGATTTAAAATGGATTTCCCCTCATCCAATCAATATACAATCGATATACTTGCTGTAATTTCGACATAGTCACGCATAGTCACGCACAGTCACGGAATGATTTAAAACCCATTTCCCCTTATCCGATCGATCTGAAATTTGGTATAGACTTACTGTGAAAAAAGATTAACTTTCACGCACAGTTCACACAGTCACGGAGATATTCAAAAGTCATATGCATAAGGAAAGAAAGAGTTTTAATAAAAACTTTGTTTTTATGGGAAAGATTATTTATAATTATATATTGTTTTTTTTTTAACAATGATAGTTTTTTCATGGAAAGAATTAACTTTTATCTAAAAAATTTCATTGTTTTTCTGTTATTAAAATAAATAAATTATAATAATAAAAAATAAAATGCATCTTTATATTCCGAGGTGAATTTTCAGACACCTAAATAGTTTCAGCACTAAATGAACATTTTATAAGATGTTTTAACGAAAAAAAATTTGTTGCAGAAATAAATATCAGAACAATTAATGGAATTTAAACAAATTCACAAAATAAACCATTTACCAGGTTAAACTTAGAATAATATTGTTTGTCATTATCTGGATCATGTTAGTATTTAAAATGAGATTTATCGGGAAACATTGTGCCAATATATGACCTGAAATATGTAGACACCTCTATAAAGTGCTGAAAATTCAGAGTATTTTTTGTAATAATTTAGTATTAAGTTTATCAAATTTTTTTCATTTTCAACTGTTTTATTTGCATTTGTTACAAAGTCCAGATATTAATGTAAATGTAAAACATAAGTGTAGGGTATCAAAGGTTCGGCATAGTCGAATTTAAAACTCTTACTTGTTATTTGTTTTATTTATTTCATATCATATTTATTAAAAAGAAATTTTAAACATAAATGACCACAATTAGTAGTATCGGACAAACCGCAATAATAACTAATTTTATAAATATTCATTTCTGTCTTTTTCTGGGAATTGGTATATATTTATTTCAACTCCCTTTACCAACTGGAGTGCATCTGCTGTGTCATCTTCTCCAATAAAATAATCGCCGATGTATAAAACGTCGTCTTCCGTTGATATCTCTGATCGATCACACCACCACTTTAATAGTTTTTCCATCAGCTTATTTGATTTTACCGTTACGATACATAAAACATCGGGTTGAAGGTATTATATTTGAATTATATTGTATAGCAATACATAGATGGCATTTACTTTAATAAAGAATTAGAGGTATAACTAAAAAATTTACAAGTTTAACTAAAAATTTTACATGTAGTATGTATATTATACATGTAGTATGTATATTATACATGAAAATTTTTATGTGAGCCACCCTACCACAATATATATATTGTGGTGTTACTGTTTCTATTGCAATAAATTTTTTTTTTTTAATTTGGGGTAATTATACTTATCATATTACATATGCAATTGTCCAAAATTCATCAGGTATTTTTATAAATCTGTCTGTCTGGTTCCATTGAAATAAATAATTTGTCACACGCGCAAACCATTTTACACGCGCCGAATAAAATAACAACTATCATATAGTTCGTAGAATATAAAATATCTTCTTAAATGTTCCCACAGATTTCACAATACCTATTTCCGCTATCGTACAAGAATTGTACTTTTAAGCATTCCAACATATTTCCCAATATCTGCTATCGTACATTTTAGATTTTTTAGCAAATCCACAAACCTTTTTAGGGTGGCAGCATTCTTAATGGTGTTAGCTCTTAAAATTTTTTTTAGATGTTGTAGTAGATTCACAAGCCTTTAATAATGATGCCACTTACTTTAATAATCATCACTAAAACTACAAACACAAACATTACCTTGTGTGCTATAATTAAAACATAGATCACACTTACTGTAATAATCACGTTCACAAATCTATAGGTAATAGATGCTCTTCGTTATTAACTTTGAAATATAATGGATGAAATAAAAAACAACAGATGAATAATATTATGTTTTATTTTATTTATAAAATAATTTTAACAGTTAGTAAAAAAATATTGTTAAAAATACTTATTATTAATACATCATTAAAAAATAAGTTTGAATAACTAAAAAAAAATTTTATAAAATGATACTTTTTTTATATCGAAAATAAATGAATATAACGGGTGATTTTTTTGAGGTTAGGATTTTCATGCATTAGTATTTGACAGATCACGTGGGATTTCAGACATGGTGTCAAAGAGAAAGATGCTCAGTATGCTTTGACATTTCATCATGAATAGACTTACTAACGAGCAACGCTTGCAAATCATTGAATTTTATTACCAAAATCAGTGTTCGGTTCGAAATGTGTTTCGCGCTTTACGTCCGATTTATGGTCTACATAATCGACCAAGTGAGCAAACAATTAATGCGATTGTGACCAAGTTTCGCACTCAGTTTACTTTATTGGACATTAAACCAACCACACGAATGCGTACAGTGCGTACAGAAGAGAATATTGCGTCTGTTTCTGAAGACCGTGAAATGTCGATTCGTCGCCGTTCGCAGCAATTGGGTTTGTGTTATTCGACCACATGGAAGATTTTACGCAAAGATCTTGGTGTAAAACCGTATAAAATACAGCTCGTGCAAGAACTGAAGCCGAACGATCTGCCACAACGTCTAATTTTCAGTGAATGGGCCCTAGAAAAGTTGGCAGAAAATCCGCTTTTTTATCGACAAATTTTGTTCAGCGATGAGGCTCATTTCTGGTTGAATGGCTTCGTAAATAAGCAAAATTGCCGTATTTGGAGTGAAGAGCAACCAGAAGCCGTTCAAGAACTGCCCATGCATCCCGAAAAATGCACTGTTTGGTGTGGTTTGTACGCTGGTGGAATCATTGGACCGTATTTTTTCAAAGATGCTGTTGGACGCAACGTTACGGTGAATGGCGATCGCTATCGTTCGATGCTAACAAACTTTTTGTTGCCAAAAATGGAAGAACTGAACTTGGTTGACATGTGGTTTCAACAAGATGGCGCTACATGCCACACAGCTCGCGATTCTATGGCCATTTTGAGGGAAAACTTCGGAGAACAATTCATCTCAAGAAATGGACCGGTAAGTTGGCCACCAAGATCATGCGATTTGACGCCTTTAGACTATTTTTTGTGGGGCTACGTCAAGTCTAAAGTCTACAGAAATAAGCCAGCAACTATTCCAGCTTTGGAAGACAACATTTCCGAAGAAATTCGGGCTATTCCGGCCGAAATGCTCGAAAAAGTTGCCCAAAATTGGACTTTCCGAATGGACCACCTAAGACGCAGCCGCGGTCAACATTTAAATGAAATTATCTTCAAAAAGTAAATGTCATGGACCAATCTAACGTTTCAAATAAAGAACCGATGAGATTTTGCAAATTTTATGCGTTTTTTTTTAAAAAAAAGTTATCAAGCTCTTAAAAAATCACCCGTTACAACAATAAATTCCACATAATATTTAATACTCGATTTAGAAACGTTTTGTGTTATAAATATACGATTTAGAATTTCTATTCAAAATTTAATAAAAGGTTTAATAGGAGATTGACCAGCTGGATTAAAGAATTCAGCAGCTTTATTCTTTGGCAAAAAACGCAACGCAATGCTGTCCTGATTTATATGATGGATGGGTGTTTGCTATACTGAATGATGGCTTTATAACAGCTTTCTTATACACCTTTAAAATTATTTTTAGTTATACTGTTAGAATTCATATGTTGATTAATTTTAACTGAATTCATAGTGACTGAATAATTACACGGGTTTTGTCAATTTCAAGTGTACTATCAAATTCACAATATACTAAACAGGAAATAGCTTCAGAAAGTGGTTCATCAGAACGACTTTCAATACGAATAGACCTTAATTTATTAAATTTCCACAATGGGAATTATTACTGTGATCTGGAGTTAAATCAAAAGCAAGTAGAAAGTATCCGTGTATCCGTTATCAAAAACATCTTTGGTGATCTGATGACCTCTATCAAAATGATGTATTCCACTTCATTTAAATAGAGTTTGATAACCACTTGTGCTTATTACACCATCATTGTTATAGTAAAATTCGATTGTTGCGCAGGAAATTGTACTTCCGGTAAAAACCAAGTTAAATCTTTGTAAATTATAGTGTTGAAAATTAAATGGATTTTCCTTTCGACCTCAAGTATATGCTTTATTAGACACCATACCAAAAATTAAAAAATTAGGTAGTTGTCCAAGAACTATATTATCAAGCATTAATGAATGATTTCCTGGATGAGTGGTAAAAGTGGTAGGGGCATATATGTAGCATTTTTTGATTGCAATGCATTATGATGCACTAATAATATATTATTATTGATAGTCAGATGATATATAAATTAGCTTGATGAATTTTAATTAATGACTCATTTTTTCCTAGAAGTTTCTAATATGTGCAAATTCTAGGAAATTTTATTTTTTCATTAAATAAAGACTCTAAAGGTATGCTAATCAATTATAGCCAATTCACAAATCAACGCGAAAAACAAACTCATTTTTATTACAAACACATTAACAAATTTAATAAACACATAGCATTGTATAATTTTATGTATGTGTTACTAGCAAATTTAAATGCAATTTACTCAAAATAAAGGAAAAAATTAAAAAATCTGTAAATCTGCAAAACTGCTTAAAAAAAAATTCCTTTCAAATAATATACCTTTGGTCATAATCGGGATAAAACGGTAGAACAAAACATCGTTCGCAAGAAATCGCCTAGCCTATTAATATTATAGAAAAAATATATCAACATCTAATTTTCAAAAAATTTCAACTTTTTTACCGCCTTTAAACAATTTTTTGCGTTATTCAGTCCAGGGTTTTCTTTTTCAATTAATCCATTAATTTTCTTCATATCTACTACCCATCCGGATGATTCAAGATGTGTTGGTGTAGCATCATTTCCATAATATAATATAGTTTCTAAATATGCTCTATAGTGATAGTTATTATCAGGCTATGAAATATTTTTGTTATATAGATGGACTGTACAATTTCTGAATATTGAATGAAGCAAGTTGTTTGCAACACTTCCATTTCCTTTTAATTCAACAATGAGTCTCAGATATATACTATTTAGATTTCTGAAGACTTTCCTTTTTGCTATCGTTTACTTTGATTAATTAAAGATATCTGCTATTAAATCTTATCATATGCGTTAAGCTTTGAGAAATTACCGTGAAGTGCCTTTCGCCTTAAATTTTTCTTCAAGTTTTGTCATGATTTCATCAAAACCATTGACCCTGTCTTCGTCAGGGGTAGAAATTTTGATATCAGACACCATTTCGAATTTGCGCTTAATAGCAACTTGTGCAGTTGCGACCTTTTCATTCAAATATTTTTTCAGATAAAGTCTAAATCAGGGATTATGACAAGACTTAAAAAGACGCTAAGAATCCTTTTTATTAAACGTACCCTCTGTTGTCGACTTTACTTTCACCCAAAGCAGTAAGTGCTGCATTAAGCTTTTCTTTTTCATCATCAATGCTAAATTCTTCATTACTTCCCTTATCATCGTTATATTTGGCAATTTGCATTCGACAGTTGAGGCACACTACTGAATCTTCCGGGACGAAGTTAAACTTTTTGTTTATGTTCATCGGAGATTTCTCTCAAATCAGTTGTAACTTTTAGAGGTTACCTTACAAAAATGGCTATAACTCCGGTGATATTTGCCCGATCAACTTGTTTCACCCCTCAAAATTTTTTGGAAAGACGCAGCTTTAAGATAAATTTTTCCGAAAATTTTTGAAGAATGCCATTTTTTGCTAGACCGAGTTTTAAAAAAAAAACATCAAATTTCGTATTTCTAGCTTTTACCGTTTTCAAAATTTTTGACTTTGAATAAAACCCGATTTTCACCATTAAAAACTTATAAAACCAACAAAGGAGGTCCGATCAAGCTCAAATTTTTTTTGCAAGCTTTTTTAAGCATAATCGATAATCGGCGATATAGTGCTCAAAAAGTATTTTTTTCACTTGGACTGCCCCATATACAACAGTGCCGGCTATATCGGCACCAACGAGCCGAACTCTTATCGGCTTCTTATATGTTTACAGCCGGACGAAAACAAAAATACCAATCAAAGAGTATTTATGCTACTGAATGTAAGTGTCATTGTTGTTGGTATTTTTGTTTTCCGCTCCCAAAAGTTATTTTTATTAACAAGTGTTGATGTATTCGTTTTACTGTTGTTCATGTTAGTGATGAAGTATAACGCTGGTCACTAACTATCTGAATAACAGCAAAACGATTACTTGTCACTTGTACTATTGTTTTTTGGAATGTTGACTTATATTTTTATTAATTTTGTAATGTCAGGTAAATTCAAAACACTGCAGTATTTCCTCATCTTTTTCGTACTCTGTACTTCATAGTGTTTCAACAGCAGCTATGAAACGCTCATTTTTATTTACGAAAAGACTCGCTGGGCCGAGCTCAACGATTTCTTCAAACATTTCAACTGGAAACTTTGTTTCCTAGATAATAAATGTTGACGCCGCATCGATAATGGTGCAAAATATAATAGTGCTTGGTATGAGATTATTCATTCTACCAAAGCGCATTTCGACTAAACCAAATCAAAAATCTTGGTTTAACCAGACTTGCAGAGATGCAGTCAGATCCAGAAAGTAAACATTCAGACATTGGCGTAAAAATAAAAATTGCGTCACTGAACTGCTATGCAAACAGGCGAGAAACGAATATGCCAAAGTATTAAGGCGCGAAAAGTTTCTTCACTATCAGCGTCTTCGTGCTAAAGTTCTTTCTGCTCCTCGGGGCAGCAACACAAACATGCTGGTTCGTTTTTTACATTCTATAATTGCACTAAGTGCCAACGTTACGATACGATGCCGTTACATTTTAACAACGTGTGGCTAACTAGGTCTTTAAAGTAAGCAACAATTTCATTCAGTCTTATGCACAGTCTAATCAGTCAGGAGACACACTAGCGACATCTACATTTATTTTGTGCACTACAAAAATTTACAAAACTGTTACACGTATCTCCCTTATACACGTATATTTTTAATTATTTATTTCTAATTATTCATTGCCACAAATTCAAAATTTTGTGGACAGATTAACGCGTGTTTATATTTTTGTTAATTGTATTAAAAATTGAAATACGTTTGTTACCTAAGTTTTACATAAAAATAAATTGAAATTTTGTTACCAAAATAATAATGTCATTAAAGTCTTTAACATAATACATTATAGTTTTAATTGAAAATGTGTAAATAAATGTAGAGAAAAAAGATAGTATTCCAGGTAATTTCATTAAAACTCGAAATATAAATAAAACTAATTTTTAGTTTTGTTTTAGATAAATCTGTTGCCGATTGCGTTGAAGGGTTAATTGGAGTATAACATATGATGATAAGAAAGCTAAAGAACCTGGTAGCACTTTACCTGATAATGAAGGTATGGTTACTGTTTATAGCTCTTGTACTCCGCCCAAATCTCCACTGCTACACTATACACCCAATGCTGAAAAAGCGCTGGACGCTATATTGGCGGGTTATAAGAAATTGGAACAAGCTTTGGGATATAAATTCCGCGACAGATCTTGTTGAAAGCCATGACTCAGGCCTCTTATAGTCCCAATAGATTAGCCGACTGTTATCAACGTTTAGAATTCCTGGGAGATGCTGCATTGGATTATTCCATAACAAGGCATTTGTGTGAAGACCCTACGCAGGTGCGATATTTTTAGACTCCAATATGGTTGGCTTACTATAATATGATGCGTCCTGAAATTGAACTTTTTAATATTTCGGTGCCAAAATCGCTCATAAGAGAACTAATTGAATTAGAACCTGAAACTGACAAATTCGGGTTAGTTTTTATATGCTTCAACATTTAAATTATACATGGGATAAAACTTTTAATTATTAGCTAAAAAAAATTAGCTGGTGATCGACGGGTTTCTGTTACAGTTGAAGTTTTTCGGTAGAAATTATCGTATTGCCAAGAGTTCGATAGGTAAACGTCTTTAAGCATTTCCAGTTATATTTTCATATTTTAAACTAATTTTTTTTTATTTTAGTCTTTGTTGTGTAGTTATATCGTAAAATTTTAAAAAATGTCATCATTATGTTAATAAATCAAATGTCATTATGTTAATAAATCAAATAAATTTTTCAAATAATAAACCATGTTTTTGTTTAAAATAGTTTTTAAGTAAATGACCGTAGTTTCGTTTTATTTTAGCATATATGTAGAGATAATTAAAAATTTACATTAAATGCTAGTTTTAAATTAAAGCAATGAAAAGGAATTAATCTTATAGTTACAAGTTTAGCTTTAACCTTTTGTAGCTTTGGCTTTACTATTGATTTCTTTACGCGCTTTAAACCATCTATATTACTTTTCATATACTGACCGTACATTGTCATCAATTTGTGGACATCATAATATTTAACAACGGTGGAAATCTGCAAATACTTCTCTTATTTTTTATTTGTGTCCTTTGATTTGTATTAATATTAAAATTTGTTTAATTAAGGATTGTTGGGCTATTGTAGAATATGTTGGTTGTGATACCATCTCTTCCATTGGTTGGTTTTCAATGCGTTGTGGTTCTACCATTTTGAACAGTTCAGTATTGATCCTCTTGGTGAGAGATATATTCTCTGTTTGTAGTTCGCGGGCAATATGCAGTGTAAAAGCATTAAATTTCGATAAAATAAACTCTTGGACAATTCTAACCAGTTTTTTATTTTGCCTGCAAATTCATACTTTTTAATTGCTCTAGTTGATACTGCTTGCCATGAATAAACTAAATATACCGACCGTATACCATAAATGTACATTTTCCAATGATTTTCCAATAGGTAAAGATTGAATAAACACCATTTAAGAAACTACGTGCACTACGTAAAACATATGATTGGTCTTTGTAAATTTTCCTCTTATGCAAAGAAAGCCACATCTTCGAAACAATATAAAAATGAGCCTATTGCACTTTCCGATATATCTTTTTGGCATTCTTTTATGTTCTATGTTCAAAATTTTCGCAACGCTGGCAGTTAAATCTTCAAGTGTTTATTTGATAGTTTGGCGTCATTCTTTTAAATTAAACTGCAATCGTTCTCTCCTACTAAGATTTATTTATTTGGCTTTAATGCAAATGCTCACTATTTTTCCATTATTATTATTATTGTTTTTATTCTGCTATTGGTTACAAACACGTTGTGTAGCTATTCACTTGCACACATTATATTTTGTATATTTTATTTTTAAATCTCTTTCTCTCATATGAAGTGTAAAATAAAAGAAAACACAGTAAACAAAGGCATACGGTTCGAGATTACTTTTTGACAGCTGTTATAGCTTTCCAATCTATTAGTAATCTGTGATCTTATGAAAGCTTTTGAACAAAGCAGGTTTATGTCGCATTGTACAAAAATAAAGCGCAATAATTTATAAATAAAAGAACAAATTTTAATAAAAAAGTACAACTTATTAATCAGAATGTTATTTATATGAACATATTGAATATTATTTTTCACATTGGTTTGAATGAAAATTTAAGTTTTTCAGGAAATAAAAATAAATATTATTTTAAATTTTCGGAATATTTCTTGTTTTCGTTTGGCACCCCTAATTTGAACCAGTATTCATGACGACTTCAGAATTCAAGAATGAATTAAATATGTACATTAAGTGCATTTCAGAAATTATCAAATATATTACAGAAACAAACATTTTCTACTATTTTTTTCCGAGGCTGTCCGATTTCAATACTCTATTTGATCATTTACTTTAACAAGAACTTGAATAAAGAACTTTTAAAGTTATTATGTATTTGGCTAAGGGCCATTATTACAACTGCCAATAGCTGAAGTTAGGATGTTATTGGGCAGATTATTTGTTATTACAACTATACTTTAAGCTAAAAGTGACCGATAAGCTAAAGGGAAGATATTGTTGTCTTTAACTTTTAACGTGAGGTTTATGTATTTAATGTTGCGACATTTCCTGATCTATGAAGAAGGAATTCACATCAATTTAGTTTTGTATATTTTTAAAAAAGCTTTATTACACATTTACAACAATTGTGCAACTTAGAATAAAGGTTTTTAGTTTTTATTCTATTGTTTTATTGCTTGTTTGCGAACAAATATTTTTATAAGTAATCGGTGCTTCCTTTGGCGTTGCCACAATATCAAAAATATTAATTTTATTTTACTGGGAAGTTGTAATAACGAAAAGAAGTTAATGGTAACTTTATTGCTCACTTTAGCTAAAGTTACCTTTAACTAACATTTACTTTAAAGGCAAGTTTTAATAGTGGTCGTAAGTGTGTTAAATTGAATATTCAAACCAATATTGAGTACGGCTACTATTTTATTACAAATGCCGTTACTTACCCTTTAAATTCTAATACCACATGAACTTAAATTTAATTGTTTTTTTCCTGCATTTTTAAACCCTTTCTTTTAATTCAAACTCTCTGTGTGTCTGTCGTGGGGCAACCCCATTCCCCTTATCCAATTGATCTGAAATTGAAACCCATAGTTTTGTGCCTACATATTAATTTTGGGGTAGTCACGCACAGTCACGCATGGTCACGCACAGTCTCGGAGTGATCTATATGTCATTTCCCCTCATCCGATTGACCTGAAACTTGGTCCATACACTTGCTGTGAAAAAAGATTAACTTTGATTTAGTCACGCACAGTCACGCATGGTCACGCACAGTCACGGAGAGATTTAAAATGGATTTCCCCTCATCCAATCAATATACAATCGACATACTTGCTGTAATTTCGACATAGTCACGCATAGTCACGCACAGTCACGGAATGATTTAAAACCCATTTCCCCTTATCCGATCGATCTGAAATTTGGTATAGACTTACTGTGAAAAAAGATTAACTTTCACGCATAGTTCACACAGTCACGGAGGTATTCAAAACTCATATGCATAAGGAAAGAAAGAGTTTTAATAAAAACTTTGTTTTTATGGGAAAGATTATTTATAATTATATATTGTTTTTTTTTTTTAACAATGATAGTTTTTTCATGGAAAGAATTAACTTTTATCTAAAAAATTTCATTATTTTTCTTTTATTAAAATAAATAAATTATAATAATAAAAAATAAAATGCATCTTTATATTCCGAGGTGAATTTTCAGGCACCTAAATAGTTTCAGCACTAAATGAACATTTTATTAGATGTTTTAACGAAAAAAAAATTGTTGCAGAAATAAATATCAGAACAATTAAAGGAATTTAAACAAATTCACAAAATAAACCATTTACCAGGTTAAACTTAGAATAATATTGTTTGTCATTATCTGGATCATGTTAGTATTTAAAATGAGATTTATCGGGAAACATTGTGCCAATATATGACCTGAAATATGTAGACACCTCTATAAAGTGCTGAAAATTCAGAGTATTTTTTGTAATAATTTAGTATTAAGTTTATCAAATTTTTTTCATTTTCAACTGTTTTATTTGCATTTGTTACAAATACTGCAAGTCCAGATATTAATGTAAACGTAAAACATAAGTGGAGGGTATCAAAGGTTCGGCATAGTCGAATTTAAAACTCTTACTTGTTATTTGTTTTATTTATTTCAAATCATATTTATTAAAAAGAAATTTTAAACATAAATGACCACAATTAGTAGTATCGGACAAACCGCAATAATAACTAATTTTATAAATATTCATTTCTGTCTTTTTCTGGGAATTGGTATATATTTATTTCAACTCCCTTTACCAACTGGAGTGTATCTGCTGTGTCATCTTCTCCAATAAAATAATCGCCGATGTATAAAACGTCGTCTTCCGTTGATATCTCTGATCGATCACACCACCACTTTAATAGTTTTTCCATCAGCTTATTTGATTTTACCGTTAGGATACATAAAACATCGGGTTGAAGGTATTATATTTGAATTATATTGTATAGCAATACATAGATGGCATTTACTTTAATAAAGAATTAGAGGTATAACTAAAAAATTTACAAGTTTAACTAAAAATTTTACAAGTATGTATATTATAAATGAAAATTTTTATGTGAGCCACCCTACCACAATTAATATATTGTTAAAAATTTTTGCAATAACTTTTTTTTTTTTAATTTAAGGTAATTATACTTATCATATTACATATGCAATTGTCCAAAATTCATCAGGTATTTTTATATATCTGTCTGTCTGTTTCCATTGAAATAAATAATTTGTCACATGCGCAAACCATTTTACACGCGAGTTAGCGACGCTCATGCATAAACATGTTAATAAACATATACATGTTGCTTCCCTAATATTCTTTTAAGACAACAAGTAAATTTCCATAGATGATAAGAGGGTAATTAGTAACTAGACATATCATAAACAACAATTTATGTAAACACACTTAAACAACCCTAATTGAATATTGTATCTAAACTACTGAGCAAAGGAATAAGATAAAAAGGGTCAAACAAATATCATAAATATACAAATATTGTAAAGATCATAAAATATTATAAATATACAAAATATTGTAAAGATCATAAAATATCATAAATACACAAATATCATAAATATACAAATATTGTTAAAAATCATAAAATATCATAAATATTGTAAGCATATGTACAAAACATGTTCTTTATCTCTTTGTTCCAAAATATCCATTAAGACAAAGGAAATATTATTTGTAACAAATTAGTATTTAAAAAGACATTTTTTGGAATTTGGGAGAGTTAGTTAAGATTTAGCAGAAGGACTGAACAGAACTCATTTTAAGAAAATATAAATAAAAATAAAAGTCGCGTAGCCGACCAGAAAATTATATTTTTTATTTAACGTGAAAACGTAGAACTTAATTGGCGATCCTGCCAGGAGCAACATATACTTTGTTGTTTCAGCGAGACGGACCATCGGAATCCTTGTCGCAGCAAGGACATATAAATCTTCATAGAAGAAAAAATAAATAATTCTCCATAGAAGAGGATATAATTTAAACAAAGTACTCAGTAAGTGAATAATTTTTTTTTTTAATAAGGTCGTGCATAGATGTCAAAAAGAAGATCTATATTTGATAAATTACGCCCCTTAGAGCATACAGAAGAAACGACTATGTCAAATAACGTAGAAATCGAAATGCTTACACAGCAAATGGCGGCATTACAAGCCATGATGCAGACAATGATACAGCAATATACAACGGAAGTTAATGCACTGAAACATCAAATACAACAGGTAGGAGTAAACCCTCTTATAAACCAACCTCGACCCGCATCACTGGAAGCAATAGAAACAAGAATTACAAAACCCAATGAAGTCAAGTTAGAAGTTTTTAAATCACTCCCTATATTTGATGGTGAAATCACAAAATACCGAGTATGGAGAGAGGATACATCTCGTATGATGGATCGCATAGAGCCTCTCAAGGGCACAAGTATCTATTCACAAGCATTACAAATAGTCAAGACAAAAATACAAGGAGCAGCAGCGCAGGTCTTAGCAAATCATGGCACTATATTCAATTTTGATGCCATTAGAAATAGACTCGACTACACCTATGCAGATACACGTCCCCTGTACGTTTTGCAGGAGGAAATGAAAAGGTGTTATCAGGGAAGAAAAACCCTAGAAGAATTCCATGATGAAATAAATAAAAGCTTGAGCCTGATAATTTCAAAAATATCGATGTCTGGATATGGACAAGAAGCCGTAAGTGCAATGACAGATCAAGCCAAACAAGATTGCGTCAGAGTATTTATAACGGGAGTTAACAATACTTTTGTACAATCCACGTTATATGCAAACGCTCCAGAAAATTTAGAGCATGCATACACTATTGCACGCACCATTGAGCATGACAGTAGACACCAGAACTTGAAGCTGTCATATGAATCTAAACATCCGCAGAAGACGCACGAAGCACAGAGACAACAGTTCCAGTCAACTCAGAAGTATCCACCACGGCAACAATTTTCCCAACAACAGTTTTTCCAACAACCACGGCAACAGTTCTCAACAAAACAACATTTCAACAAATTCCAACCACGACCAGAGCCCATGGATGTAAGTTCCGGCAACACAATCCAGCGACAACCCACATACTTTAACTCAAATCATCAATACAACAATCAACCATGGAAACGACAACGTGAGCCCAGCGGAAATTTCCAACAGAACAAACTAATGAGAAATAACAACATCACCACTGAAGATGATACTAGCAGCATCATTGTAGAACCAGGTACTGTAAATAAACTAGTTGTTAAGAATCTATAACTAAAAAACGGGTTGCCCCACATAACCATGATCGATGAAAAAACAGTTTCATATGATGTATTAATGGACACCGGAACAACCCATAATTACATTAAAAAGTCATTACAATTAAATTAACCACAAAAAATACAACCTATGCAAGTCATTTCAATGCATGGAACATCACTAGTTAATACCAAACAAACACTAAAATTTCTCGGCATAGATTTCTATATAGATTTCTTCGAGTTAGATAACATGGAAAAAACTGATTTGATATTAGGATGGAAGGGAGTAAATATGCTAAACGCAACAATAGATAGTAGAAACATGACATTTACAATAAATAGAACTGAAGAAATTAGTAATATAAACTATACCATAGGTAATGAATTATATAAAGAAGATATAGATAAGTTGATGAAGGATAACAATGGCATAGGACCATTACCCTTCACTACAACGGTTGAAGCCACGATTAGGACAAAAACAGACGAACCCATTTGGGCGAAGCAGTACCCATACCCCATAGCGGATAACGACTTCGTAAACAATGAAATTAGAAAGTTATTACAAGATGGTATAATCCAACGAAGTAATAGCCCATATAATTCACCCATTTGGACTGTTCCAAAAAAAGGCGTAGACGAAACAGGTCGACCAAAACGTCGTATGGTCGTTGATTTTCAAAAATTAAATTCAAATACGATAACAGACAGATATATTATTCCTGACGTAAACATGACTATACAGAACTTAGGAAAAGCCAAATATTTTACAACTTTAGATTTAGAATCAGGATTCCATCAGGTTAAAATTAAGGAAGAAGATAGAGAAAAACTGCATTCTGTGTAAATGGTGGCAAGTACGAATTTGTGCATATGCCGTTTGGACTAAAAAATGCTCCTTCAATATTTCAAAGATGTGTTGATGATATCCTGAGGGAGTATATTGGCAAGTTCGCATACGTCTACATTGATGATGTACTAATATATTCTTCAACACCAGAAGAACATATGAAACATATCAATATCATATTCAATGCTTTAAATCAGGCAACACTTAGGGTATCAAACGAAAAATCAAAGTCTTTTCAAACTGAGGTCGAATACTTAGGTCACATTATCAAACATAACAGAATTTCGACAAATCCAGAAAAAGTAGAAACAATTGAAAAATATCCTTTACCAGAAACACTCAAAGACTTAAGAGGATTTTTGGGTATGACAGGTTATTATAGAAAATTTATACAAGGATACGCCGGCATAGCTAAGCCCCTTACAGTTCACTTACGAGGAGACAACGGACAGATAGGAAAAAATAAAAGTGCTACAACAAAAATCAATTTAGACGAAGCTGCTATACAAGCATTTAGAAAATTAAAAAAAATTTTAAAAGAACAGAATGAAATCTTCCAACCGAATTATGATAAACCATTTGAACTAACTACTGATGCATCCAACATAGCTATTGGAGCCGTACTTAGCCTAACAAAAAAACAAATATTTTTCCTTAGCAGAACATTAAGTAAAACGGAAGAAAATTATAGCACAAATGAGAAAGAATTACTAGCAATAATTTGGGCATTACAGAAACTTAGGAATTACATATACGGAACAACTGACCTCACTATCTACACAGATCATCAGTCACTAACTCACTCCATATCAGAAAAAAACCCAAACCCAAAACTAAAGCGATGGAAGGCCATAATAGGAACTATCAAACAGGTAAAACAACCACTAAATGCATACAGCATTCAAGTCGAGCTTGTACCAAATAATAAAATAAATGAAACAAGAACTCGTACGATATTTCAAAATAGAGTTAGACACACGATAAATTTTACGAATGAACAAAACCTTATACTTGAATTGAGAAAAATACTACAACAAAATAAGACGACCGCATTATATACCACAAGAAAAAAAATCTATGCACTAAGCCCTATTATAACAAACACTTTCAATGGTATAAACTTTGTATATACACAACAAAACTTATTGATGTTCGAGAGAAAGAAAAACAAGCTGAAATAGTCAAAAAAAATACACGATAGAGCACACAGAGGCTACAGAAACAACATAGAGGAGATACTCGAAAATTACTATTGGCCAGAAATTAAACAACAATGCAAAGCATTTAACAAAAAGTGCACACCTTGCCTATATGGTAAATATGAGAGGAATCCAACAAGAGAACCATTAAGAGATTCCGACATTCCAACAGAACCAGGCAAATACATACATATGGACATATGTATATTTCAACGACAACAAAACATTTCTAGTCGCCATTGATAAATTCTCAAAATATGTTACTTTGAGGGAAATCGACTCAAGAGAGCGCATGGCTGAGAAAATTGAAGAAATTCTCACAAATAACTATCCAAACTGCACACGATTGAGACTGATAACGAAAAATGTCTAAATACACCAGCAGTAAATATGATGTGTATAAAATATGGCATAAAAAAGATAAACACACCAATCTACAGATCGACATCAAATGGACAAGTAGAACGCGTCCACAGTACCATTTCCGAGCTAGCAAGAATATTTAAAATACAAAACGATACATAAAACAATAAACAATAAGAGAAATAAATAACACCATACACACAGTCACAGGACAAAAACCAGTTGATATTTTATTTAACAAAATAAAATACGGCAAAAAAGCCATATATGAAAAACTAAAACAGGCATCAGAAAAAACACTTGAAAGACTAAATCAAGGTACTAAACATCGAACCTTTCAACCAAATGAACAAATTCTTGTGAAAATAAAAGGTGTGAGAAAGAAAAAAGACGCCAGATACATTAAGCACATTGTGAAGGAAGACCGTGAGGACACTGTTTTAACCACGAGGGGTGTGATCGTACACAAAGATAACATTAAGAACGACACAATCAACAAAGATGATACTCTACCTGATATTTCTCGTAATGGTCATGTCAAAAACCAAAGCAGAAGTAGAAATTAAAAACTTAAACGGACAAAAATACGTCCTAACCAGGACCGATGATGTTTTCCTGTATGATGAACACACATATCTCTTCCATGTCACTAATTTAACAAAGATACTAACGTCTTACAAACAAATTATCCGAGACCAATATAACGCCAGTATCCAAGAAACACTCTTAATAAAGAAAATTGAAATATTGGAAAATCAATTGAACGAACATAAAAGATACACAAGATCCTTAAATTTCTAGGATCAGTTTTGAAGTTTGTCACAGGAATTCCAGACCACGATGATTTTATCAATATGGAAAGAGCAATAAATACACTCATAAATAACAATGAGAAACAACGTTTGATTAACTCAAGGTTCGAAAAAATAATTGATACACTACAAGGTAACACATTGGAAAACCATATTATCCTCGAACAAATTAACGAACAGCTCCTACTATTAGAACAATTAATGCCGCAAAGAATAATGAATATTTAACCGAATCCCTAAATTTAGACGACATAAGAGAAATAATAGAACATGAATTAATCTCAGTACCTGTAATAAACATTTTGGAGTACGCAGACATTCATATAGCAAGAACGAAAGACTTAATTATAACAATTTATAAATACCCAATTCTCAACAGATATTGCAAACTTTTTAAAATTACGCCTATAAGTTTTAGGCACGGAAAAATAAAAACAGATGATCAAATCGCTCAATGTGATAAAAACTATGTTAGAATAAACCTTTGCAAGAACTATTTGGAAAAAACCATTTGTAAGACGAATAATGAAACAGACACATGTATACTTCCACTACTCGACAATAGAAATAGTAAATGCGAGGTCATACAAGAATATAATAATCCGATAACGGAAATTGACGAAGGTTTCATATTATTGGATGGTACTCATCAAATTGACAATATCACTACTACAGACATAACTCTAGTAAAATATACTGACAAAGTTAGAGTAGATAACAATACTTACAGGAATATACATGACAGACTCATAGAGGCTATCCACACAAAACATGATGAGGATTTTGAAATCATAAACATCCTCACCTCAGATTGTAAAAACGCATTTAATAATATCGACTCATTAAAAAGATTAGTCATTCCATATGAAGAACACCCTATAAGTTCAACTTTTTATACACTATTTTTCATAGCTATAATTTCAGGAATATTCTATATTGGGCTCAACATATTTAAATATGTATTAATATATAAAAGAAAACATACAGAACAAAACTTTAGAATTTATTACAATCAACAAGTTGAAAGAAGTATTAGAGATCGGGACGCTCTCGTTTTAACCCAGGGGAGAGTTAGCGACGCTCATGCATAAACATGTTAATAAACATATACATGTTGTTTCCCTAATATTCTTTTAAGACAAGTAAATTTCCATAGATGATAAGAGGGTAATTAGTAACTAGACATATCATAAACAACAATTTATGTAAACACACTTAAACAACCCTA
The DNA here is from genome assembly GCA_963682025.1 of Cordilura impudica. Lineage (NCBI taxonomy): Eukaryota > Metazoa > Arthropoda > Insecta > Diptera > Scathophagidae > Cordilura > Cordilura impudica. The sequence goes on along the minus strand of OY821522.1, from coordinate 20,105,169 downwards.
ATTAAATATTGTATCTAAACTACTGAGCAAAGGAATAAGATAAAAAGGGTCAAACAAATATCATAAATATACAAATATTGTAAAGATCATAAAATATCATAAATATACAAAATATTGTAAAGATCATAAAATATCATAAATATACAAATATTGTAAAGATCATAAAATATCATAAATATGCATATATTGTTAAAAATCATAAAATATCATAAATATTGTAAGCATATGTACAAAACATGTTCTTTATCTCTTTGTTCCAAAATATCCATTAAGACAAAGGAAATATTATTTGTAACAAATTAGTATTTAAAAAGATATTTTTTGGAATTTGGGAGAGTTAGTTAAGATTTAGCATAAGGACTGAACAGAACTCATTTTAAGAAAATATAAATAAAAATAAAAGTCGCGTAGCCGACCAAAAAATTATATTTTTTATTTAACGTGAAAACGTAGAACTTAATTCGCGCCGAATAAAATAACAACTATCATATAGTTCGTAGAATATAAAATATCTTCTTAAATGTTCCCACAGATTTCACAATACCTATTTCCGCTATCGTACAAGAATAGTACTTTTAAGCATTCCCACATATTTCCCAATATCTGCTATCGTACATTTTAGATTTTTTAGCAAATCCACAAACCTTGGGTGGCAGCATTATTAATGGTGTTAACTCTTAAAATTTTTTTTAGATGTTGTAGATTCACAAGCCTTTAATAATGATGCCACTTACTTTAATAATCATCACTAAACCTACAAACACAAGCATTATCTTGTTTGCTATAATTAAAACATAGATCACACTTACTGTAATAATCACGTTCACAAATCTATAGGTAATAGATGCTCTTCGTTATTAACTTTGAAATATAATGGATGAAATAAAAAACAACAGATGAATAATATTGTTTTATTTTATTTATAAAATAATGTTAACAGTTAGTAAAAAAAATATTTTTAAAAATACTTATTATTAATACATCATTAAAAAATAAGTTTGAATAAAAAAAATTGTATAAAATGATACTTTTTTGCATCGAAAATAAATGAATATACAACAATAAATTCCACATAATATTTAATACTCGATTTAGATACGTTTTGTGTTATAAATATACGATTTAGAATTTCTATTCAAAATTTAATAAAAGGTTTAATAGGAGTTTGACCAGCTGGATTAAAGAATTCAGCAGCTTTATTCTTTGGCAAAAAACGCAACCCAATGCTGTCCTGATTTATATGATGGATGGGTGTTTGCTATACTGAATGATGGCTTTATAACAGCTTTCTTATACACCTTTAAAATTATTTTTAGTTATACTGTTAGAATTCATATGTTGATTAATTTTAACTGAATTCATAGTGACTGAATAATTACACGGGTTTTGTCAATTTCAAGTGTACTATCAAATTCACAATATACTAAACAGGAAATAGCTTCAGAAAGTGGTTCATCAGAACGACTTTCAATACGAATAGACCTTAATTTATTAAATTTCCACAATGGGAATTATTACTGTGATCTGGAGTTAAATCAAAAGCAAGTAGAAAGTATCCGTGTATCCGTTATCAAAAACATCTTTGGTGGTCTGATGACCTCTATCAAAATGATGTATTCCACTTCATTTAAATAGAGTTTGATAACCACTTGTGCTTATTACACCATCATTGTTATAGTTAAATTCGATTGTTGCGCAGGAAATTGTACTTCCGGTAAAAACCAAGTTAAATCTTTGTAAATTATAGTGTTGAAAATTAAATGGATTTTCCTTTCGACCTCAAGTATATGCTTTATTAGACACCATACCAAAAATTAAAAAATTAGGTAGTTGTCCAAGAACTATATTATCAAGCATTAATGAATGATTTCCTGGATGAGTGGTAAAAGTGGTAGGGGCATATATGTAGCATTTTTTGATTGCAATGCATTATCATGCACTAATAATATATTATTATTGGTAGTCAGATGATATATAAATTAGCTTGATGAATTTTAATTAATGAGTCATTTTTTCCTAGAAGTTTCTAATATGTGCAAATTCTAGGAAATTTTATTTTTTCATTAAATAAAGACCCTAAAGGTATGCTAATCAATTATAGCCAGTTCACAAATCAACGCGAAAAACAAACTCATTTTTATTACAAACACATTAACAAATTTAATAAACACATAGCATTGTATAATTTTATGTATGTGTTACTAGCAAATTTAAATGCAATTTACTCAAAATAAAGGAAAAAATTAAAAAATCAATAAATCTGCAAAACTGCTTAAAAAAATTCCTTTCAAATAATATACCTTTGGTCATAATCGGGATAAAACGGTAGAACAACACATCGTTCGCAAGAAATCGCCTAGCCTATTAATATTATAGAAAAAATATATCAACATCTAATTTTCAAAAAATTTCAACTTTTTTACCACCTTTAAACAATTTTTTGCGTTATTCAGTCCAGGGTTTTCTTTTTCAATTAATCCATTAATTTTCTTCATATCTACTGCCCATCCGGATGATTCAAGATGTGTTGGTGTAGCATCATTTCCATAATTTAATATAGTTTCTAAATATGCTCTATAGTGATAGTTATTTTCAGGCTGTGAAAAATTTTTGTTATTTAGATGGACTGTACAATTTCTGAATATTGAATGAAGCAAGTTGTTTGCAACACTTCCACTTCCTTTTAATTCAACAATGAGTCTCAGATATATACTATTTAGATCTCTATATGTTTCACCATTGCCTAATGCAATAAACTATATAGCTGAAGAGTTATCTACTGAAGCAATTGGGCTATATTATATTTTTTCAGTTTTAATAACATTTGTTTGAATTGGTGGTGATTAAAGTAAATCTAGTTTGCTTTTGGTACATTCAATACATTCAAACATCTTTAATTTTCAAAAATATCTTTAATGTTCTTTCTTCCACGTTTTGATTTAATATGTGGTTTATGTTTTAACCGTTTAAGTTTTATACGTTTTCCTTCTCCTTTTTCAAATTTATTTAATCTTTCTAAAGTAACTTCTTTAATACGGTAGTAGTAGTGTTATGGCGTTTCCAAATCACTTTTTCAGTACATATTGTGGAGCGTATTTAGTTCCAATTGTCACCGTAAGTAGTATCGCAGAGGTCGCTACCATATTCACCACGTTTTGCAAAAACTCACACCCATATTCACCTTACTTGGAGTTGAAAACATAATGTTTAGCAAATCTCACACCCATATTCACCTTACTTATTGTTAGCAATACTATTAGTTATGTTGAATTTCGCAATGTATAATAAAAATCGCACCCATATTCACCTTACTTGGAGTTGAAAACCTAATGTTTAGCAAATCTCACACCCATGATCACCTTACCTATAGTTAGAAATACTATTAGTTATGTTGAATTTCGCAATGTATAACAAAAATCGCACCCATATTCACCTTACTTAGAGTTGAAAACCTAATATTTAGCAAACCCACAATCCTAAATGCCAAAAGTTATTCCTATTCACCATATTATAAATAATAAAAGATTAAATAATAAAGATTTTGAGTTTGTAATGTTCTACTGTATATAACAAGATGAGGTTGTTATAAAAAACAAATATAAGTAAAAAAAAAGTTATGCCTCTAATGTTTGTGTACAATATAAATAATACTAAGTTTATATTTTGAGTGCTTGACTTCAACTGTCTGTTTATTTAATAATGTTTACTTTTATAACCAAAAGGTTTTATTCTTGATTACAATTTGGCAAATATAATTCTATCTATAAATACTACAAAACAAAACTGCAAACATAGTGTTATCCTCCTAATGTTATCCTCCTACAGCTGAAACAAAACAAACAAAAAAAAAAAAAAACGCGGCTTTGCCTATTCTGTTTTAGCGCTGGCAAGCGCTGTCAATCGACGCCCAAACGGCGTCAATGTAGCTGTGGAAAAATAAAAAAAAAATAAACAAAACCAGATTCCGTACCAAACAGTGCGTCCTCTAGTTTTCATCTGCTGCCGTTATGCACTGTTTCTTCTTTATTTATACAAAAATCTTAATATTAACTTATGAAAATAAAATTAATTGAAAAAAAATAAACAAACATGCAAACAAACACGAAAATAAAATGTCAGCAATAATATAATATAAATAAAAAAAAAACAAACATTGGCCATAACGCAATGCAGTTCATGGCCTACTTAAACTAACTTAACCAATAACAAAAAAAACAAATAATAAATAAAAATAACATAAACATACCAGCGGCCTTTCAAGGCCACTACCTATATAAATCATTTCGCTTGCAAGTGCTTGACAACACACCCGGAACTTACTAAAAGAAAAAAGAAGTAATCAAAACTAAGTCAATGAATGCATTGTAATAACAACAACAAAAAAAAAACAGAACGCTAAAAACAAAAACACAATTGAGTTACTCTAATTACACAAGCGTTCATACAAGCCAAAAAACAAAAACGACTTAGCATATACAAATTAAATTAACAAAAACAAAACTAAAATCGTTACCCTCCACAACATTTAGTTAGGGCAAATATATGAAACCATGGTACATTGTCAAACACTTGAACATTATAGATTATATTATACTATTCATATTATGAATATTATGTTATATTATATTCTAATATTATTATTATTATTATTACTATTATTGTTATTATTATTATTATTATTATTATTATTATTATTATTATTACTATAATTATTATTTTTATACACGTTGTTATATTCTCTATATTAAATTTAAACGGATCTTATACTATTCTTGTACAATTGTAATCTACACCCTATACGTGTGAAACCATGTTTCACAACATTCCTCCCCCTTTCCACGGAAACGATTCCCACATCGTTTACCAGCGACACTGAACTGGCACGCTGCTTCTGCTGCCGCTATTGTTGATTCTGCTGCTGCTGATGATGATGATAATGTTGATGCTGAAGATGATGTTGGAAATAATGTTGTTGCTGATGATAATGATAATGTTGATGCTGAAGATGATGTTGATGTTGATGATAATGTTGTTGCTGATGATAATGTTGGTGTTAAGGCTGCTGATAATGACCAAACTGATAAGGACGAATCCGGAACCAATGCTGATGATCAAGATACTACTAATGCATATAACCATTCCTGTGATTCGATTCCAATACTACACCATGACAATCGTTGGCCTGTTGCTTCATAAAATGAATTCTTAGCCACCTTCTTTGTAAAAAAAAATTACTTTGGCTGGCCGCTTCGTAAAACAAATTTTGGCCTGTCACTTGGATGACGGCATTGGGGACAGTACTTTCAGCAACGGATTGTTAATTTCCCGTTAGTCAATTGGTGCTTACTGTGGTATTCAACATAAGAGCTGAGCACTCCCCTGATCACCTTCAATAATGAAACTTGTCGCAAACGCTGATCCAAGGCGAAAACCGAACATTTTCAAATGATTCGCAATGATGCAAATGATTACGTCATCGCCACAGGAATCGGCTTGCTGCTTTGCCAAACGGATATAGTTCAGCTTAGCTTTCCTCTTTACGACATCCCTGACAAACTAAACAGGAATGTTGTTTCGCTGGAACCAAACCAATAGCCAATCCATCGCATATAGAATTCTCGATGGATTCGTTCGCAATTCGCCCTTGCATCTGGGGTTGGATCATCAGCTCCGTACAGGCATTCACCCCTATGTCCGTCATGTGGCCACCCATCAGACCTGTCAGCCTACTGCTCTCTGCTGCCTCTACCGTTTTCTGGATGACTGTTGCTCCACCTCGTTCACCGTGGACTTGGGTCGGAATTTCCTAACTCTACTAATATATAAAAAAAAATTGAGTATTTCCTATACTATTTACAACTGACTAAGCTGTAGATATATTTTCTACTCATATTTTAATACAATAATTCCGTTTTTTTTTTCTTGAACAATAGCTATTTAAGGATTAATTCCTTCCTCTCTTTTTCCAAATTCTTTCTTCTACTAATATAATATGTACATATTCTTTTTTTTTTTTTTTTTTTTTTTTTTTTAAATATATTTCTCTCAATATGTGTATGCTAATAGTATATCTTAATATATCTTCTTTTTTTTTTTTTTAAATATATTATTTTTTTTTTTTTTCTAAAAATGTATTTATATTCTCCTTTTTTTTTTATGTATGTTAATATATATATATATTTTTTAAATATGTAGTTTTTTTTTATATTTTTTTAAATATGTAAGTTTAATGTCTATATATTCTTTTTCCTTTAACAAGTATGTATGCTACTATTTTTTTTTCTTTAAAATATGTCTTTTTAAATAGATATGTATGTTTCTTACTTTTTATCTTTATCTTCTTACTTTTTTTTTTTTTAAAACAAATATGTATGCTACTATCTATACATATTCGCTGTTTTGTTTTGTTTTTTTTTTTTTTTAAATATGTATGTATGGGGAGACCTCCAATTTTTTTTTTCTTATTTCTCTTTTCTTTTTTACGGAGGGGGCCTCCCATCTTTTCTTATTGTTTTTTTTTTTTTATACTTATATATATATATTTTTTATTTTTTTTCAACCATTGTTTTTTTTTTTTTTTTTTTTTTTATGTGGGGGAGTCTTCTCTTTTAATTTTTTTTTTTAGGTGAGGAGAACTCCCATCTTTTCTCATTATTATTATATATATATATTTTTTTTCTTTTTTTTTTCAATCGTTTTTAGTTTTAAAACGTGAGGAATCTCCCATCTTTTCTTGTTATTAATATTTATTTTTTTTTTTACATGGGGAGATTTCCCATCTTTTCTTATTATTTTTTTTTTCTGTTCTTTTTAATATCTTTTCTTATATATATATATATTTTTTTTTTAAATATATTTTCTCCTCCATCAGAGTGTCCGCTGCATTCGAAAAGTATCTCGTGGGCCTCGTCGGCCCAACCGTAGGAGTGCGGCGACCATCCAGACGACTCCAAATTCCAGTTATCTCCAACCTATGCTAAAAGAAAAATGTTATTGGGAAAAAAAAAATTCTCAGCTAATACTATACCAATTCGCATTTACACCTTTGACAGAAAAACAACTCAAGTCACTGAATTTTACTGAATGGTTACTTTTGCTCTAATAAATAAAATAAATAAAGCATTTTTCCCTAACAGCAGTACTCTTCCTATTTCTACGGCAATAAGGCCCCAGCAAGCCGATCCATCGGTGGTCCGACCGAAATCATATCTAAGCACCCTTGTATACACATGTCCTACCTAAAACTTCCAAAACACTTCAAAATAAATAACAACAAATTAAGGCACGTGTCCTTCCTAAACACTGCCACCCATATAAGGCATGACCGCATACAACGCGTCCTCCTTCTCCGGAGCAGAACGGTTTCCTGCTGCGTTCCGCAAACCGGAACCGGGCCACTGTGAGGCTATTCTCGGCAAAAACCCTCCCCACAGTGTCAGCCGCGAATTTTGCGAGACTCGCTTCTGACTCCCCATACCAGATTCAATCCGTTGAACCATTCTCAACCACTGAGGTGTGCCCGCTACACATGGCGTCACCCTCCACATAAAAAAACTGAGGCTTCCTGGTGGGAGACACTTGTCGGCGGGTTACGCGTAAACCCCCGACCTTCCCCTCACCACCTCAAATACACAATTACTAAAATAAACAACAAAACAAAACCTTGGACATCACGGACATGTGTATTAAATGGAATGATTTCAGACCAAATAATGCGATCACTGGTGGAACGCACGTAAATGGTTATTATGCCACTTACGATTCTTCCCCTTTATGCGCACCGTGGACGTTACCATACTGTTTACCCCAACTATCTCATAAGGTCCAGTCGAAATGGGTGAAAACTTATTTTCCCTGGTGTTGTTCCTAATAAGCACCCTATCACCTACTGCAAAGAACACAGCATTTACCTTCCTGTCATAAGCCTTTTCCGACAAACCCTGACTAACCGGACCGAACTACGGGCGTACGGCGGCCATAAAGATGGCTACGCTAGGTAGCCTTCACCACCGATTTCATTGCATGGAATACAATCACACTTTGCACAGAGTACGGCATCATTTAGATGGCTATACTGGAGAGCCATCGACACCGGTACCCCTCACGTGATAAAACTATACTCTGCAAAGAAATATACCTTCATTCTACCCTAACAATAACCACTACACATAAAGGTCACGCTAATGCCAAGCTACCGGCGGCCTGTCTGAAACTATAATGTGTCCAATCATCCATACTCCTAATGAAAACCAATTAAGGCACGTGTCTTTCCTAAACACTGCCTCCCATATAAGGCATGACCGCACACAGCGCGTCATCCTTCTCCGGAGTAGGACAGGTTCCTGCTGCATTTCGCATACCGGAACCGGGCCACTGTGAGGCTATTCTCGGCAAAAACCCTCCCCACAGTGTCAGCCGCGAATTTTGCGAGACTCGCTCCTGACTCCCCTACCAGGTTCATTCCGTCGAACCATTTACAACTGCTGAGGTATGCCCGCTACACATGGCGTCATCCTCCATATATAAAAAAAACTGAGGCTTCCAGGTGGGGTACCCTTGTAGGCCTTCCCCTCACCACCTCAAATACACAACATAAAATAATAAAAAAAAAACTTCATTACGGACGTATGTATACAACTAAATGATGGACATATGCTTTCAGTTCAGGATACCCATTAACAACTAGGGAGAATATACGTGAATGGCCCTTTCGCCATTCACGAAGAAAACCCCGTGCGTACTCCTTCTGCCTAGCCCCGAAACCAACTAATTTCAGATCCGATAGCGTGTTTAACGACCTGCAAAGCGTTCATATATGGTTATTATATCATTTACGAGTTTTCCCTTATGCGTATCGTAGTCGTCCCATAGGTCCATTTCGGTCCGCACACTGTGATCTACCGTCACATTTATATATAAAAAGGAAATGCAAAAACAACCTACCCCTTTATTCATTCCTTTCTTCAAAATAAAACAAAAACATTAAACTATTAATACCCTAACACTATACATAATTAACTAACTAACTACTACCTAACTAAACCTATCACTCCCACCAGATTGCTCCCATCCCCATATAGAGCCGAGGATGGGAGCAATTTGGTTACCAATATTTACCAAACTGCTACCAAAAAAAAATTAATCTACCCCACTCCTAAATAAGAAACCCATATTCCCAAAAATAACCAAAATAATCAATGAAAATTAAACGCACATTTCGACAAACTAAATGTTCAAAAGAAATAAAACTGTAATCGACTACACAAAAATTTATTATTCTAAAAATTAATTAACTCGAAAGCAAAAACTAAAACAAGTAACTACCTAACCCTGATAAATAGTAAAAACAAATAACTAATTAAAAAAAACTAACAATTCGGCCTAATGCCAGAACGATTTTTGGTCCGAAGACCGGCTGCGCCATTAATGTTATGCTCCTAAAGGAGCTGAAACTAAACAAACAAAAAAAAAAAAAAAACGCGGCTTTGCCTATTCTGTTTTAGCGCTGGCAAGCGCTGTCAATCGACGCCCAAACGGCGTCAATGTAGCTGTGGAAAAATAAAAAAAAAATAAACAAAACCAGATTCCGTACCAAACAGTGCGGCCTCTAGTTTTCATCTGCTGCCGTTATGCACTGTTTCTTCTTTATTTATACAAAAATCTTAATATTAACTTATGAAAATAAAATTAATTGAAAAAAAATAAACAAACATGCAAACAAACACGAAAATAAAATGTCAGCAATAATATAATATAAATAAAAAAAAACAAACATTGGCCATAACGCAATGCAGTTCATGGCCTACTTAAACTAACTTAACCAATAACAAAAAAAACAAATAATAAATAAAAATAACATAAACATACCAGCGGCCTTTCAAGGCCACTACCTATATAAATCATTTCGCTTGCAAGTGCTTGACAACGCACCCGGAACTTACTAAAAGAAAAAAGAAGTAATCAAAACTAAGTCAATGAATGCATTGTAATAACAACAACAAAAAAAAAAACAGAACGCTAAAAACAAAAACACAATTGAGTTACTCTAATTACACAAGCGTTCATACAAGCCAAAAAACAAAAACGACTTAGCATATACAAATTAAATTAACAAAAACAAAACTAAAATCGTTACCCTCCACAACATTTAGTTAGGGCAAATATATGAAACCATGGTACATTGTCAAACACTTGAACATTATAGATTATATTATACTATTCATATTATGAATATTATGTTATATTATATTCTAATATTATTATTATTATTATTACTATTATTGTTATTATTATTATTATTATTATTATTATTATTATTATTATTACTATAATTATTATTTTTATACACGTTGTTATATTCTCTATATTAAATTTAAACGGATCTTATACTATTCTTGTACAATTGTAATCTACACCCTATACGTGTGAAACCATGTTTCACAACAGTAGTTTTGGTGAAAATAAAAATAAACGTACTGATACTTAATAAAATTTCCAGTGAAACAAAATTATTGTAGTAATATGAATATCGACCTATTTAATTGTTTTTGTCTTTTAATTTAGCCAGATTAACCGGATACAAAAATATTTCATAGTACCATTAATAACTGATAAACATGCAGACATATCGTCAGCATGTTTGACATGGTGAGAAAATGTTTTCAAATCGTGCAGTACTTATTTCCTGAGTTCTCGGAAATAAGTAGCAACCAAAAATACAAGGCAGTAAGTGTGTAATAAATTTTAGGTATTGTTACCTGTGAGAAATGCAATGTGGGCGTTAAAAGAAATTATGATTAATATTTGCGTCGTTAACACTTCCCCCTTTAAATTCCAACTTCCCCGTTGTTTTGATTGTGGCTTTGAGTTTCGACAGAATGGACATGTAGTGTTTCTATCTTTAATGTTTCCTTTCTAGTCAACATTCTTTTAATTATAATTAAAGCTATTTTAGCTATTTTATTAGGGGATTGGACTATAGCTGGCAGTGGCCGAGCCATTATTTTTTCCTTGCTAAAGTAAACCTTGTCCCCAATTGTTATGGTTGAATTATGGAATTTTACCAAGAATGTTCCATTGAGTGAAACTTCCTCTTTGTCTATTGCGATTTCACCCTTATAGCCGTTTAGTAGCAGGAAACCAGGCATGACCTCTTCAATTATTGGCAAATGGTGATGGTTCGTTGTCGGACAGACGGACGGCATACCTACTAAAAGTTTAATTTAATCATTTTCTCTTTTGCACAATGTCATTTGATTAATTTTCTTACAGTTATTCTTTATCTTAAATACAGAATCTTCACATAAAATAAAATTTTCGTCTCTTAGGTTTATTACAAAGTTTTCCTTTCTTACAGGTCTTATAAATAAGTTTTTACAAATCATATTCTCTGTTTTTGGCAAATTCAGAATAAATATTAGCTTAGTTTCACTAGATCCGATTTTGACCTTTCCAAATTCTAAGGCTTCAATTATATTTATGTAAGGCAAACTCTGATTCTTTACAGTTGTCTGTTCGGATGTAGACAATATAAATGAATTTATGATTCCGCCCTTAGCCCATTGGGTCGCATAATTGATATTAACCAATTCCTCATGAACTACCTTCAATTTGTGTTCAACGTCTCTAATTATCTGAGTCCTTAGCGAGTCCGCCGTATGAAGAGAATTAAGTATTTTGTTGGTCATGTTTGTTATCAACTGTAGTCTTTCCTCGATAGCCCTATTAACAACTATTTGGTTTTGATTATTTGTCAACAATTTTCTCGTTTGGTCAGACAAAATCTGGAAGTCCTCATGGTCAGGTGTTCCAGCAATCCACTTCCAAGCAGTACCCAAAGCATCTATTTATCTTGTCGGACGTCTAGGTCTCAAACCATCGAGAATCCTTCTTGACGAGTTTATCTCATGTAAGAGAAAAATATAACTTATGTCCTTTCTCGTAATGTCCCTTTTGATCGTATCCTCGAGCGTTGTGAGTATCTGATTGTATTGTTCCAAGTCAATTACTTGTAATATTCTAAATGTTCCGATGACCATTTTCGTCTGCCTAGTCTCAGTAGCCACAATTTGTGAATTTGAATAGTCCAGAATTTGAGTCTCAGGTCTAGCTAATGCTATTAAGGTTCTGAAAAGATAAATTTTTACTTTCTGATAAGATTCTTATGGACTATTTTCGTTGTCTTAGTCAAAATCGTTCCTCCTCTGTCTTCCTCTACTATTTCCCGTTTATACCTAGGAGTCAACTTGTTTCCAAGTCTTTTGTTGCCCTTTACAAAAATTTCGTCCCCCTCTTTCAACTTCCCTAATTTCGTTCTCCTTTTATTATGAAATTCTTTGTCCCTTTCCTGTTTCTCCTTATATTCAGAAAACGGTCTCGTTCGAGTGCCTTTGGATCATTGGAAGCGTTTCTTCCAAAAACAAATCTACCTGCCTTCTATTCGTTGTCGAGTGGATGGAGTGATTATACCTATTAACCGAATTGCTCAGCAGGTCCTCAAAACAACTATGTAATTTCTCCGCATTAGAGCACCTCATAATCTCGGTGGTATACGGTGGTGTTCTATAAATCTTTATCCCCAACTGATCTTCTAACATAAAAGTGATAGGTGAAGAGTTCAAGGATTTTTTATTGTCGATCACGATGTTCTCGGGTGTTCCGAATGAGATTAATAGATCCTGTAGTGGTCCCCTTATGTCCTCTGTTGCTCTAGATTTGACAATTCTGCCTTGGGCGTATTTAGAGAATTTATCTATTGCCGTAAGTATTACCCTATTGTTCGTATGGTAAAGATCCAAGTGAATAAACTGCCCAGGGTACTGTGGTATAGGGGTATTCCCTAAAACTAATTTGTTTGGGTGACGTTCGTATTTATTCTGAAGACAAATTCGGCAGTGCTTAACAATTTTGGCGATCTTCGACTGCATGTGTGGGAAATAGAATCTTTCGAGAAGTTACAGTTTATTTTCCTTAGCATTTCTATGTGCACGTCTGTGTTCGTTAATTATTTCCGTCTCTTGTTTCGTGTCCGTCAACAAGTCGCGTACCATTATTCTCGTATACCTGACCCTATAGCCACTAAAGTTTGACGAATAAATTTCCTGTATTTTCCCCATGATCTTGTCCTCGGTCAGTATCGCGTTAGTCACGGTTGGGTTCAGATATTTTTTAATATTGTCACTAATTTTTCTTCGTCCAAGTCCATGTCCGTAATCGTATGTCTGTGATAAGCGGGAAACACAATTTCAAATTTATAGGACTGTGACTTTCCTGTCGAGATTATTAGCTGGTTTTTAAAAACGTTTATTGGTGCGTCCACGAAAGGGATCAGATTTTGAGATGAACTATCATCACTGTGCCGAGTAGCCGTCATTGAGTTAAGTTCCGAAATCTGTGGAGGTCTAGACAGTGCGTCTGCGACCACATTAGTACTACCTGGTTTGTACTTTATCTCATAATTGTATTCCTCAAGAATGGCCTTCCATCTCCTCAACTTACTGTTCGTGTTCTTATTACCCAATGCATACGTCAAAGGCTGATGAGCCGTAAGGATTTTTACAGCCACTGATCCATAAAGATAGCTTCTTAACGCTTTGAGAGCCCACACTATTGCGAGCATCTCTTTCTCATTCGTCGCGTAATGCTCCTCGGTCCTGCTAAGCGTCCTTGAAATAAATATTATTGGTCTACCGCCCTGTTCCAAAACAGCGCCAAGCGCATAACTTGAGGCGTCAGTAGTTAGCTGAAATTCTCTCCGATAGTCTGGAAAAGCTAGCATTACGTTGCTGGAGGTGAGAGAGTTCTTTATTTTACTAAAAGCATCTAGAGCATCCTTGTTCAGGGATATCGGTATTTTCGATGACAAAGATTTGGACATACGTCCCTCCTCACCCCTTAAAAGGGTGGTCTGGGGTTTTGCGATTTTCGCATAGTCCCGAATAAAACGCCTGTAGAATTCTGATAGTCCTAAAAATGACCTGAGTTCTTTTATTGTTCTTGGAGGTTCCAGATTTTGAATAACTTGGACCTTAGCTGGATTGGTTCTTATTCCCTCCGTGGATATGATAAAACCTAAATATTCAACAGCCTGTTTCAGAAATTCACACTTGTCCAATTGCACCTTCATGTTGGCTCGTTCAAGTGTTCTAAAGACAGTCCTGAGATTATCGAAATGTGACCTTTCGTCCTGTCCAAAGATGATTATATCATCAATATACACGTAACAAATTTTACCAATGTACTCTCTAATTATGTCGTCCAAGGTCCTTTGAAATATAGCTGGGGCATTTTTCAACCCAAAAGGTAGGCGGGTAAATTCATATTTTCCATTATTGATGGAAAATGCTGTCTTTTCAATGTCTTTTTCCCTGAGTGGAATCTGATGGAAACCACTTTTCAGATCTAGGACAGAAAACCACTTATTCTTTCCTAGTTGAGAAAGAACCTCATTAATTTCCGGTATGGGATACTTATCCGGAATTGTGGCAGTGTTGCGCTTTCTATAATCTATCACCATTCTGTATTTTCTTTCATTCGAAGCATCTAATTTTTTTGGGACAATTAACTCAGGAGAATTATAAGGTGACCTGGAGGGTCTAATGATCCTATGATCAAGTAATTCCCTGAATTGTTTTTCGACCTCATCCTTCATCGACATTGGGTAAGGGTAGCTCCTGGAATATATTGGGTCGTCTGTCATCGTTTTGATTTCGGCCTTCATAGTCGTTGTAAATGTAAGTTTCTCATTTGGTTCTGCAAAAAGTGTCGTGTATTCGTCGCACAATAAGCTCAATTTTTGTATTTGTTCATTAGTCATATGATTTGTTCTCAGCTGCAAGTTGTTCACAGACTGGCACTTTTCCTGTTTTATGACTATCTTAATTGAATTATTAATTATCATATAATTTCGAGCGGTGAAAATGATGGCATTCAATTTTTTCAAACTGTCGTTACCCAGAATGCCATGAAAAGATGTCAATGTAGGCAATAAAAAAAATTTTAAATTTTCCGATCGTAATCCGAAAAGGTTACTGATGAGTTACTGTCACCTTTCCGCCAACGGAGTTAACTTGAAAGACATCTTCGTTAAGAAGAGGGTTTCTAACCAATGAAGGTTGGATATAATTTCTATTGGATCCCGTGTCTATTAGGAATCTTAGTATTCCTCCATTGTCCGCTCTACATTGGAAATAGGGTAACGTTGAATTATCTAGTCTAAAAAATGAATATCGGAAAATTCGGTACATTCATCCGGCACCGTATTCCCTATTCCAATATATTTTTTTTTTCTTATTAAGTTAAATTATTACCAATTTTAATACCACTTTTCAGACTTTAATATTTATTTACTAAATTTGTTATTACATCAGACCAACTTTTTATTTTTTTTTTTTCAAATATTAACTATCAAATCTTTATTTATTTCAAATATTAACGATTTTTAATAAATTTTTTTATATGCTTTTAAATTTTTAATTTCAGTTAAATTTAAACAGAAAGTTTTTAGTTCAAGTTTTTAAATTTTTAGTTTTTAATTTTTAGTTTAATTTATTATAGATAGGTGTCTTTCAGTTAGTTCCTGCAGTTGTTTTTCATTAATATTTTAGATTTTCATTCTTTTTTATTATTGTTTTATTTTAGAGTTTTATAAATGGTTGTAATAACTAGAATCGTTTATATAATTAATTTTATATAATTTTATTAAAGGTAGAACTAATTCAAAGAAAAAATTTAAACAGCGCACTAACACGAAGTAACGTTTCTATGCTTTTTTATATTTTTAGTCTTTATATTTTTAATTTTCAATTTTTACTTTCGTTTTAATTTTTAAATTTTTTTAGTAATTTAGTTTTTAATTTTTGATTTTTAAATTTTTGGTTTATAGTTTTTTAGTTTGTGATTTTTCAATCTAAAATTTTTGGTTTTTAGTTTTTATATACATATGCTGTTAAATTTTTTAATTTAAGTTTTTAGTTTTTAGGTTTTCAATTTTTAATTTAAGTTTTTAGTTTTTAATTTTTGATATTAATTTTTAGCTTTTAATTTTTAGTTTAATTTATGAAATATTCTTTAAATACTTTTATACTTTGAGTTAATTTTGATTAAATATACAAAATTAGGAACGTGAATCAAAAATTCTTACAATTATTATTCCAAACAATATCAGAGATTAATATAAGGAAGTTGTATATTTCTTTCATGATCATGTTTATTCTTACTGAATATTCATATATAAAGTATACAAATAATCTTTCTTAAATGGTTTTTAGCAAGTTTTTAATATCATTTTTTCTATCCAAATTATAAAAGTTTGATACAAAATATCTACAAAATTAATTAAATTTGCTAAAATTTAAACATATTTCTATAATAATTTATTGAAATATTGAAAACTTACTATATTTTTATAGATTTTTATTTTTTTCTTATTAACAAATTTAATTTTGTATAGTTTTTCTTTACACATATGAAAATAAATCCATTTAGTTGCAATTATTTCGATAATTTTTATGAAAGCATTATAAATTATTAAAAAAAAATTTACATTTCGAAAATTATAAATACCTTCAAGTGACTCATAATATGGAAATATTTCTATAAAAATAAATTTTAAAGTTCTTCTTACATCGAAAGCGTTGAAAAACTTACCAAAATTACTTAAAGTTTCTTAAAATCTCGAAATAATTAGCTCATTTATAATTAATATCTAGTTGTTATGAAAAGAGGTTTCTTTTAAAAAAAAAGAAACTTTGAAAATTTACTAAGGAAATGTAAATTTTTAAGAAAATTTACTAAGGAACAGGTAAATTTTTAAGAAAATTTACTAAGGAGAGGTAAATTTTTAAGGAAATTTACTAAGGAGAGGTAAATTTTTATGAAAATTTACTAAGGAAAGGTAAACTTTTTAGAAAATTTACTAAGGAAAAGGTAAATTTTCCGAATTTTTGAGAAAATTTATTAAGGAAAGGTAAATTTTGAAGAAAATTTACTAAGGAAAGGTAAATTTTTTAGAAAATTTACTAAGGAAAAGGTAAATTTTCAGAATTCTTAGGTTTACTAAGGAAAAGAAAATTTTTAAAAAAATTTACTAAGGAAAAGGTAAATTGTCAGAATTTTTGAGAAAATTTCCTAAGAAAAGGTTAATTTTTATTAAGGAAAAGGTAAATTTTAAGAATTTTTGAGAAAATTTACTAAGGAAAGGTAAATTTTTAAGAAACTTTACTAAGGAAAGGTAAATTTTTAAGAAAAATTACTAAGGAAATGGAAATTTTTAAGAAAATTTACTAAGAAAAGGTAAATTTTTATGAAAATTTACTAAGGAAATGTAAATTTTTAAGAAAAATTACTAAGGAAATGTAAATTTATAAGAAAAATTACTGAGGAATTTTTACTAAGGAAATGAAATGAGGAAAAGTAAATTTTTATGAAAATTTACTAAGGAAATGAAAATTTTTAAGAAAATTTACTAAGGAAAGGTAAATTTTTAAGAAAATTTACTAAGTAAAAGGTAAATTTTCAGAATTTTTGAGAAAATTCACTAAGGAAAAGTAAATTTTTAAGAAAATTTACCAAGGAACAGGTAAATTTTCAGAATGTTTGAGAAAATTTACTAAGGAAAGGTAAATTTTTAAGAAAATTTACTAAGGAAAGGTAAATTTTTAAGAAAATTTACTAAGGATAAGGTAAATTTTCAGATTTTTTTGGAAAATTTACTAAGGAAAGGTAAATTTTTAAGGATATTTACTAAGGAAAAGGTAAATTTTCAGAATTTTTGAGAAAATTTACTAACGAAAGGTAAATTTTTAAGAAAATTTACAAAGGAAAATGTAAATTTTCAGAATTTTTGAGAAAATTTACTAAGGAATGTTAAATTTTTGAGAAAATTTACTAAGGAAAAGGTAAATTTTTTAGAAAATTTTCAGAATTTTTGAGAAAATTTACTAAGGGAACGTAAATTTTTAAGGAAAATTACTAACGAAAAGGTAAATTTTCAGAATTTTTGTGAAAATTTACTAAGGAAAGGAAAATTTTTAAGAAATTATTAACGAAAAGGTAAATTTTCAGAATTTTTAAGAAAATTTACTAAGGGAAGATAAGTTTTTAAGAAAAATTACTAAGGAAAAGATAAATTTTCAGAATTTTTTGAGAAAATTTGCTAACCATTTCAAACTCATTATTTGTAGGTTTTATTGAACTTACAGAAATTATTATTGCTTGATCTGATGTTTTTCCTTTTTTTTAATTTGAAATATGATCTTTCAATATGCTAAGATTGTAAATATAAACACTTCAGAGACTTTTATTTTCTGTTTAAAAATATTTTTGCGAACATAAAATAAAAAAAAAACTTATTTCTCCAAACTCTTGGACCTTTTATTTTAGCTATATTTGCCTACATTTGAAGTTACTTCCAATACATTGTCTAATATCAACTTTAACATTTTACAGAAAAAGGTGATTTTTTTTGTTTTTTTTTATCAGGCGGTCATAGCTCTACTATTTAATATTAGGGACGTTCTGAAATATTTATTAAACTACTATATTTTTGTCATTTGTATTTGAAATTTAGTAGAATTGTATGACCCGCGGGTAGAAAACTTTTTTCATTTTAATGAAATTACTCGAAAAATTTCAAATTACGGTAATTTATGTAATATGATGAGAATATGATGTAATTGCTATAATTGAATCTTGGTTATCTGATGATTTTCATAGTTTTAAATTTTTTGATGACTACTAAATATAATGTATTCCGTTGTGACAGATGCTATTTACCAGGAGGACATGAAAGAGGTGGTGGAGTATTATTAGCTGTAAGAGGTGATATTTCTTGTAATGTAATACCTTCAAATTGGAATTATTGGAAAAAATATACTAAGTTTTTAAAAATATATACTAAGGATATTTAAATTTTTGAGAAAAATTACTAAGGAAAGGTAAATTTTAATGAGAATTTAAAAGGAAAGGTAAATTTTTAAGAAAATTTACTAAGGAAAGGCAAATTTTTAAGAAAATTTTCAGAATTTTTGAGAAAATTTTCTAAGGGAACGTAAATTTTTTAGAAAAATTACTAAGCAAAGGTAAATTTTTATGAAAATTTACTAACGAAAGGTAAATTTTTAAGAAAAATTAGTAAGGAAAGGTAAATTTTTAAGAAAAATTACTGAGGAAAAGTAAATTTTTATGAAAATTTACTAAGGAAATGAAAATTTTTAAGAAAATTTACTAAGGAAAGGTAAATTTTTAAGAAAATTTACTAAGGAAAAGGTAAATTTTCAGAATTTTTGAGAAAATTTACTAAGGAAAGGTAAATTTTTAAGAAAATTTACTAAGGAAAGGTAAATTTTTTAGAAAATTTACTAAGGTAAAGGTAAATTTTCAGAATTTTTAAGAAAAATTACTAAGGAAAAGAAAATTTTTAAAAAAATTTACTAAGCAAAAGGTAAATTGTCAGAATTTTTGAGAAAATTTCGTAAGGAAAGGTAAATTTTTATTAAGGAAAAGGTAAATTTTAACAATTTTTGAGAAAATTTACTAAGGAAAGGTAAGTTGTTAAGAAAATTTACTAAGGAGAGGTAAGTTTTTAAGAAAATTTACTAAGGGAAAGGTAAATTTTCAGAATTTTTGAGAAAATTTACTAAGGAAAAGTAAATTTTTAAGAAAATTTACTAAGGAAAGGTAAATTTTTATGAAAATTCACTAAGGAAAGGTAAATTTTTAAGAAAAATTAGTATGGAATGGTAAATTTTAGAGAAAAATTACTGAGGAAAAGTAAATTTTTATGAAAATTTACTAAGGAAATGAAAATTTTTAAGAAAATTTACTAAGGAAAAGGTAAATTTTTAAGAAACTTTACTAAGGAAAGCTAAATTTTTAAGAAAAATTACTAAGGAAATGGATATTTTTAAGAAAATTTACTAAGAAAAGGTAAATTTTTATGAAAATTTACTAAGGAACAGGTAAATTTTTAAGAAAATTTACTAACGAGAGGTAAATTTTTAAGGAAATTTACTAAGGAAAGGTAAATTTTTATGAAAATTTACTAAGGAAAGGTAAACTTTTTAGAAAATTTACTAAGGAAAAGGTAAATTTTCCGAATTTTTGAGAAAATTTATTAAGGAAAGGTAAATTTTGAAGAAAATTTACTAAGGAAAGGTAAATTTTTTAGAAAATTTACTAAGGAAAAGAAAATTTTTAAAATAATTTACTAAGGAAAAGGTAAATTGTCAGAATTTTTGTGAAAATTTCCTAAGGAAAGGTAAATTTTTATTAAGGAAAAGGTAGATTTTAAGAATTTTTGAGAAAATTTACTAAGGAAAGGTAAATTTTTAAGAAACTTTACTAAGGAAAGGTAAATTTTTAAGAAAAATTACTAAGGAAATGGAAATTTTTAAGAAAATTTACTAAGAAGAGGTAAATTTTTATGAAAATTTACTAAGGAAATGTAAATTTTTAAGAAAAATTACTAAGGAAATGTAAATTTTTAAGAAAAATTACTGAGGAATTTTTACTAAGGAAATGAAATGAGGAAAAGTAAATTTTTATGAAAATTTACTAAGGAAATGAAAATTTTTAAGAAAATTTACTAAGGAAAGGTAAATTTGTAAGAAAATTTACTAAGGAAAAGGTAAATTTTCAGAATTTTTGAGAAAATTCACTAAGGAAAAGTAAATTTTTAAGAAAATTTACCAAGAAACAGGTAAATTTTCGGAGTTTTTGAGAAAATTTACTAAGAAAAGGTAAATTTTTAAGAAAATTTACTAAGGAAAGGTAAATTTTTAAGAAAATTTACTAAGGATAAGGTAAATTTTCAGATTTTTTTGAAAAATTTACTAAGGAAAGGTAAATTTTTAAGGCTATTTACTAAGGAAAAGTTAAATTTTCAGAATTTTTGAGAAAATTTACTAACGAAAGGTAAATTTTTAAGAAAATTTACAAAGGAAAATGTAAATTTTCAGAATTTTTGAGAAAATTTACTAAGGAGAGGTAAATTTTTGAGAAAACTTACTAAGGAAAAGGTAAACTTTTTAGAAAATTTTCTGAATTTTTGAGAAAATTTACTAAGGGAACGTAAATTTTTAAGAAAAATTACTAACGAAAAGGTAAATTTTCAGAATTTTTGGGAAAATTTACTAAGGAAAGGAAAATTTTTAAGAAATTACTAAGGAAAAGGTAAATTTTCAGAATTTTTAAGAAAATTTACTAAGGGAAGATAAGTTTTTAAGAAAAATTACTAAGGAAAAGATAAATTTTCAGAATTTTTTGAGAAAATTTGCTAAGGAGAGGTAAATTAAAAAAAAAATAGTAAGGAAAGGTAAATTTTTAAAAAAATATATACTAAGGATATTTAAATTTTTGAGAAAAATTACTAAGGAAAGGTAAATTTTAATGAGAATTTATAAGGAAAAGTAAATTTTTAAGAAAATTTACTAAGGAAAGGTAAATTTTTAAGAAAATTTTCAGAATTTTTGAGAAAATTTACTAAGGGAACGTAAATTTTTTAGAATAATTACTAAGCAAAGGTAAATTTTTATGAAAATTTACTAACGAAAGGTAAATTTTTAAGAAAAATTAGTAAGGAAAGGTAAATTTTTAAGAAAAATTACTGAGGAAAAGTAAATTTTTATGAAAATTTATTAACGAAATGAAAATTTTTAAGAAAATTTACTAAGGAAAGGTAAATTTTTAAGAAAATTTACTAAGGAAAAGGTAAATTTTCAGAATTTTTGAGAAAATTTACTAAGGAAAGGTAAATTTTTAAGAAAATTTACTAAGGAAAAGGTAAATTTTCAGAATTTTTAAGAAAATTTACTAAGGAAAAGAAAATTTAAAAAAAAATTTACTAAGCAAAAGGTAAATTGTCAGAATTTTTGAGAAAATTTCCTAAGGAAAGGTAAATTTTTATTAAGGAAAAGGTAAATTTTAACAATTTTTGAGAAAATTTACTAAGGAAAGGTAATTTGTTAAGAAAATTTACTAAGGAGAGGTAAGTTTTTAAGAAAATTTACTAAGGAAAAGATAAATTTTCAGAATTTTTGAGAAAATTTACTAAGGAAAAGTAAATTTTTAAGAAAATTTACTAAGGAAAGGTAAATTTTTAAGAAAAATTAGTATGGAATGGTAAATTTTTAAGAAAAATTTACTAAGGAAATGAAAATTTTTAAGAAAATTTACTAAGGAAAAGGTAAATTTTTAAGAAACTTTACTAAGGAAAGGTAAATTTTTAAGAAAAATTATTAAGGAAATGGAAATTTTTAAGAAAATTTACTAAGAAAAGGTAAATTTTTATGAAAATTTACTAAGGAACAGGTAAATTTTTAAGAAAATTTACTAAGGAGAGGTAAATTTTTATGAAAACTTACTAAGGAAAGGTAAATTTTTATTAAGGAAAAGGTAAATTTTAAGAATTTTTGAGAAAATTTACTAAGGAAAGGTAAATTGTTAAGAAAATTTAGTAAGGAGAGGTAAGTTTTTAAGAAAATTTACTAAGGAAAAGGTAAATTTTCCGAATTTTTGAGAAAATTTATTAAGGAAAGGTAAATTTTGAAGAAAATTTACTAAGGAAAGGTAAATTTTTTAGAAAATTTACTAAGGAAAAGGTAAATTTTCAGAATTTTTAAGAAAATTTACTAAGGAAAAGAAAATTTTAAAAAAAATTTACTAAGCAAAAGGTAAATTGTCAGAATTTTTGAGAAAATTTCCTAAGGAAAGGTAAATTTTTATTAAGGAAAAGGTAAATTTTAAGAATTTTTGAGAAAATTTACTAAGGAAATGTAAATTTTTAAGAAAAATTACTAAGGAAATGTAAATTTTTAAGAAAAATTACTGAGGAATTTTTACTAAGGAAATGAAATGAGGAAAAGTAAATTTTTATGAAAATTTACTAAGGAAGTGAAAATTTTTAAGAAAATTTACTAAGGAAAGGTAAATTTTTAAGAAAATTTACTTAGGAAAAGGTAAATTTTCAGAATTTTTGAGAAAATTCACTAAGGAAAAGTAAATTTTTAAGAAAATTTACCAAGGAACAGGTAAATTTTCAGAATTTTTGAGAAAATTTACTAAGGAAAGGTAAATTTTTAAGAAAATTAACTAAGAAAGGTAAATTTTTAAGGATATTTACTAAGGAAAAGGTAAATTTTCAGAATTTTTGAGAAAATTTACTAACGAAAGGTAAATGTTTAAGAAAATTTACAAAGGAAAATGTAAATTTTCGGAATTTTTGAGAAAATTTACTAAGGAGATGTAAATTTTTGAGAAAATTTACTAAGGAAAAGGTAAATTTTTTAGAAAATTTTCATAATTTTTGAGAAAATTTACTAAGGGAACGTAAATTTTTAAGAAAAATTACTAACGAAAAGGTAAATTTTCAGAATTTTTGGGAAAATTTACTAAGGAAAGGAAAATTTTGAAGAAATTATTAAGGAAAAGGTAAATTTTCAGAATTTTTAAGAAAATTTACTAAGGGAAGATAAGTTTTTAAGAAAAATTACTAAGGAAAAGATAAACTTTCAGAATTTTTTGAGAAAATTTGCTAAGGAAAGGTAAATTTAAAAAAAAATACTAAGGAAAGTAAATTTTTAAAAATATATACTAAGGATATTTAAATTTTTGAGAAAAATTACTAAGGAAAGGTAAATTTTAATGAGGATTTATAAGGAAAGGTAAATTTTTAAGAAAATTTGCTAAGGAAAGGTAAGTTTTTAAGAAAATTTTCAGAATTTTTGAGAAAATTTACTAAGGGAACGTAAATTTTTTAGAAAAAATACTAAGCAAAGGTAAATTTTTATGAAAATTTACTAACGATAGGGAAATTTTTAAGAAAAATTAGTAAGGAAAGGTAAATTTTTAAGAAAAATTACTGAGGAAAAGTAAATTTTTATGAAAATTTACTAAGGAAATGAAAATTTTTAAGAAAATTTACTAAGGAAAGGTAAATTTTTAAGAAAATTTACTAAGGAAAAGGTAAATTTTCAGAATTTTTGAGAAAATTTACTAAGGAAAGGTAAATTTTTAAGAAAATTTACTAAGGAAAGGTAAATTTTTTAGAAAATTTACTAAGGAAAAGGTAAATTTTCAGAATTTTTAAGAAAATTTACTAAGGAAAAGAAAATTTTTAAAAAAATTTACTAAGCAAAATGTAAATTGTCAGAATTTTTCAGAAAATTTCCTAAGGAAAGGTAAATTTTTATTAAGGAAAAGGTAAATTTTAACAATTTTTGAGAAAATTTGCTAAGGAAAGGTAAATTGTTAAGAAAATTTACTAAGGAGAGGTAAGTTTTTAAGAAAATTTATTAAGGAAAAGATAAATTTTCAGAATTTTTGAGAAAATTTCCTAAGGAAAAGTAAATTTTAAAGAAAATTTACTAAGGAAAGGTAAATTTTTATGAAAATTCACTAAGGAAAGGTAAATTTTTAAGAAAAATTAGTATGGAATGGTAAATTTTTAAGAAAAAATGAAAATTTTTAAGAAAATTTACTAAGGAAAGGTAAATTTTTAAGAAAATTTACTAACGAAAAGGTAAATTTTCAGAATTTTTGAGAAAATTCAATAAGGAAAAGTAAATTTTTAAGAAAATTCACTAAGGAAAAGTAAATTTTTAAGAAAATTTACCAAGGAAAAGGTAAATTTTCAGAATTTTTGAGAAAATTTACTAAGGAAAGGTAAATTTTTAAAAAAATTTACTAAGGAAAGGTAAATTTTTAAGAAAATTTACTAAGGACAATGTAAATTTTCAGAATTTTTGAAAGGTAAATTTAAAAGAAAAATACTAAGGAAAGGTAAATTTTTTTAGAATATTTACTAAGGAAATTTAAATTTGTGAGAAAAATTACTAAGGAAAGGTAAGTTTTTATGAAAATTTACTAATGAAATGAGTATTTTTAATAAAATTTACTAAGGAAAAGTAAATTTATAGGAAAATTTACTAAGGAAAGGTCAATTTTTAAGAAAATTTACTAAGAGAAAGTAAATTTATAAGAAAATTTAGTAAGGAAAGGTACATTTTTAAGAAAGTTTTTTAAGGAAAGGTAAATTTTTAAGAAAATTTACTAATGAAAAGGTAAATTTTCAGAATTTTTGAGAATATTTACTAAAGGATAAAACGGTAGAACAAAACATCGTTCACAAGAAATCGCCTAGCCTCTTAATATTATAGAAAAAATATATCAACATCTAATTTTCAAAAAATTTCAACTTTTTTACCATCTTTAAACAATTTTTTACGTTTATTCAGTCCAGGGTTTTCTTTTTCAATTAATCCATGAATTTTCTTCATATCTACTGCCCATCCGGATGATTCAAGATGTGTTGGTGTAGCATCATTTCCATAATTTAATATAGTTTCTAAATATGCTCTATAGTGATAGTTATTATCGGGCTGTGAAATATTTTTGTTATTTAGATGGACTGTACAATTTCTGAATATTGAATGAAGCAAGTTGTTTGCAACACTTCCAGTTCCTTTTAATTCAACAATGAGTCTCAGATATGAGCTATTTAGATCTCTATATGTTTCACCATTGCCTAATGAAATAAACTGTATAGTTGAAGAGTTATCTACTGAAGCAATTGGGTTATATGATATTTTTTCAGTTCTAATATCATTTGTTTGAATTGGTGGTGATTAAAGTAAATCTAGTTTGCTTTTGATACATTCAATACATTCAGACATCTTTAATTTTCAAAAATATCTTTAATGTTCTTTCTTCCACGTTCTGATTTAATATGTGGTTTATGTTTTAACCGTTTAAGTTTTATACGTTTTCCTTCTCCTTTTTCAAACTTATTTAATCTTTCTAAAGTAACTTCTTTAATACGGTAGTAGTAGTGTTATATATATATGTCCTTTATTTAATTAGATATAATATAAATACAAATTGTACATAAAATATTTAAATAAAAAGTTCACGATGAACATAGGGTGTCAACAAATTTTCTCCATCTGATTCGATCTCTGGCAAGTAGCTTTATTTCGTTCCATGTTTTTTGGACTGATTCGTGTTCATTTCGTATGCACCGGATCCATGTATGACGTGGTCGGCCTGGCTGTCGTTGACCTTGGGGGTTCCACTCAAGTGCAGCTCTGGCAATATCATTTGCTGGTCGCCTGAGAATATGGCCGATCCATGTCCATTTACGTTTCTTAATATCAAATTCGATGGGACAACAATCTGCCAGATTCCAAAGGGCTTCATTTGATACCCAATTAGGCCAGTATATACGTAAAATCTGTCTCAGACACCGATTGACGAAAGTTTGTATTTTCTTCTTGGCCAGTTTTGTAAGGCTCCATGTAGTGCAACCATACAGCAGAACAGATTTTACGCTACAGTTGAATATACGTAACTTATTTTTCTGGGATATGTTGTTAGCGCGCCAAATTTTGTGCAGTTTTAGGAACGCAACACGGGCCTTGTTGATTCGGTCGCCAATGTCGGCTACAGAACCACCGTCTTTTGCGATTTTACAACCGAGATAGTTGAAAGATTCTACATCTTCCATTACGGTACCATCAACAATAAGGGGTGATGAAATATTGGTACCGATACGCATCAGCTTCTTTATCTTAGTTTCAATATCTGCAAAGCGCTCGGCCATTAGACAAATGTCGTCTGCGTAATCTATATCATTTAGGCGTTCCATCATATTCCATCGAATACCGGTAGGGGCCTCACTATTTGTCTTTTCCATTACACAGTCTAAAAGAAGAATGAATAGTGTGGGAGACAGGACACAGCCTTGCCTTACGCCTGTAACGGTTGTGCATGGTTGGCTTTCCTTTCCGTTAAATCGGACCTTGCACTCTGCGTCTTTGTACAGCTCGCGTATTAGAGTGACAATTTTTTCAGGTATACCTTTACCAATTTATGCAGACCACAAAGAATTTCGGGATATTGTGTCGAAAGCACGTTCAAAATCTACGAAAAGTAGGTATAGGGGTGTGTTATACTCTGCCGATTGCTCAATAATAATGCGTAGAGTAGACGTGATCAACACAAGATCGTCCAGGCCGAAAGCCAGCTTGTTCATTACGAATAGTTTGTTCTACCACTGGTGAAATTCGCTGTAATAGTAGAGTTGCCATCACTTTCCCTATAGCGTTTAGCACGGTAATACCGCGCCAGTTTTTACACTGAGTAAGATCACCCTTTTTAGGGATTGTGACTACTACACCCTCTTTCCAATCTGCAGAAAATTGATTGTTGATCCATGCACGTCTTATCAGTGGAGTCAGAACTTCAGCTAATGTATCAGCACCATATTTTAATAGCTCGGCGGGTGTGTTGTCGGGACCAGGCGATTTACAACTTTTCAGCTGTTTTAATGCCGCTGCAACTTCGGAACATGACGGGGGATCAGTTGAAATATCCCTTCTTAGGTTGCGCCGTAAAGAAGACGTTTCCGGATCAGCCTGGTTGTAGTTGTTATTTTCAGTTGATGCCTGTGATGAGAAGTGTTCGCGCCACCGTCCTCGTTGTTGATCTGTGGTGGTTAGCTCTGTGCCATCATTTGCTTTAAGAGACATAGTGCCTCGTATATTATTGCCACTCATCTGCTTAATGGCAGAGTAAACTGCACGCAGATTACCTGTGTTGTACGCTTTTTCGGCTTGTTCTGCTATACCATTAAAGTATTTTTCTCGATCAGCACGTACCATATAATTTACTTTTCGAGAAGACTGGCGGTATTCTAGTTTAGCTTGTTCTTTCACAGCATTTATTTTGGCTTGCAATCGTGCTTTACGAAGACGTTTTCGATTTTCAATCTCATCCCAGGATTCAGAGCTAATCCACGGTTTAATTTTGTTTAGTTTTACTCCAAGAGTTGACTTTGCCGTATCTTTGCAGGCTGTAACTACGTCTGACCACGTGTGTTGCTCGTTGTTTATAAGGCTGGATCTTAACCTTTGGTTATATACCCTTGATACGATTGAATCATGGAATCGAGCTGTGTTGTATTTATCGACCTTTTCTAACGCTCTGTTAACTGCCGCAGGTCGGAGACGAAAAACAGTTACGAGTAGGGAGTGATCACTGGCAACGTCGGCTCCTTGTCTAGCTCTTACATCCATAAGTGAGCCCAAGAAAAGTCGACTAACAATTATATGGTCAATTTGATTGAGAGTTTGACCGTCTGGTGATTCCCAGGTATATTTATGAATATTTTTGTGTGGGAATTTCGTTCCACCAATAAAGAGACGGTTTCGGGCGCAGAAATCAACTAATCTGTCACCATTATTGTTCCGTGAGGGTACCAGGCCATGCTTGCCCATAACCGCTTGTAGGCTCTCGTTGTCGTTTCCTACTTTGGCATTGAAGTCACCCATAAATATCTTAATATCCCCTGCAGGCAAAGAACTTATCACGTAATCCAGTTGGCCATAAAAATCATCCTTAGCCCTATCATCGTCCGGGTCGGTTGGTGCGTAACATTGCACAATAGATATTTTGCGAAATTTGCAGTTGAATCGTGCAGTAACTATACGTTCTGAGATTGCCCGGTGTTCTAATAGTGCATTCCTGGCCTTTGGTGACAGCAACAAACCGACGCCGTTTATCCTGTAGGTGGTGTTACAGGAGTAAATAAAGTGGTAACCAGAAGGCAGCTGCGTTGTGCCGTTGTTTAGCCATCGAACTTCACTTAAACCCAGAATATCTAGTTTGTAGGACACCATTTCCTTTCGAACTTGCTCGAGTCTCGATGTTTCGGAGAGAGTTCTAACATTCCATGTACCAATCATAAACCGTTGTTTGAAGCCAAAAGTCGTCATCGTGGGGGGATCATTATTTAAATTTAAATTTATTGACGTTTCTGTCAAAGCTTCTGATCCTAGAGTTGGGGCTGCCAACGCCGCTAGGCCGGTTTAAATACAGTTGAGTTTCAGTGACTTAGTATTAACGGTTGTCACCTAGTTTCCTGAGACGCATCGGCATTAGCCTGCACTCAGGATACTCAGTCCTGCACGCCTTCTCAACTTTAGCTGCCATCAGACGGGTGCCTGAAAGACATTACCAGGGAACACTTGGTCTAAAACCGGAAGTTGTGAGATGCTTGGGACTTTCGGACAAAGGAATCGCTTCTTGCTACCCCCAAGTGGATAGCAGACAGAGAGCTTTCAACCTCTGCGAAAGACCCCGTCCCCCAAAAGTGTTATGGCGTTTCTAAATCACTTTTTCAGTACATATAGTGGAGCATATTTAGTTCCAATTGTCACTGTAAGTAGTATCGCAGAGTTCGCTACCATATTCACCACGTTTAGCAAAAACTCACACCTATATTCACCTTACTTGGAGTTGAAAACCTAATGTTAGCAATACTACTATAGTTAGCAATACTATTAGTTATGTTGAATTTCGCAATGTATAATAAAAATCGCACCCATATTCACCTTACTTGGAGTTGAAAACCTAATGTTTAGCTAATCCCAAACCAATGTCACCCTACCTATAATTAAAAATACTATTAGTTATGTTGAATTTCGCAATGTATAATTTCGCAATGTAAACCTAATATTTAGCAAACCCACAATCCTAAATTCCAAAAGTTATGCCTATTCACCATATTATAAATAATAAAAGATTAGAGGCATAACTTTTTTTGAGTTCGTAATGTTCTACTGTATATAACAAGATGAGGTTGTTATAAAAAACAAATATAAGTAAAAAAAAGTTATGCCTCTAATGTTTGTGTACAATATAAATAATACTAAGTTTATATTTTGAGTGCTTGACTTCAACTGTCTGTTTATTTAATAATGTTTACTTTTATAACCAAAAGGTTTTATTCTTGATTACAATTTGGCAAATATAATTCTATCTATAAATACTACAAAACAAAACTGCAAACATAGTGTTATCCTCCTAATGTTATCCTCCTACAGCTGAAACAAAACAAACAAAAAAAAAAAAACGCGGCTTTGCCTATTCTGTTTTAGCGCTGGCAAGCGCTGTCAATCGACGCCCAAACGGCGTCAATGTAGCTGTGGAAAAATAAAAAAAAAATAAACAAAACCAGATTCCGTACCAAACAGTGCGTCCTCTAGTTTTCATCTGCTGCCGTTATGCACTGTTTCTTCTTTATTTATACAAAAATCTTAATATTAACTTATGAAAATAAAATTAATTGAAAAAAAATAAACAAACATGCAAACAAACACGAAAATAAAATGTCAGCAATAATATAATATAAATAAAAAAAAAACAAACATTGGCCATAACGCAATGCAGTTCATGGCCTACTTAAACTAACTTAACCAATAACAAAAAAAACAAATAATAAATAAAAATAACATAAACATACCAGCGGCCTTTCAAGGCCACTACCTATATAAATCATTTCGCTTGCAAGTGCTTGACAACACACCCGGAACTTACTAAAAGAAAAAAGAAGTAATCAAAACTAAGTCAATGAATGCATTGTAATAACAACAACAAAAAAAAAACAGAACGCTAAAAACAAAAACACAATTGAGTTACTCTAATTACACAAGCGTTCATACAAGCCAAAAAACAAAAACGACTTAGCATATACAAATTAAATTAACAAAAACAAAACTAAAATCGTTACCCTCCACAACATTTAGTTAGGGCAAATATATGAAACCATGGTACATTGTCAAACACTTGAACATTATAGATTATATTATACTATTCATATTATGAATATTATGTTATATTATATTCTAATATTATTATTATTATTATTACTATTATTGTTATTATTATTATTATTATTATTATTATTATTATTATTATTACTATAATTATTATTTTTATACACGTTGTTATATTCTCTATATTAAATTTAAACGGATCTTATACTATTCTTGTACAATTGTAATCTACACCCTATACGTGTGAAACCATGTTTCACAACATTCCTCCCCCTTTCCACGGAAACGATTCCCACATCGTTTACCAGCGACACTGAACTGGCACGCTGCTTCTGCTGCCGCTATTGTTGATTCTGCTGCTGCTGATGATGATGATAATGTTGATGCTGAAGATGATGTTGGAAATAATGTTGTTGCTGATGATAATGATAATGTTGATGCTGAAGATGATGTTGATGTTGATGATAATGTTGTTGCTGATGATAATGTTGGTGTTAAGGCTGCTGATAATGACCAAACTGATAAGGACGAATCCGGAACCAATGCTGATGATCAAGATACTACTAATGCATATAACCATTCCTGTGATTCGATTCCAATACTACACCATGACAATCGTTGGCCTGTTGCTTCATAAAATGAATTCTTAGCCACCTTCTTTGTAAAAAAAAATTACTTTGGCTGGCCGCTTCGTAAAACAAATTTTGGCCTGTCACTTGGATGACGGCATTGGGGACAGTACTTTCAGCAACGGATTGTTAATTTCCCGTTAGTCAATTGGTGCTTACTGTGGTATTCAACATAAGAGCTGAGCACTCCCCTGATCACCTTCAATAATGAAACTTGTCGCAAACGCTGATCCAAGGCGAAAACCGAACATTTTCAAATGATTCGCAATGATGCAAATGATTACGTCATCGCCACAGGAATCGGCTTGCTGCTTTGCCAAACGGATATAGTTCAGCTTAGCTTTCCTCTTTACGACATCCCTGACAAACTAAACAGGAATGTTGTTTCGCTGGAACCAAACCAATAGCCAATCCATCGCATATAGAATTCTCGATGGATTCGTTCGCAATTCGCCCTTGCATCTGGGGTTGGATCACATCAGCTCCGTACAGGCATTCACCCCTATGTCCGTCATGTGGCCACCCATCAGACCTGTCAGCCTACTGCTCTCTGCTGCCTCTACCGTTTTCTGGATGACTGTTGCTCCACCTCGTTCACCGTGGACTTGGGTCGGAATTTCCTAACTCTACTAATATATAAAAAAAATTGAGTATTTCCTATACTATTTACAACTGACTAAGCTGTAGATATATTTTCTACTCATATTTTAATACAATAATTCCGTTTTTTTTTTCTTGAACAATAGCTATTTAAGGATTAATTCCTTCCTCTCTTTTTCCAAATTCTTTCTTCTACTAATATAATATGTACATATTCTTTTTTTTTTTTTTTTTTTTTTTTTTTAAATATATTTCTCTCAATATGTGTATGCTAATAGTATATCTTAATATATCTTCTTTTTTTTTTTTTTAAATATATTATTTTTTTTTTTTTTCTAAAAATGTATTTATATTCTCCTTTTTTTTTTATGTATGTTAATATATATATATATTTTTTAAATATGTAGTTTTTTTTTATATTTTTTTAAATATGTAAGTTTAATGTCTATATATTCTTTTTCCTTTAACAAGTATGTATGCTACTATTTTTTTTTCTTTAAAATATGTCTTTTTAAATAGATATGTATGTTTCTTACTTTTTATCTTTATCTTCTTACTTTTTTTTTTTTTAAAACAAATATGTATGCTACTATCTATACATATTCGCTGTTTTGTTTTGTTTTTTTTTTTTTAAATATGTATGTATGGGGAGACCTCCAATTTTTTTTTTCTTATTTCTCTTTTCTTTTTTACGGAGGGGGCCTCCCATCTTTTCTTATTGTTTTTTTTTTTTTATACTTATATATATATATTTTTTATTTTTTTTCAACCATTGTTTTTTTTTTTTTTTTTTTTTTATGTGGGGGAGTCTTCTCTTTTAATTTTTTTTTTTAGGTGAGGAGAACTCCCATCTTTTCTCATTATTATTATATATATATATTTTTTTTCTTTTTTTTTTCAATCGTTTTTAGTTTTAAAACGTGAGGAATCTCCCATCTTTTCTTGTTATTAATATTTATTTTTTTTTTTACATGGGGAGATTTCCCATCTTTTCTTATTATTTTTTTTTTCTGTTCTTTTTAATATCTTTTCTTATATATGTATATATTTTTTTTTTAAATATATTTTCTCCTCCATCAGAGTGTCCGCTGCATTCGAAAAGTATCTCGTGGGCCTCGTCGGCCCAACCGTAGGAGTGCGGCGACCATCCAGACGACTCCAAATTCCAGTTATCTCCAACCTATGCTAAAAGAAAAATGTTATTGGGAAAAAAAAAATTCTCAGCTAATACTATACCAATTCGCATTTACACCTTTGACAGAAAAACAACTCAAGTCACTGAATTTTACTGAATGGTTACTTTTGCTCTAATAAATAAAATAAATAAAGCATTTTTCCCTAACAGCAGTACTCTTCCTATTTCTACGGCAATAAGGCCCCAGCAAGCCGATCCATCGGTGGTCCGACCGAAATCATATCTAAGCACCCTTGTATACACATGTCCTACCTAAAACTTCCAAAACACTTCAAAATAAATAACAACAAATTAAGGCACGTGTCCTTCCTAAACACTGCCACCCATATAAGGCATGACCGCATACAACGCGTCCTCCTTCTCCGGAGCAGAACGGTTTCCTGCTGCGTTCCGCAAACCGGAACCGGGCCACTGTGAGGCTATTCTCGGCAAAAACCCTCCCCACAGTGTCAGCCGCGAATTTTGCGAGACTCGCTTCTGACTCCCCATACCAGATTCAATCCGTTGAACCATTCTCAACCACTGAGGTGTGCCCGCTACACATGGCGTCACCCTCCACATAAAAAAACTGAGGCTTCCTGGTGGGAGACACTTGTCGGCGGGTTACGCGTAAACCCCCGACCTTCCCCTCACCACCTCAAATACACAATTACTAAAATAAACAACAAAACAAAACCTTGGACATCACGGACATGTGTATTAAATGGAATGATTTCAGACCAAATAATGCGATCACTGGTGGAACGCACGTAAATGGTTATTATGCCACTTACGATTCTTCCCCTTTATGCGCACCGTGGACGTTACCATACTGTTTACCCCAACTATCTCATAAGGTCCAGTCGAAATGGGTGAAAACTTATTTTCCCTGGTGTTGTTCCTAATAAGCACCCTATCACCTACTGCAAAGAACACAGCATTTACCTTCCTGTCATAAGCCTTTTCCGACAAACCCTGACTAACCGGACCGAACTACGGGCGTACGGCGGCCATAAAGATGGCTACGCTAGGTAGCCTTCACCACCGATTTCATTGCATGGAATACAATCACACTTTGCACAGAGTACGGCATCATTTAGATGGCTATACTGGAGAGCCATCGACACCGGTACCCCTCACGTGATAAAACTATACTCTGCAAAGAAATATACCTTCATTCTACCCTAACAATAACCACTACACATAAAGGTCACGCTAATGCCAAGCTACCGGCGGCCTGTCTGAAACTATAATGTGTCCAATCATCCATACTCCTAATGAAAACCAATTAAGGCACGTGTCTTTCCTAAACACTGCCTCCCATATAAGGCATGACCGCACACAGCGCGTCATCCTTCTCCGGAGTAGGACAGGTTCCTGCTGCATTTCGCATACCGGAACCGGGCCACTGTGAGGCTATTCTCGGCAAAAACCCTCCCCACAGTGTCAGCCGCGAATTTTGCGAGACTCGCTCCTGACTCCCCTACCAGGTTCATTCCGTCGAACCATTTACAACTGCTGAGGTATGCCCGCTACACATGGCGTCATCCTCCATATATAAAAAAAACTGAGGCTTCCAGGTGGGGTACCCTTGTAGGCCTTCCCCTCACCACCTCAAATACACAACATAAAATAATAAAAAAAAAACTTCATTACGGACGTATGTATACAACTAAATGATGGACATATGCTTTCAGTTCAGGATACCCATTAACAACTAGGGAGAATATACGTGAATGGCCCTTTCGCCATTCACGAAGAAAACCCCGTGCGTACTCCTTCTGCCTAGCCCCGAAACCAACTAATTTCAGATCCGATAGCGTGTTTAACGACCTGCAAAGCGTTCATATATGGTTATTATATCATTTACGAGTTTTCCCTTATGCGTATCGTAGTCGTCCCATAGGTCCATTTCGGTCCGCACACTGTGATCTACCGTCACATTTATATATAAAAAGGAAATGCAAAAACAACCTACCCCTTTATTCATTCCTTTCTTCAAAATAAAACAAAAACATTAAACTATTAATACCCTAACACTATACATAATTAACTAACTAACTACTACCTAACTAAACCTATCACTCCCACCAGATTGCTCCCATCCCCATATAGAGCCGAGGATGGGAGCAATTTGGTTACCAATATTTACCAAACTGCTACCAAAAAAAAATTAATCTACCCCACTCCTAAATAAGAAACCCATATTCCCAAAAATAACCAAAATAATCAATGAAAATTAAACGCACATTTCGACAAACTAAATGTTCAAAAGAAATAAAACTGTAATCGACTACACAAAAATTTATTATTCTAAAAATTAATTAACTCGAAAGCAAAAACTAAAACAAGTAACTACCTAACCCTGATAAATAGTAAAAACAAATAACTAATTAAAAAAAACTAACAATTCGGCCTAATGCCAGAACGATTTTTGGTCCGAAGACCGGCTGCGCCATTAATGTTATGCTCCTAAAGGAGCTGAAACTAAACAAACAAAAAAAAAAAAAAAACGCGGCTTTGCCTATTCTGTTTTAGCGCTGGCAAGCGCTGTCAATCGACGCCCAAACGGCGTCAATGTAGCTGTGGAAAAATAAAAAAAAAATAAACAAAACCAGATTCCGTACCAAACAGTGCGGCCTCTAGTTTTCATCTGCTGCCGTTATGCACTGTTTCTTCTTTATTTATACAAAAATCTTAATATTAACTTATGAAAATAAAATTAATTGAAAAAAAATAAACAAACATGCAAACAAACACGAAAATAAAATGTCAGCAATAATATAATATAAATAAAAAAAAACAAACATTGGCCATAACGCAATGCAGTTCATGGCCTACTTAAACTAACTTAACCAATAACAAAAAAAACAAATAATAAATAAAAATAACATAAACATACCAGCGGCCTTTCAAGGCCACTACCTATATAAATCATTTCGCTTGCAAGTGCTTGACAACGCACCCGGAACTTACTAAAAGAAAAAAGAAGTAATCAAAACTAAGTCAATGAATGCATTGTAATAACAACAACAAAAAAAAAAACAGAACGCTAAAAACAAAAACACAATTGAGTTACTCTAATTACACAAGCGTTCATACAAGCCAAAAAACAAAAACGACTTAGCATATACAAATTAAATTAACAAAAACAAAACTAAAATCGTTACCCTCCACAACATTTAGTTAGGGCAAATATATGAAACCATGGTACATTGTCAAACACTTGAACATTATAGATTATATTATACTATTCATATTATGAATATTATGTTATATTATATTCTAATATTATTATTATTATTATTACTATTATTGTTATTATTATTATTATTATTATTATTATTATTATTATTATTACTATAATTATTATTTTTATACACGTTGTTATATTCTCTATATTAAATTTAAACGGATCTTATACTATTCTTGTACAATTGTAATCTACACCCTATACGTGTGAAACCATGTTTCACAACAGTAGTTTTGGTGAAAATAAAAATAAACGTACTGATACTTAATAAAATTTCCAGTGAAACAAAATTATTGTAGTAATATGAATATCGACCTATTTAATTGTTTTTGTCTTTTAATTTAGCCAGATTAACCGGATACAAAAATATTTCATAGTACCATTAATAACTGATAAACATGCAGACATATCGTCAGCATGTTTGACATGGTGAGAAAATGTTTTCAAATCGTGCAGTACTTATTTCCTGAGTTCTCGGAAATAAGTAGCAACCAAAAATACAAGGCAGTAAGTGTGTAATAAATTTTAGGTATTGTTACCTGTGAGAAATGCAATGTGGGCGTTAAAAGAAATTATGATTAATATTTGCGTCGTTAACACTTCCCCCTTTAAATTCCAACTTCCCCGTTGTTTTGATTGTGGCTTTGAGTTTCGACAGAATGGACATGTAGTGTTTCTATCTTTAATGTTTCCTTTCTAGTCAACATTCTTTTAATTATAATTAAAGCTATTTTAGCTATTTTATTAGGGGATTGGACTATAGCTGGCAGTGGCCGAGCCATTATTTTTTCCTTGCTAAAGTAAACCTTGTCCCCAATTGTTATGGTTGAATTATGGAATTTTACCAAGAATGTTCCATTGAGTGAAACTTCCTCTTTGTCTATTGCGATTTCACCCTTATAGCCGTTTAGTAGCAGGAAACCAGGCATGACCTCTTCAATTATTGGCAAATGGTGATGGTTCGTTGTCGGACAGACGGACGGCATACCTACTAAAAGTTTAATTTAATCATTTTCTCTTTTGCACAATGTCATTTGATTAATTTTCTTACAGTTATTCTTTATCTTAAATACAGAATCTTCACATAAAATAAAATTTTCGTCTCTTAGGTTTATTACAAAGTTTTCCTTTCTTACAGGTCTTATAAATAAGTTTTTACAAATCATATTCTCTGTTTTTGGCAAATTCAGAATAAATATTAGCTTAGTTTCACTAGATCCGATTTTGACCTTTCCAAATTCTAAGGCTTCAATTATATTTATGTAAGGCAAACTCTGATTCTTTACAGTTGTCTGTTCGGATGTAGACAATATAAATGAATTTATGATTCCGCCCTTAGCCCATTGGGTCGCATAATTGATATTAACCAATTCCTCATGAACTACCTTCAATTTGTGTTCAACGTCTCTAATTATCTGAGTCCTTAGCGAGTCCGCCGTATGAAGAGAATTAAGTATTTTGTTGGTCATGTTTGTTATCAACTGTAGTCTTTCCTCGATAGCCCTATTAACAACTATTTGGTTTTGATTATTTGTCAACAATTTTCTCGTTTGGTCAGACAAAATCTGGAAGTCCTCATGGTCAGGTGTTCCAGCAATCCACTTCCAAGCAGTACCCAAAGCATCTATTTATCTTGTCGGACGTCTAGGTCTCAAACCATCGAGAATCCTTCTTGACGAGTTTATCTCATGTAAGAGAAAAATATAACTTATGTCCTTTCTCGTAATGTCCCTTTTGATCGTATCCTCGAGCGTTGTGAGTATCTGATTGTATTGTTCCAAGTCAATTACTTGTAATATTCTAAATGTTCCGATGACCATTTTCGTCTGCCTAGTCTCAGTAGCCACAATTTGTGAATTTGAATAGTCCAGAATTTGAGTCTCAGGTCTAGCTAATGCTATTAAGGTTCTGAAAAGATAAATTTTTACTTTCTGATAAGATTCTTATGGACTATTTTCGTTGTCTTAGTCAAAATCGTTCCTCCTCTGTCTTCCTCTACTATTTCCCGTTTATACCTAGGAGTCAACTTGTTTCCAAGTCTTTTGTTGCCCTTTACAAAAATTTCGTCCCCCTCTTTCAACTTCCCTAATTTCGTTCTCCTTTTATTATGAAATTCTTTGTCCCTTTCCTGTTTCTCCTTATATTCAGAAAACGGTCTCGTTCGAGTGCCTTTGGATCATTGGAAGCGTTTCTTCCAAAAACAAATCTACCTGCCTTCTATTCGTTGTCGAGTGGATGGAGTGATTATACCTATTAACCGAATTGCTCAGCAGGTCCTCAAAACAACTATGTAATTTCTCCGCATTAGAGCACCTCATAATCTCGGTGGTATACGGTGGTGTTCTATAAATCTTTATCCCCAACTGATCTTCTAACATAAAAGTGATAGGTGAAGAGTTCAAGGATTTTTTATTGTCGATCACGATGTTCTCGGGTGTTCCGAATGAGATTAATAGATCCTGTAGTGGTCCCCTTATGTCCTCTGTTGCTCTAGATTTGACAATTCTGCCTTGGGCGTATTTAGAGAATTTATCTATTGCCGTAAGTATTACCCTATTGTTCGTATGGTAAAGATCCAAGTGAATAAACTGCCCAGGGTACTGTGGTATAGGGGTATTCCCTAAAACTAATTTGTTTGGGTGACGTTCGTATTTATTCTGAAGACAAATTCGGCAGTGCTTAACAATTTTGGCGATCTTCGACTGCATGTGTGGGAAATAGAATCTTTCGAGAAGTTACAGTTTATTTTCCTTAGCATTTCTATGTGCACGTCTGTGTTCGTTAATTATTTCCGTCTCTTGTTTCGTGTCCGTCAACAAGTCGCGTACCATTATTCTCGTATACCTGACCCTATAGCCACTAAAGTTTGACGAATAAATTTCCTGTATTTTCCCCATGATCTTGTCCTCGGTCAGTATCGCGTTAGTCACGGTTGGGTTCAGATATTTTTTAATATTGTCACTAATTTTTCTTCGTCCAAGTCCATGTCCGTAATCGTATGTCTGTGATAAGCGGGAAACACAATTTCAAATTTATAGGACTGTGACTTTCCTGTCGAGATTATTAGCTGGTTTTTAAAAACGTTTATTGGTGCGTCCACGAAAGGGATCAGATTTTGAGATGAACTATCATCACTGTGCCGAGTAGCCGTCATTGAGTTAAGTTCCGAAATCTGTGGAGGTCTAGACAGTGCGTCTGCGACCACATTAGTACTACCTGGTTTGTACTTTATCTCATAATTGTATTCCTCAAGAATGGCCTTCCATCTCCTCAACTTACTGTTCGTGTTCTTATTACCCAATGCATACGTCAAAGGCTGATGAGCCGTAAGGATTTTTACAGCCACTGATCCATAAAGATAGCTTCTTAACGCTTTGAGAGCCCACACTATTGCGAGCATCTCTTTCTCATTCGTCGCGTAATGCTCCTCGGTCCTGCTAAGCGTCCTTGAAATAAATATTATTGGTCTACCGCCCTGTTCCAAAACAGCGCCAAGCGCATAACTTGAGGCGTCAGTAGTTAGCTGAAATTCTCTCCGATAGTCTGGAAAAGCTAGCATTACGTTGCTGGAGGTGAGAGAGTTCTTTATTTTACTAAAAGCATCTAGAGCATCCTTGTTCAGGGATATCGGTATTTTCGATGACAAAGATTTGGACATACGTCCCTCCTCACCCCTTAAAAGGGTGGTCTGGGGTTTTGCGATTTTCGCATAGTCCCGAATAAAACGCCTGTAGAATTCTGATAGTCCTAAAAATGACCTGAGTTCTTTTATTGTTCTTGGAGGTTCCAGATTTTGAATAACTTGGACCTTAGCTGGATTGGTTCTTATTCCCTCCGTGGATATGATAAAACCTAAATATTCAACAGCCTGTTTCAGAAATTCACACTTGTCCAATTGCACCTTCATGTTGGCTCGTTCAAGTGTTCTAAAGACAGTCCTGAGATTATCGAAATGTGACCTTTCGTCCTGTCCAAAGATGATTATATCATCAATATACACGTAACAAATTTTACCAATGTACTCTCTAATTATGTCGTCCAAGGTCCTTTGAAATATAGCTGGGGCATTTTTCAACCCAAAAGGTAGGCGGGTAAATTCATATTTTCCATTATTGATGGAAAATGCTGTCTTTTCAATGTCTTTTTCCCTGAGTGGAATCTGATGGAAACCACTTTTCAGATCTAGGACAGAAAACCACTTATTCTTTCCTAGTTGAGAAAGAACCTCATTAATTTCCGGTATGGGATACTTATCCGGAATTGTGGCAGTGTTGCGCTTTCTATAATCTATCACCATTCTGTATTTTCTTTCATTCGAAGCATCTAATTTTTTTGGGACAATTAACTCAGGAGAATTATAAGGTGACCTGGAGGGTCTAATGATCCTATGATCAAGTAATTCCCTGAATTGTTTTTCGACCTCATCCTTCATCGACATTGGGTAAGGGTAGCTCCTGGAATATATTGGGTCGTCTGTCATCGTTTTGATTTCGGCCTTCATAGTCGTTGTAAATGTAAGTTTCTCATTTGGTTCTGCAAAAAGTGTCGTGTATTCGTCGCACAATAAGCTCAATTTTTGTATTTGTTCATTAGTCATATGATTTGTTCTCAGCTGCAAGTTGTTCACAGACTGGCACTTTTCCTGTTTTATGACTATCTTAATTGAATTATTAATTATCATATAATTTCGAGCGGTGAAAATGATGGCATTCAATTTTTTCAAACTGTCGTTACCCAGAATGCCATGAAAAGATGTCAATGTAGGCAATAAAAAAAATTTTAAATTTTCCGATCGTAATCCGAAAAGGTTACTGATGAGTTACTGTCACCTTTCCGCCAACGGAGTTAACTTGAAAGACATCTTCGTTAAGAAGAGGGTTTCTAACCAATGAAGGTTGGATATAATTTCTATTGGATCCCGTGTCTATTAGGAATCTTAGTATTCCTCCATTGTCCGCTCTACATTGGAAATAGGGTAACGTTGAATTATCTAGTCTAAAAAATGAATATCGGAAAATTCGGTACATTCATCCGGCACCGTATTCCCTATTCCAATATATTTTTTTTTTCTTATTAAGTTAAATTATTACCAATTTTAATACCACTTTTCAGACTTTAATATTTATTTACTAAATTTGTTATTACATCAGACCAACTTTTTATTTTTTTTTTTTCAAATATTAACTATCAAATCTTTATTTATTTCAAATATTAACGATTTTTAATAAATTTTTTTATATGCTTTTAAATTTTTAATTTCAGTTAAATTTAAACAGAAAGTTTTTAGTTCAAGTTTTTAAATTTTTAGTTTTTAATTTTTAGTTTAATTTATTATAGATAGGTGTCTTTCAGTTAGTTCCTGCAGTTGTTTTTCATTAATATTTTAGATTTTCATTCTTTTTTATTATTGTTTTATTTTAGAGTTTTATAAATGGTTGTAATAACTAGAATCGTTTATATAATTAATTTTATATAATTTTATTAAAGGTAGAACTAATTCAAAGAAAAAATTTAAACAGCGCACTAACACGAAGTAACGTTTCTATGCTTTTTTATATTTTTAGTCTTTATATTTTTAATTTTCAATTTTTACTTTCGTTTTAATTTTTAAATTTTTTTAGTAATTTAGTTTTTAATTTTTGATTTTTAAATTTTTGGTTTATAGTTTTTTAGTTTGTGATTTTTCAATCTAAAATTTTTGGTTTTTAGTTTTTATATACATATGCTGTTAAATTTTTTAATTTAAGTTTTTAGTTTTTAGGTTTTCAATTTTTAATTTAAGTTTTTAGTTTTTAATTTTTGATATTAATTTTTAGCTTTTAATTTTTAGTTTAATTTATGAAATATTCTTTAAATACTTTTATACTTTGAGTTAATTTTGATTAAATATACAAAATTAGGAACGTGAATCAAAAATTCTTACAATTATTATTCCAAACAATATCAGAGATTAATATAAGGAAGTTGTATATTTCTTTCATGATCATGTTTATTCTTACTGAATATTCATATATAAAGTATACAAATAATCTTTCTTAAATGGTTTTTAGCAAGTTTTTAATATCATTTTTTCTATCCAAATTATAAAAGTTTGATACAAAATATCTACAAAATTAATTAAATTTGCTAAAATTTAAACATATTTCTATAATAATTTATTGAAATATTGAAAACTTACTATATTTTTATAGATTTTTATTTTTTTCTTATTAACAAATTTAATTTTGTATAGTTTTTCTTTACACATATGAAAATAAATCCATTTAGTTGCAATTATTTCGATAATTTTTATGAAAGCATTATAAATTATTAAAAAAAAATTTACATTTCGAAAATTATAAATACCTTCAAGTGACTCATAATATGGAAATATTTCTATAAAAATAAATTTTAAAGTTCTTCTTACATCGAAAGCGTTGAAAAACTTACCAAAATTACTTAAAGTTTCTTAAAATCTCGAAATAATTAGCTCATTTATAATTAATATCTAGTTGTTATGAAAAGAGGTTTCTTTTAAAAAAAAAGAAACTTTGAAAATTTACTAAGGAAATGTAAATTTTTAAGAAAATTTACTAAGGAACAGGTAAATTTTTAAGAAAATTTACTAAGGAGAGGTAAATTTTTAAGGAAATTTACTAAGGAGAGGTAAATTTTTATGAAAATTTACTAAGGAAAGGTAAACTTTTTAGAAAATTTACTAAGGAAAAGGTAAATTTTCCGAATTTTTGAGAAAATTTATTAAGGAAAGGTAAATTTTGAAGAAAATTTACTAAGGAAAGGTAAATTTTTTAGAAAATTTACTAAGGAAAAGGTAAATTTTCAGAATTCTTAGGTTTACTAAGGAAAAGAAAATTTTTAAAAAAATTTACTAAGGA
This sequence comes from Cordilura impudica, assembly GCA_963682025.1. Taxonomy (NCBI): domain Eukaryota; kingdom Metazoa; phylum Arthropoda; class Insecta; order Diptera; family Scathophagidae; genus Cordilura; species Cordilura impudica. Next base: position 20,062,027 of record OY821522.1, on the reverse strand, counting down.
AAAGGTAAATTGTCAGAATTTTTGAGAAAATTTCCTAAGAAAAGGTTAATTTTTATTAAGGAAAAGGTAAATTTTAAGAATTTTTGAGAAAATTTACTAAGGAAAGGTAAATTTTTAAGAAACTTTACTAAGGAAAGGTAAATTTTTAAGAAAAATTACTAAGGAAATGGAAATTTTTAAGAAAATTTACTAAGAAAAGGTAAATTTTTATGAAAATTTACTAAGGAAATGTAAATTTTTAAGAAAAATTACTAAGGAAATGTAAATTTATAAGAAAAATTACTGAGGAATTTTTACTAAGGAAATGAAATGAGGAAAAGTAAATTTTTATGAAAATTTACTAAGGAAATGAAAATTTTTAAGAAAATTTACTAAGGAAAGGTAAATTTTTAAGAAAATTTACTAAGTAAAAGGTAAATTTTCAGAATTTTTGAGAAAATTCACTAAGGAAAAGTAAATTTTTAAGAAAATTTACCAAGGAACAGGTAAATTTTCAGAATGTTTGAGAAAATTTACTAAGGAAAGGTAAATTTTTAAGAAAATTTACTAAGGAAAGGTAAATTTTTAAGAAAATTTACTAAGGATAAGGTAAATTTTCAGATTTTTTTGGAAAATTTACTAAGGAAAGGTAAATTTTTAAGGATATTTACTAAGGAAAAGGTAAATTTTCAGAATTTTTGAGAAAATTTACTAACGAAAGGTAAATTTTTAAGAAAATTTACAAAGGAAAATGTAAATTTTCAGAATTTTTGAGAAAATTTACTAAGGAATGTTAAATTTTTGAGAAAATTTACTAAGGAAAAGGTAAATTTTTTAGAAAATTTTCAGAATTTTTGAGAAAATTTACTAAGGGAACGTAAATTTTTAAGGAAAATTACTAACGAAAAGGTAAATTTTCAGAATTTTTGTGAAAATTTACTAAGGAAAGGAAAATTTTTAAGAAATTATTAACGAAAAGGTAAATTTTCAGAATTTTTAAGAAAATTTACTAAGGGAAGATAAGTTTTTAAGAAAAATTACTAAGGAAAAGATAAATTTTCAGAATTTTTTGAGAAAATTTGCTAAGGAAAGGTAAATTTAAAAAAATATACTAAGTTTTTAAAAATATATACTAAGGATATTTAAATTTTTGAGAAAAATTACTAAGGAAAGGTAAATTTTAATGAGAATTTAAAAGGAAAGGTAAATTTTTAAGAAAATTTACTAAGGAAAGGCAAATTTTTAAGAAAATTTTCAGAATTTTTGAGAAAATTTTCTAAGGGAACGTAAATTTTTTAGAAAAATTACTAAGCAAAGGTAAATTTTTATGAAAATTTACTAACGAAAGGTAAATTTTTAAGAAAAATTAGTAAGGAAAGGTAAATTTTTAAGAAAAATTACTGAGGAAAAGTAAATTTTTATGAAAATTTACTAAGGAAATGAAAATTTTTAAGAAAATTTACTAAGGAAAGGTAAATTTTTAAGAAAATTTACTAAGGAAAAGGTAAATTTTCAGAATTTTTGAGAAAATTTACTAAGGAAAGGTAAATTTTTAAGAAAATTTACTAAGGAAAGGTAAATTTTTTAGAAAATTTACTAAGGTAAAGGTAAATTTTCAGAATTTTTAAGAAAAATTACTAAGGAAAAGAAAATTTTTAAAAAAATTTACTAAGCAAAAGGTAAATTGTCAGAATTTTTGAGAAAATTTCGTAAGGAAAGGTAAATTTTTATTAAGGAAAAGGTAAATTTTAACAATTTTTGAGAAAATTTACTAAGGAAAGGTAAGTTGTTAAGAAAATTTACTAAGGAGAGGTAAGTTTTTAAGAAAATTTACTAAGGGAAAGGTAAATTTTCAGAATTTTTGAGAAAATTTACTAAGGAAAAGTAAATTTTTAAGAAAATTTACTAAGGAAAGGTAAATTTTTATGAAAATTCACTAAGGAAAGGTAAATTTTTAAGAAAAATTAGTATGGAATGGTAAATTTTAGAGAAAAATTACTGAGGAAAAGTAAATTTTTATGAAAATTTACTAAGGAAATGAAAATTTTTAAGAAAATTTACTAAGGAAAAGGTAAATTTTTAAGAAACTTTACTAAGGAAAGCTAAATTTTTAAGAAAAATTACTAAGGAAATGGATATTTTTAAGAAAATTTACTAAGAAAAGGTAAATTTTTATGAAAATTTACTAAGGAACAGGTAAATTTTTAAGAAAATTTACTAACGAGAGGTAAATTTTTAAGGAAATTTACTAAGGAAAGGTAAATTTTTATGAAAATTTACTAAGGAAAGGTAAACTTTTTAGAAAATTTACTAAGGAAAAGGTAAATTTTCCGAATTTTTGAGAAAATTTATTAAGGAAAGGTAAATTTTGAAGAAAATTTACTAAGGAAAGGTAAATTTTTTAGAAAATTTACTAAGGAAAAGAAAATTTTTAAAATAATTTACTAAGGAAAAGGTAAATTGTCAGAATTTTTGTGAAAATTTCCTAAGGAAAGGTAAATTTTTATTAAGGAAAAGGTAGATTTTAAGAATTTTTGAGAAAATTTACTAAGGAAAGGTAAATTTTTAAGAAACTTTACTAAGGAAAGGTAAATTTTTAAGAAAAATTACTAAGGAAATGGAAATTTTTAAGAAAATTTACTAAGAAGAGGTAAATTTTTATGAAAATTTACTAAGGAAATGTAAATTTTTAAGAAAAATTACTAAGGAAATGTAAATTTTTAAGAAAAATTACTGAGGAATTTTTACTAAGGAAATGAAATGAGGAAAAGTAAATTTTTATGAAAATTTACTAAGGAAATGAAAATTTTTAAGAAAATTTACTAAGGAAAGGTAAATTTGTAAGAAAATTTACTAAGGAAAAGGTAAATTTTCAGAATTTTTGAGAAAATTCACTAAGGAAAAGTAAATTTTTAAGAAAATTTACCAAGAAACAGGTAAATTTTCGGAGTTTTTGAGAAAATTTACTAAGAAAAGGTAAATTTTTAAGAAAATTTACTAAGGAAAGGTAAATTTTTAAGAAAATTTACTAAGGATAAGGTAAATTTTCAGATTTTTTTGAAAAATTTACTAAGGAAAGGTAAATTTTTAAGGCTATTTACTAAGGAAAAGTTAAATTTTCAGAATTTTTGAGAAAATTTACTAACGAAAGGTAAATTTTTAAGAAAATTTACAAAGGAAAATGTAAATTTTCAGAATTTTTGAGAAAATTTACTAAGGAGAGGTAAATTTTTGAGAAAACTTACTAAGGAAAAGGTAAACTTTTTAGAAAATTTTCTGAATTTTTGAGAAAATTTACTAAGGGAACGTAAATTTTTAAGAAAAATTACTAACGAAAAGGTAAATTTTCAGAATTTTTGGGAAAATTTACTAAGGAAAGGAAAATTTTTAAGAAATTACTAAGGAAAAGGTAAATTTTCAGAATTTTTAAGAAAATTTACTAAGGGAAGATAAGTTTTTAAGAAAAATTACTAAGGAAAAGATAAATTTTCAGAATTTTTTGAGAAAATTTGCTAAGGAGAGGTAAATTAAAAAAAAAATAGTAAGGAAAGGTAAATTTTTAAAAAAATATATACTAAGGATATTTAAATTTTTGAGAAAAATTACTAAGGAAAGGTAAATTTTAATGAGAATTTATAAGGAAAAGTAAATTTTTAAGAAAATTTACTAAGGAAAGGTAAATTTTTAAGAAAATTTTCAGAATTTTTGAGAAAATTTACTAAGGGAACGTAAATTTTTTAGAATAATTACTAAGCAAAGGTAAATTTTTATGAAAATTTACTAACGAAAGGTAAATTTTTAAGAAAAATTAGTAAGGAAAGGTAAATTTTTAAGAAAAATTACTGAGGAAAAGTAAATTTTTATGAAAATTTATTAACGAAATGAAAATTTTTAAGAAAATTTACTAAGGAAAGGTAAATTTTTAAGAAAATTTACTAAGGAAAAGGTAAATTTTCAGAATTTTTGAGAAAATTTACTAAGGAAAGGTAAATTTTTAAGAAAATTTACTAAGGAAAAGGTAAATTTTCAGAATTTTTAAGAAAATTTACTAAGGAAAAGAAAATTTAAAAAAAAATTTACTAAGCAAAAGGTAAATTGTCAGAATTTTTGAGAAAATTTCCTAAGGAAAGGTAAATTTTTATTAAGGAAAAGGTAAATTTTAACAATTTTTGAGAAAATTTACTAAGGAAAGGTAATTTGTTAAGAAAATTTACTAAGGAGAGGTAAGTTTTTAAGAAAATTTACTAAGGAAAAGATAAATTTTCAGAATTTTTGAGAAAATTTACTAAGGAAAAGTAAATTTTTAAGAAAATTTACTAAGGAAAGGTAAATTTTTAAGAAAAATTAGTATGGAATGGTAAATTTTTAAGAAAAATTTACTAAGGAAATGAAAATTTTTAAGAAAATTTACTAAGGAAAAGGTAAATTTTTAAGAAACTTTACTAAGGAAAGGTAAATTTTTAAGAAAAATTATTAAGGAAATGGAAATTTTTAAGAAAATTTACTAAGAAAAGGTAAATTTTTATGAAAATTTACTAAGGAACAGGTAAATTTTTAAGAAAATTTACTAAGGAGAGGTAAATTTTTATGAAAACTTACTAAGGAAAGGTAAATTTTTATTAAGGAAAAGGTAAATTTTAAGAATTTTTGAGAAAATTTACTAAGGAAAGGTAAATTGTTAAGAAAATTTAGTAAGGAGAGGTAAGTTTTTAAGAAAATTTACTAAGGAAAAGGTAAATTTTCCGAATTTTTGAGAAAATTTATTAAGGAAAGGTAAATTTTGAAGAAAATTTACTAAGGAAAGGTAAATTTTTTAGAAAATTTACTAAGGAAAAGGTAAATTTTCAGAATTTTTAAGAAAATTTACTAAGGAAAAGAAAATTTTAAAAAAAATTTACTAAGCAAAAGGTAAATTGTCAGAATTTTTGAGAAAATTTCCTAAGGAAAGGTAAATTTTTATTAAGGAAAAGGTAAATTTTAAGAATTTTTGAGAAAATTTACTAAGGAAATGTAAATTTTTAAGAAAAATTACTAAGGAAATGTAAATTTTTAAGAAAAATTACTGAGGAATTTTTACTAAGGAAATGAAATGAGGAAAAGTAAATTTTTATGAAAATTTACTAAGGAAGTGAAAATTTTTAAGAAAATTTACTAAGGAAAGGTAAATTTTTAAGAAAATTTACTTAGGAAAAGGTAAATTTTCAGAATTTTTGAGAAAATTCACTAAGGAAAAGTAAATTTTTAAGAAAATTTACCAAGGAACAGGTAAATTTTCAGAATTTTTGAGAAAATTTACTAAGGAAAGGTAAATTTTTAAGAAAATTAACTAAGAAAGGTAAATTTTTAAGGATATTTACTAAGGAAAAGGTAAATTTTCAGAATTTTTGAGAAAATTTACTAACGAAAGGTAAATGTTTAAGAAAATTTACAAAGGAAAATGTAAATTTTCGGAATTTTTGAGAAAATTTACTAAGGAGATGTAAATTTTTGAGAAAATTTACTAAGGAAAAGGTAAATTTTTTAGAAAATTTTCATAATTTTTGAGAAAATTTACTAAGGGAACGTAAATTTTTAAGAAAAATTACTAACGAAAAGGTAAATTTTCAGAATTTTTGGGAAAATTTACTAAGGAAAGGAAAATTTTGAAGAAATTATTAAGGAAAAGGTAAATTTTCAGAATTTTTAAGAAAATTTACTAAGGGAAGATAAGTTTTTAAGAAAAATTACTAAGGAAAAGATAAACTTTCAGAATTTTTTGAGAAAATTTGCTAAGGAAAGGTAAATTTAAAAAAAAATACTAAGGAAAGTAAATTTTTAAAAATATATACTAAGGATATTTAAATTTTTGAGAAAAATTACTAAGGAAAGGTAAATTTTAATGAGGATTTATAAGGAAAGGTAAATTTTTAAGAAAATTTGCTAAGGAAAGGTAAGTTTTTAAGAAAATTTTCAGAATTTTTGAGAAAATTTACTAAGGGAACGTAAATTTTTTAGAAAAAATACTAAGCAAAGGTAAATTTTTATGAAAATTTACTAACGATAGGGAAATTTTTAAGAAAAATTAGTAAGGAAAGGTAAATTTTTAAGAAAAATTACTGAGGAAAAGTAAATTTTTATGAAAATTTACTAAGGAAATGAAAATTTTTAAGAAAATTTACTAAGGAAAGGTAAATTTTTAAGAAAATTTACTAAGGAAAAGGTAAATTTTCAGAATTTTTGAGAAAATTTACTAAGGAAAGGTAAATTTTTAAGAAAATTTACTAAGGAAAGGTAAATTTTTTAGAAAATTTACTAAGGAAAAGGTAAATTTTCAGAATTTTTAAGAAAATTTACTAAGGAAAAGAAAATTTTTAAAAAAATTTACTAAGCAAAATGTAAATTGTCAGAATTTTTCAGAAAATTTCCTAAGGAAAGGTAAATTTTTATTAAGGAAAAGGTAAATTTTAACAATTTTTGAGAAAATTTGCTAAGGAAAGGTAAATTGTTAAGAAAATTTACTAAGGAGAGGTAAGTTTTTAAGAAAATTTATTAAGGAAAAGATAAATTTTCAGAATTTTTGAGAAAATTTCCTAAGGAAAAGTAAATTTTAAAGAAAATTTACTAAGGAAAGGTAAATTTTTATGAAAATTCACTAAGGAAAGGTAAATTTTTAAGAAAAATTAGTATGGAATGGTAAATTTTTAAGAAAAAATGAAAATTTTTAAGAAAATTTACTAAGGAAAGGTAAATTTTTAAGAAAATTTACTAACGAAAAGGTAAATTTTCAGAATTTTTGAGAAAATTCAATAAGGAAAAGTAAATTTTTAAGAAAATTCACTAAGGAAAAGTAAATTTTTAAGAAAATTTACCAAGGAAAAGGTAAATTTTCAGAATTTTTGAGAAAATTTACTAAGGAAAGGTAAATTTTTAAAAAAATTTACTAAGGAAAGGTAAATTTTTAAGAAAATTTACTAAGGACAATGTAAATTTTCAGAATTTTTGAAAGGTAAATTTAAAAGAAAAATACTAAGGAAAGGTAAATTTTTTTAGAATATTTACTAAGGAAATTTAAATTTGTGAGAAAAATTACTAAGGAAAGGTAAGTTTTTATGAAAATTTACTAATGAAATGAGTATTTTTAATAAAATTTACTAAGGAAAAGTAAATTTATAGGAAAATTTACTAAGGAAAGGTCAATTTTTAAGAAAATTTACTAAGAGAAAGTAAATTTATAAGAAAATTTAGTAAGGAAAGGTACATTTTTAAGAAAGTTTTTTAAGGAAAGGTAAATTTTTAAGAAAATTTACTAATGAAAAGGTAAATTTTCAGAATTTTTGAGAATATTTACTAAAGGATAAAACGGTAGAACAAAACATCGTTCACAAGAAATCGCCTAGCCTCTTAATATTATAGAAAAAATATATCAACATCTAATTTTCAAAAAATTTCAACTTTTTTACCATCTTTAAACAATTTTTTACGTTTATTCAGTCCAGGGTTTTCTTTTTCAATTAATCCATGAATTTTCTTCATATCTACTGCCCATCCGGATGATTCAAGATGTGTTGGTGTAGCATCATTTCCATAATTTAATATAGTTTCTAAATATGCTCTATAGTGATAGTTATTATCGGGCTGTGAAATATTTTTGTTATTTAGATGGACTGTACAATTTCTGAATATTGAATGAAGCAAGTTGTTTGCAACACTTCCAGTTCCTTTTAATTCAACAATGAGTCTCAGATATGAGCTATTTAGATCTCTATATGTTTCACCATTGCCTAATGAAATAAACTGTATAGTTGAAGAGTTATCTACTGAAGCAATTGGGTTATATGATATTTTTTCAGTTCTAATATCATTTGTTTGAATTGGTGGTGATTAAAGTAAATCTAGTTTGCTTTTGATACATTCAATACATTCAGACATCTTTAATTTTCAAAAATATCTTTAATGTTCTTTCTTCCACGTTCTGATTTAATATGTGGTTTATGTTTTAACCGTTTAAGTTTTATACGTTTTCCTTCTCCTTTTTCAAACTTATTTAATCTTTCTAAAGTAACTTCTTTAATACGGTAGTAGTAGTGTTATATATATATGTCCTTTATTTAATTAGATATAATATAAATACAAATTGTACATAAAATATTTAAATAAAAAGTTCACGATGAACATAGGGTGTCAACAAATTTTCTCCATCTGATTCGATCTCTGGCAAGTAGCTTAATTTCGTTCCATGTTTTTTGGACTGATTCGTGTTCATTTCGTATGCACCGGATCCATGTATGACGTGGTCGGCCTGGCTGTCGTTGACCTTGGGGGTTCCACTCAAGTGCAGCTCTGGCAATATCATTTGCTGGTCGCCTGAGAATATGGCCGATCCATGTCCATTTACGTTTCTTAATATCAAATTCGATGGGACAACAATCTGCCAGATTCCAAAGGGCTTCATTTGATACCCAATTAGGCCAGTATATACGTAAAATCTGTCTCAGACACCGATTGACGAAAGTTTGTATTTTCTTCTTGGCCAGTTTTGTAAGGCTCCATGTAGTGCAACCATACAGCAGAACAGATTTTACGCTACAGTTGAATATACGTAACTTATTTTTCTGGGATATGTTGTTAGCGCGCCAAATTTTGTGCAGTTTTAGGAACGCAACACGGGCCTTGTTGATTCGGTCGCCAATGTCGGCTACAGAACCACCGTCTTTTGCGATTTTACAACCGAGATAGTTGAAAGATTCTACATCTTCCATTACGGTACCATCAACAATAAGGGGTGATGAAATATTGGTACCGATACGCATCAGCTTCTTTATCTTAGTTTCAATATCTGCAAAGCGCTCGGCCATTAGACAAATGTCGTCTGCGTAATCTATATCATTTAGGCGTTCCATCATATTCCATCGAATACCGGTAGGGGCCTCACTATTTGTCTTTTCCATTACACAGTCTAAAAGAAGAATGAATAGTGTGGGAGACAGGACACAGCCTTGCCTTACGCCTGTAACGGTTGTGCATGGTTGGCTTTCCTTTCCGTTAAATCGGACCTTGCACTCTGCGTCTTTGTACAGCTCGCGTATTAGAGTGACAATTTTTTCAGGTATACCTTTACCAATTTATGCAGACCACAAAGAATTTCGGGATATTGTGTCGAAAGCACGTTCAAAATCTACGAAAAGTAGGTATAGGGGTGTGTTATACTCTGCCGATTGCTCAATAATAATGCGTAGAGTAGACGTGATCAACACAAGATCGTCCAGGCCGAAAGCCAGCTTGTTCATTACGAATAGTTTGTTCTACCACTGGTGAAATTCGCTGTAATAGTAGAGTTGCCATCACTTTCCCTATAGCGTTTAGCACGGTAATACCGCGCCAGTTTTTACACTGAGTAAGATCACCCTTTTTAGGGATTGTGACTACTACACCCTCTTTCCAATCTGCAGAAAATTGATTGTTGATCCATGCACGTCTTATCAGTGGAGTCAGAACTTCAGCTAATGTATCAGCACCATATTTTAATAGCTCGGCGGGTGTGTTGTCGGGACCAGGCGATTTACAACTTTTCAGCTGTTTTAATGCCGCTGCAACTTCGGAACATGACGGGGGATCAGTTGAAATATCCCTTCTTAGGTTGCGCCGTAAAGAAGACGTTTCCGGATCAGCCTGGTTGTAGTTGTTATTTTCAGTTGATGCCTGTGATGAGAAGTGTTCGCGCCACCGTCCTCGTTGTTGATCTGTGGTGGTTAGCTCTGTGCCATCATTTGCTTTAAGAGACATAGTGCCTCGTATATTATTGCCACTCATCTGCTTAATGGCAGAGTAAACTGCACGCAGATTACCTGTGTTGTACGCTTTTTCGGCTTGTTCTGCTATACCATTAAAGTATTTTTCTCGATCAGCACGTACCATATAATTTACTTTTCGAGAAGACTGGCGGTATTCTAGTTTAGCTTGTTCTTTCACAGCATTTATTTTGGCTTGCAATCGTGCTTTACGAAGACGTTTTCGATTTTCAATCTCATCCCAGGATTCAGAGCTAATCCACGGTTTAATTTTGTTTAGTTTTACTCCAAGAGTTGACTTTGCCGTATCTTTGCAGGCTGTAACTACGTCTGACCACGTGTGTTGCTCGTTGTTTATAAGGCTGGATCTTAACCTTTGGTTATATACCCTTGATACGATTGAATCATGGAATCGAGCTGTGTTGTATTTATCGACCTTTTCTAACGCTCTGTTAACTGCCGCAGGTCGGAGACGAAAAACAGTTACGAGTAGGGAGTGATCACTGGCAACGTCGGCTCCTTGTCTAGCTCTTACATCCATAAGTGAGCCCAAGAAAAGTCGACTAACAATTATATGGTCAATTTGATTGAGAGTTTGACCGTCTGGTGATTCCCAGGTATATTTATGAATATTTTTGTGTGGGAATTTCGTTCCACCAATAAAGAGACGGTTTCGGGCGCAGAAATCAACTAATCTGTCACCATTATTGTTCCGTGAGGGTACCAGGCCATGCTTGCCCATAACCGCTTGTAGGCTCTCGTTGTCGTTTCCTACTTTGGCATTGAAGTCACCCATAAATATCTTAATATCCCCTGCAGGCAAAGAACTTATCACGTAATCCAGTTGGCCATAAAAATCATCCTTAGCCCTATCATCGTCCGGGTCGGTTGGTGCGTAACATTGCACAATAGATATTTTGCGAAATTTGCAGTTGAATCGTGCAGTAACTATACGTTCTGAGATTGCCCGGTGTTCTAATAGTGCATTCCTGGCCTTTGGTGACAGCAACAAACCGACGCCGTTTATCCTGTAGGTGGTGTTACAGGAGTAAATAAAGTGGTAACCAGAAGGCAGCTGCGTTGTGCCGTTGTTTAGCCATCGAACTTCACTTAAACCCAGAATATCTAGTTTGTAGGACACCATTTCCTTTCGAACTTGCTCGAGTCTCGATGTTTCGGAGAGAGTTCTAACATTCCATGTACCAATCATAAACCGTTGTTTGAAGCCAAAAGTCGTCATCGTGGGGGGATCATTATTTAAATTTAAATTTATTGACGTTTCTGTCAAAGCTTCTGATCCTAGAGTTGGGGCTGCCAACGCCGCTAGGCCGGTTTAAATACAGTTGAGTTTCAGTGACTTAGTATTAACGGTTGTCACCTAGTTTCCTGAGACGCATCGGCATTAGCCTGCACTCAGGATACTCAGTCCTGCACGCCTTCTCAACTTTAGCTGCCATCAGACGGGTGCCTGAAAGACATTACCAGGGAACACTTGGTCTAAAACCGGAAGTTGTGAGATGCTTGGGACTTTCGGACAAAGGAATCGCTTCTTGCTACCCCCAAGTGGATAGCAGACAGAGAGCTTTCAACCTCTGCGAAAGACCCCGTCCCCCAAAAGTGTTATGGCGTTTCTAAATCACTTTTTCAGTACATATAGTGGAGCATATTTAGTTCCAATTGTCACTGTAAGTAGTATCGCAGAGTTCGCTACCATATTCACCACGTTTAGCAAAAACTCACACCTATATTCACCTTACTTGGAGTTGAAAACCTAATGTTAGCAATACTACTATAGTTAGCAATACTATTAGTTATGTTGAATTTCGCAATGTATAATAAAAATCGCACCCATATTCACCTTACTTGGAGTTGAAAACCTAATGTTTAGCTAATCCCAAACCAATGTCACCCTACCTATAATTAAAAATACTATTAGTTATGTTGAATTTCGCAATGTATAATTTCGCAATGTAAACCTAATATGTAGCAAACCCACAATCCTAAATTCCAAAAGTTATGCCTATTCACCATATTATAAATAATAAAAGATTAGAGGCATAACTTTTTTTGAGTTCGTAATGTTCTACTGTATATAACAAGATGAGGTTGTTATAAAAACAAATATAAGTAAAAAAAAGTTATGCCTCTAATGTTTGTGTATATGTAAACAAAAAACAACTGTGTGTGTGTTAGTAAATATGTTAACATACAATTCTTATTTCGTTTGTATATTGACAGAACTTTTTTTTAGTAAGCAGAACCGCTGAATTCGCTGTCTATTTAGCAAGATCACAAATACAATGGATGAAATAAAAAATAACAGATGAATAATTTTGTTTCATTGTTATTTTATTTACAAAAAATATTTTTAAAATATTTATTATTAATACATCATTTAAAAATAAGTTTGAAAAATTAAAAAAATTTTAAATTTTATAATATGATACATTTTTACATATAAAATAAATGAAAATACAATAATATGTTCCACATAATATTGAATATTCGCATTGTATATGTTTATTATTATAAATACATATATGATTTAGAATATGTATTCACAAATTTAATAAAAGGTTTAATAGGTGGTTGACCAGCTGGACAAATGAATGTTAACTTTGAATTTAAATACATTTTATATATTCTATTGAGTTTTTTTAGAGCTGACAACATATTTTTCATTCACAAAACCCATTTTTTTTAGATTTATTTGAGAAAATATTCGTTTATTTTAAGTCTATATTTTTCTATTGAATTATTCCAATATATTTTTTTTTCTTATTAAGTTAAATTATTACCAATTTTAATACCACTTTTCAGACTTTAATATTTATTTACTAAATTTGTTATTACATCAGACCAACTTTTTATTTTTTTTTTTTTCAAATATTAACTATCAAATCTTTATTTATTTCAAATATTAACGATGTTTAATAAATTTTTTTATATGCTTTTAAGTTTTTAATTTCAGTTAAATTTAAACAGAAAGATTTTAGTTCAAGTTTTTAAATTTTTAGTTTTTAATTTTTAATTTAATTTATTATAGATAGGTGTCTTTCAGTTAGTTCCTATAGTTGTTTTTCATTAATATTTTAGATTTTCATTATTTTTTATTATTGTTTTATTTTAGAGTTTTATAAATGGTTGTAATAACTAGAATCGTTTATATAATTAATTTTATATAATTTTATTAAAGGTAGAACTAATTGAAAGAAAAAAATTTAAACAGCGCACTAACATGAAGTAACGTTTCTATGCTTTTTTATATTTTTAGTCTCTATATTTTTAATTTTCAATTTTCAATTTTTACTTTAGTTTTAATTTTTTTAGTAATTTAGTTTTTAATTTTTGATTTTTAAATTTTTTGTTTATAGTTTTTTAGTTTGTAATTTTTCAACTTAAAATTTTTGGTTTTCAGTTTTTATATTTGCTGTTCAATTTTTTAATTTAAGTTTTTAGGTTTTCAATTTTTAATATAAGTTTTTAGTTTTTAATTTTTGATTTTAATTTTTAGCTTTTAATTTTTAGTTTAGTTTATGAAATATTCTTTAAATACTTTTATACTTTGAGTTAATTTTGATTAAATATACAAAATTAGGAACGTGAGTCAAAAATTCTTACAATTATTATTCCAAACAATATCAGAGATTAATTTAAGGAAGTTGAATATTTTTTTCAAGATCATGTTTCTTCTTACTGAATATTCATATATAAAGTATACAAATAATCTTTCTTAAATGGTTTTTAGCAAGTTTCTAATATCTTTTTTTTCTATCCAAATTATAAAAGTTTCCTACAAAATTAATTAAATTTACTAAAATTTAAACATATTTCTATAATAATTTATTGAAATATTGAAAACTTACTATATTTTTATAGATTTTTATTTTTTTCTTATTAACAAATTTAATATGAAGTTCTTTTGTATAGTTTTTCTTTAACCATATGGAAATAAATACATTTAGTTGCAATTTTTTCGATAATTTTTATGAGAGCATTATAAATTATTAAAAAAACAAGTAAGAAATTTATAGTCGGTCTAGACCGACTATACGATACCCTATACCATGCGTTTAGAAACCCTATCTCTTAGGCCCAACTAACTGGACATAGAAAATAAGCAAAAACCAAATTTGAGTGGGATTTTTATTAATTTTTTTGGCTGCAGATATGATAAAGTTCATATCGGATGCTATATCTATATAGGGACTAGGTCCAAAAATGGACCGATCCTGATCATGTTTGGTAAAGTCTCTTGTATTTTGCAAAAATATATACAAACAAAATTTGAGAAAAATCAGTGCAATATTTTTGTTTTTTAATAGATTTAATTGAAGATCGGGAAGCAGCTCTATATGGGGTCAAAGGGATCATTTTTGGACTACTCATTAATGGATGTAATGAACGCATACAAACCCAATATGAGTAAGATCTCTATGACAATTTGGATCTTGTGGCAATTTATGTCGATTTCATATGGGTAATTTGTATGGGGCTAGGTCTGAACATGGACCGCTTCTCACCAATTTCAACAGCGTTCATCCTGTGGCCGACAGAAGCTTACATACCAAATTTCATCAAAATATATTCATATTTGCGACCTGCAGTTTGATTACAAGCTTTACATGGACACACAGACGGACGGACGGACGGACGGACATTGTTAAATCAACTCAGAAAGTGATTCTGATTTGATCGGTATAATTAAAGATGGGTCTAGGTCAAATATTTTTGGTTGTTACAAACAGCAGCACAAAGTCATTATACCCAAACCACATAGTGGTATAGGGTATAAAAAAAATTTACATTTAGAAAATTATAAATACCTTCAAGTGACTAATAATATGGAAATATTTCTAAAACAATAAATTTTAAAGTTCCTCTTACATCGAAAGCGTTGAAAAACTTACCAAAATTACTTAAAGTCTCTTAAAATCTTGAAACAATTAGCTCATTTATAATTAATATCTAGTTATTATGAAAAGAGGTTTCTTTTTTATAAAAAGAAACTTTGAAAATTTACTAAGGAAATGTAAATTTTTAAGAAAATTTACTAAGGAACAGGTAAATTTTTAAGAAAATTTACTAAGAAAAGGTAAATTTTTAAGAAAATTTACTAAGGAATGGTAAATTTTTATGAAAATTTACTAAGGAAAGGTAAACTTTTTAGAAAATTTACTAAGGAAAAGGTAAATTTTCCGAACTTTTGAGAAAATTTACTAAGGAAAGGTAAATTTTGAAGAAAATTTACTAAGGAAAGGTAAATTTTTTAGAAAATTTACTAAGGAAAAGGTAAATTTTCAGAATTTTTAGGAAAATTTACTAAGGAAAAGAAAATTTTTAAAAAATTTACTAAGGAAAAGGTAAATTGTCAGAATTTTTGAGAAAATTTCCTAAGGAAAGGTAAATTTTTATTAAGGAAAAAGGTAAATTTTAAGAATTTTTGAGAAAATTTACTAAGGAAAGGTAAATTTTTAAGAAACTTTACTAAGGAAAGTTAAATTTTTAAGAAAATTTACTAAGGAAAAGGTAAATTTTCAGAATTTTTGCGAAAATTTACTAAGGAAAAGTAAATTTTTAAGAAAATTTACTAGAAAAGTTAAATTTTTATGAAAATTTACTAAGGAAAGGTACATTTTTAAGAAAAATAACTAAGGAAATGTAAATTTTTAAGAAAAATTACTGAGAAAAAGTAAACTTTTATGAAAATTTACTAAGGAAATGAAAATTTGTAAGAAAATTTACTAAGGAAATGTAAATTTTTAAGAAAATTTACTAAGGAAAAGGTAAATTTCCAGAATTTTTGAGAAAATTCACTAAGGAAAAGTAAATTTTTAAGAAAATTTACCAAGGAACAGGTAAATTTTCAGAATTTTTGGGAAAATTTACTAAGGAAAGGTAAATTCTTAAGAAAATTTACTAAGGAAAGGTAAATTTTTAAGAAAATTTAGTAAGGATAAGGTAAATTTTCAGATTTTTTTGGAAAATTTACTAAGGAAATGTAAATTTTTAAGGATATTTACTAAGAAAAAGGTAAATTTTCAGAATTTTTGAGAAAATTTACTAACGAAAGCTAAATTTTTAAGAAAATTTACTAAGGAAAATGTAAATTTTCAGAATTTTTGAGAAATTTTACTGAGGAGAGGTAAATTTTTGAGAAAATTTACTAAGGAAAAGATAAATTTTTTAGAAAATTTCAGAATTTTTGAGAAAATTTACTAAGGGAACGTAAATTTTTAAGAAAAATTGCTAAGGAAAAGGTAAATTTTCAGAATTTTTAGGAAAATTTACTAAGGAAAGTAAAATTTTTAAGAAATTATTAAGGAAAATGTAAATTTTCAGAATTTTTAAGAAAATTTACTAAGGAAAAATAAGTTTTTAAGAAAAATTACTAAGGAAAAGATAAATTTTCAGAATTTTTGAGCAAAATTACTAAGGAAAGGTAAATTTTTATGAAAATTTATAAGGAAAGATAAATTTTTAAGAAAATTTTCATAATTTTTGAGAAAATTTACTAAGGGAACGTAAATTTTTTAGAAAAATTACTAAGCAAAGGTAAATTTTTATGAAAATTTACTAAGAAAAGGTAAATTTTTAAGAAAAATTAGTAAGGAAAGGTAAATTTTTAAGAAAAATTACTGAGGAAAAGTAAATTTTATGAAAATTTACTAAGGAAATGAAAATTTTTAAGAAAATTTACTAAGGAAAGGTAAATTTTTAAGAAAATTTACTAAGGAAAAGCTAAATTTTCAGAATTTTTGAGAAAATTTACTGAGAAAACTACTAAGTAAATTTTTAAGAAAATTTACTAAGGAAAGGTAAATTTTTATGAAAATTTACTAAGGAAAGGTAAATTTTTAAGAAAAATTAGTAAGGAAAGGTAAATTTTTAAGAAAAATTACTGAGGAAAAGTAAATTTTTATGAAAACATACCAAGGAAATGAAAATTTTTAAGAAAATTTACTAAGGAAAAGGTAAATTTTCAGAATTTTTGAGAAAATTCACTAAGGAAAAGTAAATTTTTAAGAAAATTTACCAAGGAAATGGTAAATTTTCAGAATTTTTGAGAAAATTTACTATTGTATTGTATAAAAGAGGTGACGAATGTACTGCCACCAAATGATCTATTGAACTGCCCTCTGCTAATAGTTGTTCCTATAAAATCTCACCCAATCCTGAAGCCCTCAGAAATTTGAGGATGTGGGTTGGTTCTAGTGATTTTACTTCGCTACCTGGTATTTGGAAAGAACCCAGGTACTTTTTCCTCTTATGCATTAAAGCTCCACAATCCCCCAGTATGTGCTCCGCTGATTCTGCCTTCTCATCGCAAAATCTGCACATGGGGTTCGCTTCAATTCCTAACCTGCTCAGATGCTCCCTGAGCCTACAGTGACCGGTTAGAATCCCGGTTAATATTCTCAGTCCGTTCTTCGATAGTCCGATACATGACTCAAATCTCTTACCGTTGTAGTTACCTAGCAGTAGTTTTAATTGCCTTAAGCCCAAGTGGCTCGAGAAAAGCTCCTGTCTGATATGATTCTCACATTCTTTGAGTACGCCTTCCCATACTCCTTTTCCTATTCCACAAAACGGTTCCGGCCCCATTAGCTTTGTGGTAGCTCCCTTTCTGGCAAGCTCATCCGCTTGCTCATTTCCCCGAATCCCAATATGTCCTGGGACCCAACCGAGGCTGACCTTATTGTGTCTGCCTAGCTCATTCAGTCTTTGCAGACAGTCTCATACTAACTTAGAGTTTACACATAGGAGCCTAGTGCTCGAATAGCAGCTTGACTATCTTATAATATGGTTATGTCCTGTCTTTTGTACTTTCTATTTAAGTTAATCTGTGCACATCTATCGATGGCATAAATTTCCGCCTGGAAAATACTCGTGTGCATTCCCATTGATTCGCAGTATTTGGTTCTAGGCCCAAAGACTCCCGCCCCTGTTTCATTTCCGGTCTTTGACCCGTCCGTGTACCATTTGATCGTATTCTCCTTAAGAGAATATGCTGTGCTCAAACTACTCCATTCCTTTTTGTTACTAAGTTTTGTACCAAAGTTTTTCCTGAAATCGTATTTCTTCTCCATCCTGTCCATTGGACAATCTAGGAGGGAGTAATCTTTAACCTGACTTATTTGGTTCCATTGCCCTTCATAAAGCCTGGATATAGGTTTATCCCCCTTTATCCTGATTGCCGTTGCCAGGGCTTTCTTTTGCACCACTATATGCAGTGGGCTCTGATCCAAGAGTACTTCAAGTGATGCCGTTGGGCACGTCCTCATTGACCCGTTATTCCAATACACGCTAGTCTTTGTATTCTACTTAACTCCATTTGAGTTGATTTTAGCTCCGTCCTTTTGGCCCACGCAATAGCTCCATAGGTCACGATTGGACGGACCATCATGGAGTACATCCAATGTAGGATGCTGGGTTGACATCCCCAGGTTCTACCCGCTACCCTTCTACATATCATTGTAGCACGCTTGGCTTTCTCTGTAATATGGTTGACGTGTGCATTCCATGTTAACTTGCTGTCTAGTATTATGCCTAGATATTTCACTTCTGTCCTTGGTTCGATGACTTCTCGCAGAATTTGAATTGCCTTCCATCTTGGAAGTTTTCTTTTCCTGGTAAATGGTACAATAGTGGTCTTTGTCGGATTGATGTTCAGTCCTGTTGCCCTACACCATTGATTGATAATTCTCAGCCCTCTTTGGACAATGTCACAGACATTGTCTGCATAGCCTTGACAATCTATACCTGCTTCTGACAGTTCCACTAGTAGTTCGTCCACAACCTGACTCCACATTAGAGGCGAAAGAACCCCTCCCTGTGGACATCCTCTGGTTGTCTTGACGGCTAAGGTTTCCCTTTCTGCTAGTGTTTCTGCTGATCTTGTGTTGAGAACTTCTACCATCCATCTTGATATCACTGAGTGTACTCCTTTTCGGTTTAATGCCCTTTCTATTACATCATGTGAAGTATTATCAAAGGCTCCTTCTATATCTAGGAAGGCACAAACTGCTATTTCCTTCTCATCTAGTGATTTTTGAATAGTGCCCACTAGTTTGGTAAGAGCGGTCTCTGTTGATTTGCCCGCTCTATACGCATGCTGGTTTGGATGCAAAGGCATCTGTTGTAATATCCCACATCTTAAATAGTTGTCCACTGCTTTTTCAAGTGTCTTTAACATGAAAGATGTTAGGCTTATTGGTCTGAAGGATTTTGGATGTGCAGTGTCTTTTTTCCCCACTTTGGGTAAGAACACCATTTTTGCCCTCCTCCATGCCTCTGGTATGTACCCTAAGGCCAAGCTACTCCGCCCGATATTCATTAAGAATGGTAAAATTCCCTTTAAGCCCTTTTGTAATAAGGCAGGAAAAATACCATCCGTTCCAGGGGACTTGTAGGGTTGAAAGGTGCCTAAAGTCCATTCTAGTCTTGCCCTTGAACAAATTTCGTTTGCTATTTGTCTATTTTCCCGACTAGGGTTTCTTGGATTGTTACTTGGCCGTTCGTTGTCTACTGCCACACTTCCTGGAAAGTGTGTCTTTAATAACAACTCTGCCCTTTCTTGGCCATTTTTTGTGTAACTACCGTCTTCTTTCCTAAGTGACATTGTTAGTTCTGATCCGCATTTCGCAAATGTTCTGTGAAGCCTTGCCGCTTCCGGAAGACATTCCATATTTTCACAAAATTTTCTAAGGCTAATTCTTTTAGCTTTCCTTATTTCTTTGTTATATACAGTAAGTTTGGCCCTATAAAGCTCCCACTGCCCGTTACGCTTTGCCTTATTGCCGAGCCTACGAACTTCGGTTCTGAGTGTGGAGAGATTTTCGTTCCACCAAACTGCATCCTTCTCCTTGCCCCTCGGGTTCTCGGGGCAGCTACAAAGATAGGCATCCAACAGGGCCCCTTTCAATTGGGTCACACTGTCATCGAGAAAATTTACTAAGGAAAGGTAAATTTTTAAGTAAAGGTAAATTTTTAAGAAAATTTACTAAAGATAAGGTAAATTTTCAGAACATTTTCGAAAATTTAGTAAGGAAAGGTAAATTTTTAAGGATATTTGCTAAGAAAATGGTAAATTTTCAGAATTTTTGAGAAAATTTACTAAAGAAAGGTAAATTTTTAAGAAAATTAACTAAGGAAAAGGTAAATTTTTTAGAAAATTTTCAGAATTTTTGAGAAAATTTACTAAGGGAACGTAAATTTTTTAGAAAAATAACTAAACAAAGGTAAATTTTTTAGAAAATTTACTAAGGAAAAGGTAAATTTTCCGAATTTTTAGGAAACTTTACTAAGGAAAGAAAATTTTTAAGAAATTATTAAGGAAAAGGTAAGTTTTCAGAATTTTTAAGAAAATTTACTAAGGAAAGATAAGTTTTTAAGAAAAATTACTTAGGAAAAGATAAATTTTCAGAATTTTTGAGAAAATTTACTAAGGAAAGGTAAATTTAAAAAAAAAAATACTAAGGAAAGGTAAATTTTTAAGAATATTTACAAAGGAAATTTAAATTTTTGAAAAAAATTATTAAGGAAAGGTAAGTTTATATGAAAATTTACTAAGGAAATGAGTATTTTTAAGGAAATTTACTAAGGAAAAGTAAATTTAAAAGAAAATTTAATAAGGAAAGGTCAATTTTTAAGAAAATTTGCTAAGGGAAAGTAAATTTATAAGAAAATTTACTAAGGAAAGGTAAGTTTTTAAGAAAATTTTCTAAGGAAAGGTAAATTTTTAAGAAAATTTACTAATGAAAAGGTAAATTTTCAGAATTTTTTATAATATTTACTAAAGGATAAAATGGTAGAACAAAACATCGTTCACAAGAAATCGCCTAGCCTCTCAATATTATAGAAAAAATATATCAACATTTAATTTTCAAAAAATTTCAACTTTTTTACCATTTTTAAACAATTTTTTACGCTTATTCAGTCCAGGGTTTTCTTTTTCAATTAATCCATTAATTTCGGCCGGTATCTCACGAATAAATGCTTCAATGTTGTCCTCCAATGCGTCAATTGAAGCGGGATTGTCTGTATAGACATGATAAAGCTTATGGCCCCACAAAAAATAGTCTAAAGGCGTTAAATCGCACGATCTAGGCGGCCAATTGACCGGTCCCGAACGTGAAATAAAATGTTCACCGAACTCGCCTCTCAATGAGTCCATTGTTGCGCGAATTTAATTTTAGATTAAGGAAAACGAGTTTTTAAAAAAAAGAAAATAATTTTATTACCGAAAAAACAACTTAACTAAATTAGGCGTTCTACCAGACTGATTTTACAATTCTTTTCTTTTACTTATTTGCTAAATGTCTTTTTGCATAATTAACAATTTTTATTTTATTTACTAAATTCTTAAAAGTGTGTAATTATTGTATTGTCATCAAAATAATATTTTTAATATTGTGAAATCAATATAAAACTGTTTATTAAATAAAATTGAAACTAGACTGTTGAATAAACAAAATTAAATTAAAATTATGGATTATATCAAATTAAAGTGAAATTGTTGACAATGCAATAATTAGGGTTCACTAACTTATGGTTCACCAACATTACCAATGTTATTTAAGAATTCGTCGAATTTATCTAAAGTTTTGGTAGTATTTATATATGTAACTACTCCCCCCTTTAGATTAGAATTCTCCTGAATTCTTTTATTTAATTTTATTTTTATGTATTTTGGTCTAATGAAAAGAACAATAATTATTACAATAACAATTAAAATTATAATAATATTACATCCATATGTTAATTTTGTGTGATATTTTAATTCTTTAATATTTCTTACATTATATTGGTGTTCTTTTGTAATTTCTTCAAATGAAATTTTATGTGTAAAATTTTATGTTTTATTTGTATTTTCTATTACTTTTCTTTCTTCTATAGTTTCTGCAATATTTGAAAAATAATAATCTTTTATTTTGATTGAACAGTTATTGAAATTGATTAAGTAATTTCCATTAAAAATATTTTCTTCATGATTGCAAGTTTGATTTACAGTAGTATTTATTGCATTTTTAATTAAAATTGTATCTATATCTAACTGTTAAATTTCCAAATCTCTATTTTCTATTAATTGACAATTATTCTTTATTATACAGTTGTTACTCAGTTTTAAATCTTTTAAGTGTTTATTTTCTTCAAATTTGTAAGTGTTATTTTGAAATTCAAAAATTTGTTCTATGTTTGAATCTATTTCATTAAAATCAGTATTTGGTAATGGTACAATAAATCTTAACTTAACTGTTATAAATGTTTTGGGTATTTTTATTCCAAAAATTAGATAAGAATTGTTAAAAAATGCTGTTCCAAATTGGATATATTTTAATTTGTTATAATCAATTTCATATTTTCTTATTTCATTGCTAGTTAAAATACTTGGGTGAACAATACCATATTTTGCTGAAATAACATTATCTTGTAAATGTTCTATTTTATTTCTTATTAATTGTACATTTGTCAGTTGTTCTAAATATATATTTTTATTATCTTCTTTTTCCAAAAATTTATTTATTGAATTAAATTCTTTTTCTATTTTCTTTCTATCATTTGATATTTCAATTTTTAAATGTTCTAAAGTTACATTAAAATAATCATTAATTGATATTTGTTGGTCATTATTTTCTGTAAGTTCGTCAATATTAAGTAAGTGATTTTGTATATTCTGTCTGTCCTCTTCGTCCATAGTGCCAAATAACCATTTTGACATACTTCCAATTCCGTTAATGATTCCATGTCTTTGTCTATTTTGTTTTGGTATTAGAGTCATTAATTTATTTCTGGCATCTAATAGTTCTAATTCAAGTATGTCTTTATTATCTATTTTCAATAAAATTATGTTGTCTGTTAGCTTGTCTAAAATCTCTTCTATTTCGTTAAGATTAATTATGTGTAAAACTACGTCTGAATAGTGAACTATTTCCTGGTCCCGCATATATATGTCCGTGTAGCCTGGTTGTTCCGCTAATAGTTTTGTGGTCATTATCCCACTAGTCACCGGAGTCCATAATAACATCATCAGTATTGTCAAAAGCTGAAAATTTTAATGATTTTTTAATGTTGCAAGGATGAATATTTTTCAAATTTTCCTTCCTATACTTTGGTTGTTCCTTGTGCCTAACCGCTTTATAGTTTTTTATAAATCCTTCTGTTCGATTTTCCTCATAATTCTCTCTCTTTTTATTCAATTTATTTCTGATTTTGTGTTTCGTTGTTTCTAAATTCTTTTTCACCATCTCAAGATCCAGTTTTTTATTATGTACTTCGTTTGGTGTAAATTTTGTCGCTGAATGGAATCTATCATTATAATTTCGAATGGCTTTCTGTATTAATTGTTTGACTGACAACCCTTTTTCTAATTTATACAAAATTCTAAATTTTTCTGCTATCGTATTATGAAATCTCTCAATATCTGCATTGCCCGTATGGCTGTTGGGTTTAGTTAGGTGAATTTCTATATTTTCATTGTCCAAAAATTCCTTTATTCTTGTGGTTTTAAATTCATTGTCTGCCACTATCTTTCCAGGTTTTCCCATTTTAGCAAAGCGATCTTCTAATTGTTCGATAATTGTTATGTGGTTTCTATCGTTTAGCGGGTAAGCCGCTCCAAAGTTTGAGTATTTATCAATTACCGTTAAAAAATTATTTCCCTTCATAACGTAAGTATCTATATGTATTATCTCGTTTTTTTCTGCAGGTGTTTCTGTAATGGAAAATTTTGGTTTAGTTGGTCTCCTATCATACTTTACTTCTTGGCAAATTTCACACTGATTAATTACCAGCTGAATTAATTCCATCAGTTTTGGATAGTATATTTTGTTCTTAATCTGATTATATGTTTCTATTGTGCCTGAGTGCATACTTTCCCTAATATGGTAGAGAGATATTTGTTTAAGTGCCTCTACTTCGGTTTCTATATCTTGTGCCCGCAAAGTGCATTTAATAAATTCTATTTGTTTGTCGTTAGAGAACATTTCTATTAACTTTTCCTGAACTGTATTATAACTATGTTCGGACAACTCCGAAAATATTCCTATTTTACCTTTTGTAATATACTTTCTAAATATTTCTCCCAATCTATTAAAATCTGCCTCTGCTATAAAAATAATTCTTTTGCCATGTACAATTTTCATTTCCTCAATCTTGTTATTTGTTAATATGATTTGTGTTTTATATTTATTAACTATTTCCTCTTCAATATAAAAATGATCCTGCAAATTTTCTTCTGCTGAATGAGCTGTTGCCATAGATATATTGTCATCTTCTATATTATTTATGTTAAAATCTGATTCATTATCTCCTTCTTCCCGAATGTTTTTCTTATCTTCTTGTTTTTCTTCATCAATATTTTCTATTCTACTTAAAAAGTCTGCTACTCTGTTCTCCTTTCCTTTTATATATTCTATCTCAAAATCATATTCTCCTAATTTCAGAAGCCATCTTTGATGCCTTGGAGACACATCTTTTCCCTTATATTTTGAATGTAAAAACTTAATTGGTTCATGATCAGTTAGAATTTTAAATTTTCTCCCATAATGATAAGGTCTTAAATAATTAACACTATATGGCTAAAAATTCTTTATCTGTTGCTGAATAGTTTCTCTCATGATTATTTAAGGTTCTGGATGCAAAACATATTGGATGCCCTTCTTGTGACAAGACAGCACCAATTGCGTAATTGGACGCATCCGTGGTAAGAGTAAATTTCTTTTCAAAATTCGGATATCTAAGAATTGGATGTGATATAATCAGAGTTTTCAATTTTTCGAATGCTTCGATGTATATTGGGTCTTTAATATTTATTTTTACACCCTTTTTTAAATATTTCGTTTTCGGCTGCGCTACCTAAGCGTAGTCCCTAACAAATTTCCTGTAATAGCCCGTAAGCCCTAGAAAACTTTTTATTTGTCTTTCAGTTTTGGGAATCTCTAATTCTTTAATAACTTTAATCTTCTCTGGATTTGGTTTAAGCCCTTCACTTGTTATAATGTGACCTAAAAACTGAGTCTCTTTCTTCATAAAGTTGCATTTGTCAATTTGTATTTTTAAATTCGTCCGTTCCAGTACGTTAAATATGTCTGTTATAGCCTTCACATGTTCTTTTAATGAGGTACTAAATATGAGAATATCGTCAAGATATACAACGCAAGTTTTATTTATGTAGTCCCGTAATGTCTCGTTCATTAATCGCTGAAATGTCGCCGGTGCGTTTTTTAGTCCGAATGGCATTCGTATGAATTCATAAAGTCCCTGTGGTGTTACAAAAGCTGTTTTTTCCCTATCTTGTTCCTCAATCAAAATTTGGTGATATCCCTTAGCCAAATCTAGTGTCGTAAAATTCTGAGCTCGTCCTAGTTTGTCTAAAATTGAGTCTATATTTGGAAGAGGAAATTTATCATCTATTGTCACCTCGTTGAGTTTTCTGTAATCAACTACAATTCTATATTTTTTCTGTCCTGAATTATCTACTTTTTTGGGTACTACTATCAAAGAACTGGAATACCTAGAACTACTTTTTCTAATTATTCCCTGTTCTTCCATTTCTTTTATTTGCCTTCTAACTTCCTCTTCGTGTTGTGAAGGGTATCTATATAATTTAGGGTTTATCTGTTCATTAGTTGTCGTCCTTGTGCTAGTCAACTGGTCTCCCTCCTTAAAGAATAAATTTTTAAATCTTCTCAAAATGTTCGTTATTTCCCTACGTTCTTCTTCATTTAAATGGTCCAACTGAATCCTATCCCAATCGAACTCAATTTTCTCTAATACGCAAGTTTCAATATTTTTATAAGGATTTTCTAAAAATTTACTAATTTACCCATTAATAGAAATATATCCATCTATCAAATTTATTATAGTATAAAAACAGTTTAATAGGTCAGTCCCAATTATAAAATGGTACTTTCGACCTTTAAGTTCAGTAATTTTCCATTTAATTTTTGAATGAATTGGCAAATTAAATTCATTAGGTGCATTAGTTAGCGCCTCGTATCTAATTGTATCTTTCCCGGTTATTGTGCTAAAATTAATTGGTTCTTTTAATAAAATTTTTTCAAAATAATTTATATTTCTATCTATTAAACTTGTTCTTGCTCCCGTATCTATTAATGCAATGTATTTTTTTCCATCAATCGTAATTTCTATCGTTGGTACACAATCCGATGGGGTGTTCGAAAAAACTGATCCTGGCTTTGTCCGAGTTGACCTACGTTACATTGACATATGTTTGGCTCAGAGTGTCCTGCCAATGGACCATTATCCTTCTCCCTACTGTCATCTTCCATTGACCCGTTTTG
The DNA here is from genome assembly GCA_963682025.1 of Cordilura impudica. NCBI lineage: Eukaryota > Metazoa > Arthropoda > Insecta > Diptera > Scathophagidae > Cordilura > Cordilura impudica. Next base: position 20,035,977 of record OY821522.1, on the reverse strand, counting down.
GTTTTGCCAAGGTTGATCCAAGCGATATTGGCTGAATTTTTGCCTTGGGTTTCCTACCTGGGCGGATCTTTGGAAATTACCTCGATTATCAAAACTATTATTAGAATTATTATGGTTTATTTCTATATTATCTACTTCCATTTGTTCGATTCGGTCTTGCCTAGGTTGATTCCAGCGATAGTGGCCGGAATTTGGCCTAGGGTTTCCTACCTGAGCGAACTTCTGGAAATTATTTAGCATATTATTATTACTGTTATTCTGAACTCTATATCTTCCCGAGTTATTAAAGTTCCTACTGATATTATTATCAAAGTTATAGTTATTGTTGTAATTGTTCCGTCTAAAATCATTCCGTTCCATGTAGTTTTGCTGATTTTATCCCTGATTAAAGTTAATATTATAATTTGTCCTTTGGTTATAATTGTTTCTATTCTGTGTCCGATTTTGTCTAAATGCTACGTCTTCTTTAGTCCTAAATTTTCTATATTCCGGTCTAATACAACTATCCTCGAATCTTCGTATAGTCAAAATTTTCAATATGTCATTAATGTTCGTTTTTTCATAAATTTTGTCCAACAATGTTCCCTGCGTCATTTCCTTTACAGTATTTACCAGTAAACTATCTATATTCGAGAGGTCTATGTAGTGGTCATTCCTGTAGTAAACAGTCAGTTCGTCCGCTTTATATTTTATATTTTGAACTTCAACAATTAATTCGCTTACCGAATTTACTCTTAAGTTGGCTATCATTTTGTAGATTTGGTGTGGTTCAATATTCGGCCTGTACCTTAGTTTTAGTGTCTCCTTTATCAGCTGCCAATTATCTGGTCCCGGAACATTTATTATAGCCTGACCTTGAATTGTTCGGTAAAAGATATTTCTTACTGCCTCCTTGTATAATGTTGCGTTCGTTATTGTTGACAAGAGGTATTCGGTGCTACTAAAGAAGCTATTTACTGTTACTTCTCCTGTTCCAGTAAATGTGGGTAGAAGATTAGCTGTTTTCATTATATGCTCCCTTAAGCTTCTATCCTGGCCTTGCTGCTGTTGTAGCTCGATATAAGCTAGCCTCATACTTTCTAGTTGTTGCTCCCGTCTGGCCAGCTCCTCCACTAGGTTCACAGGGGGCATTTGTGCTTGCTCCTGCTCCATTCTTCTCTGATCAAAAGCCTTTTGTCGTTTGCTAGTCGTTGTGTCGGTTAGCTTCTTGCTGACTGACAGTCACTTCACTAGAGTTGTTTTTCGATTATATATATTTTTTTTTTCGTTATCCTTTTAATGTTCACTGCACCGTGGTGTCGATTTCAGAATTTTATCGTTTTCACTTTTATTGTTGATTTTTGATTTTATTCTTTATTAAATGTTCACTGCACGGTTTTTAATGTTTACTTCACTGTGTCGATTTTAGAATTTTATCGTTTTCACTTTTAGTGTTCGATTTTATTCTTTATTAAATGTTCACTGCACGGTTTTTAATGTTTACTTCACTGTGGTGTCGATTTTAGAATTTTATCGTTTTCACTTTTAGTGTTCGATTTTATTCTTTATTAAATGTTCACTGCACTGCGACTTTTGATTTATATATTCGTTCGTTTCACAGGATTCACGATTTTACATGAATCCTACCGACTGCGCCAATTTAATTTTAGATTAAGGAAAACGAGTTTTTAAAAAAAAGAAAATAATTTTATTACCGAAAAAACAACTTAACTCATTAAGGCGTTCTACCAGACTGATTTTACAATTCTTTTCTTTTACTTATTTGCTAAATGTCTTTTTGCATAATTAACAATTTTTATTTTATTTACTAAATTCTTAAAAGTGTGTAATTATTGTATTGTCATCAAAATAATATTTTTAATATTGTGAAATCAATATAAAACTGTTTATTAAATAAAATTGAAACTAGACTGTTGAATAAACAAAATTAAATTAAAATTATGGATTAAATCAAATTAAAATGAAATTGTTGGCAATGCAATCATTAGAGTTCACTAACTTATGGTTCACCAACATTACCAATGTTATTTAAGAATTCGTCGAATTTATCTAAAGTTTTGGTAGTATTTATATATGTAAATCGCGTGCTGTGTGGCATGTGGCACCGTCTTGTTGAATCCACATGTCATGCAAGTCAAGCTCTTGCATTTGGGCACAAAAAAGTTGGATATCATCTCTCGGTAGCGCTCACCATTCACAGTTACGTTACGATTCGCATCATCTTTGAAGAAGTACGGTCCAATGATGCCACCAGCCCATAAACCGCAACAAACTGTGACTTTTTCTGGATGCATTGGTAGCTCTTCCAATGCTTCTGGCTGATATTCGCTCCAAAATCGACAATTCTGCTTATTTACGTACCCATTGAGCCAAAAATGAGCTTCGTCGCTGAACACAATGAACTGAACGCGGTGAACTTTCTTAACAGAGCACGCATTTTGATAATAAAATTCAATAACTTGCAAGCGTTGTAAGTTTGTAAGACGATTCATGGTTAAATTATAGACCAAACTGAACATGTTTGACAATGAAACAAAACACGAAACGTGCGTCAGCTGTTTAAACCAGTGTTGCCGAAAAGATAATAGCTAAAAAATCACCCTTTATATAGCTGAAGAGTTATCTACTGAAGCAATTGGGCTATATGATATTTTTTCAGTTTTAATAACATTTGTTTGAATTTGTGGTGATTAAAGTAAATCTAGTTTGCTTTTGATACATTCAATACATTCAGACATCTTTAATTTTCAAAAATATCTTTAATGTTCTTTCTTCCACGTTTTGATTTAATATGTGGTTTATGTTTTAACCGTTTAAGTTTTATATGTTTTCCTTCTTCTTTTTCAAATTTATTTAATCTTTCTAAACTAACTTCTATAATATGGTAATAGTAGTGTTATGGCGTTTCTAAATCACTTTTTCAGTACATTTAGTGGAGCGTATTTAGTTCCAATTGTCACCGTAAGTAGTATCGCAGAGGCCGCTACCATATTCACCTTACTTGGAGTTGAAAACCTAATGTTTATCAAATCTCACACCCATATTCACCTTACTTATAGTTAGCAATACTATTAGTTATGTTGAATTTCGCAATGTATAATAAAAATCGCACCCATATTCACCTTACTTGGAGTTGAAAACCTAATGTTTAGCAAATCTCACACCCATGATCACCTTACCTATAGTTAGAAATACTATTAGTTATGTTGAATTTCGCAATGTATAACAAAAATCGCACCCATATTCACCTTACTTAGAGTTGAAAACCTAATATTTTGCAAACCCACAATCCTAAATTCCAAAAGTTATGCCTATTCACCATATTATAAATAATAAAAGATTATAGGCATAACTTTTTTTGAGTTCATAATGTTCTACTGCATATAACAAGATGAGGTTGTTATAAAAAACAAATATAAGTAAAAAAAAAGTTATGCCTCTAATGTTTGTGTATATGTAAACGAAAAAACAACTGTGTGTGTGTTAGTAAACATGTTAACATACAATTCTTATTTCGTTTATATATTGACAGAACTTTTTTTTAGTAAGCAGAACCGCTGAATTCGCTGTCTATTTAGCAAAATCACAAATACAATGGATGAAATAAAATATTACAGATGAATAATTTTGTTTCATTGTTATTTTATTTACAAAAAATATTTTTAAAATACTTATTATTAATACATCATTTAAAAACAAGTTTGAAAAATGAAAAATTTTAAATTTTATAATATGATACATTTTTACATCTAAAATAAACGAAAATACAACAATATGTTCCACATAATATTGAATATTCGCATTGTATACGTTTATTGTTATAAATACATATATGATTTAGAATTTGTATTCAAAAATTTAATAAAAGGTTTAATAGGTGGTTGACCAGCTGGACAAATGAATGTTAACTTTGAAGTTAAATACATTTTATATATTCTATTGCGGTTTTTTAGAGCTGACAACATATTTTTCATTCACAAAACCCATTTTTTTAGATTTATTTGAGAAAATATTCGTTTATTTTAAGTCTATATTTTTCTATTGAATTATTCCAATATATTTTTTTTTCTTATTAAGTTATATTATTACCAATTTTAATACCACTTTTCAGACTTTAATATTTATTTACTAAATTTGTTATTACATCAGACCAACTTTTTATTTTTTTTTTTTTCAAATATTAACTATCAAATCTTTATTTATTTCAAATATTAACGATGTTTAATAATTTTTTTTATATGCTTTTAAGTTTTTAATTTCAGTTAAATTTAAACAGAAAGATTTTAGTTCAAGTTTTTAAATTTTTAGTTTTTAATTTTTAGTTTAATTTATTATAGATAGGTGTCTTTCAGTTAGTTCCTATAGTTGTTTTTCATTAATATTTTAGATTTTCATTCTTTCTTATTATTGTTTTATTTTAGAGTTTTATAAATGGTTGTAATAACTAGAATCGTTTATATAATTAACTAGCTGGACCCGGCAAACGTTGTTTTGCCCTCAATGAATTTTTATTTTAGTTAGAATCTGTATATACCTATATAAAATGTGTGACGAAGATCTCCAGATAATAAAATGAGAGCTTCACCAAAAAATCTTTCATTGCCTTTCAAATCTTTTATCAAATCAAATCACAATGTTTGTGAGTCATGGTACATTCATCCCAAATAAAAATACTGCATTTTTGCAGAACTTTTGCCATACCGGAATGTTTTTTGATATTACAGACGGCATTCTCATTTTTTTGTACGTTTAACGGTGATTTGAGTGCTGAATGAGCTGTGCGGCCACCATGCAATAATGTAGCGGCTTTTTCCTTCTTTTTCGTTAGAATATTTATATATAAAAACGTTTGTGAGTTTATTTATTAAAATTTATATAAATTTGACAACTCATTATTTTTCGAACGACAGCGCCATCTACCGGGTCCAATAAAAAAATGTTTCTAACATACATATATGTACATTCTTAGTTTCATTAAAATCACACCATAAATAAGAATATTCGAAATAACTTTACCCAGCGCCACCTATCGGGTCTATTTATACATACAAAAATTTCTTATGACGAAACATACGTTCATTCTGAATTGCAGTCAAATCGCGCTGAAAGTAAAAATTTTTGTTTTTAACTTGACCCCAACGCCAGCTAGAGGGTTAAAACTAAAAAAAAAAACACAGAAGAGCTCGAACCGAACCTACGCTGGAAATCCTACCTCGACAGCTCTTATGGTTCCGGAGATCATTCGTTACAATCAAATGCATCAACGTTTTTATATATACGCCACGCCCCTTTGCCCACTAACAACTTTATATAGCTAAGGTCTTATTATTTCGCAAAAATATCCTTTTGTGAAAATTTCATGACAATCCTTCCAGTAGTTTAGAAGATATTACGATTTTTTATTTTTCTAAAAAGGGGCGTGGCCCCGCCCACTTTTCTTCTTGTATGTATTTCTATTCATGCTAATACCATATGTACCAAATATGACTGCTGTAGGTAAAAAAATTCCCGTGATATGACTTTTTCAAATTTTGGGTTATATGGGCGTGGCACCGCCCCTTTGTCCAATCAAAAATTTATATAGCATATTATTCCTTCCAGAGTCACAGTAACACGCTCTGAAAATTTCAAGAAGATCGGTTCTTTGGTTTGGGCTCCTATAAAGCACAAACAAACACACATTCATTTTTATATATATAGATAGATTGAAAGCAGATTAATTATGATTTAAGGTAAAATGGGGCGAAAAAGGGGGACTTGGTAATAAAAAAATGTATGGCTACCTTACCTGTAGATAAAAAGTGTATAAAACTTTAGATAAATACATATTACAAAAAAATTATTTTGTATAGCAAACATTGTTAGTGGTATAAGTAAAAAAAAGGGGGCGGTGAAATGGGCGTGGTTCATAGTTATATGGCGACGTTAACAGTATTAAGAGCAATATACTACCAAATAAAAAAATTCGTTGGAAGGAACAAATTTGTACAGAGAAAAAAAAGTTTAAAACTTTCAAAAAAAATTTGGTGTGAAAAGGGGCGTGAAAGGGGGCGTGGCGTAAGAAATGTTTATTTCTACCTCGCCTGGAGTATAATGTGTATACAATTTGAAGTAAATCTGTTAAAAACTATATGGGAGCAATTACATAATTTTAAAAAAGTGGGCGTAAAAGTGGGCGTGGTCAAAAAAAAGTACCCTATTAATCATGCCAGAGTCCCAGTTAAATGCTGTGAAAATTTCAGGAAGATCGGTCCAGAGGTTTGGTCTCCTATAAGGTACACACAAACAAACAAATAAACAAACACACATTCAATTTTATATATATAGATTTTATATAATTTTATTAAAGGTAGAACTAATTCAAAGAAAAAAATTTAAATAGCGCACTAACATGAAGTAACGTTTCTATGCTTTTTTATATTTTTAGTCTCTATATTTTTAATTTTCAATTTTCAACTTTTACTTAAGTTTTAATTTTTAAATTTTTTTTAGTAATTTAGTTTTTAATTTTTGATTTTTAAATTTTTGGTTTATAGTTTTTTAGTTTGTAATTTTTCAATTTAAAATTTTTGGTTTTCAGTTTTTATATTTGCTGTTCAATTTTTTAATTTAAGTTTTTAGTTTTTAGGTTTCCAATTTTTAATTTAAGTTTTTAGTTTTTAATTTTTGATTTTAATTTTTAGTTTTTAATTTTTAGTTTAGTTTATGAAATATTCTTTAAATACTTTTATACTTTGAGTTAATTTTGATTAAATATACAAAAATAGGAACGCGAGTCAAAAATTCTTACAATTATTATTCCAAACAATATCAGAGATTAATATAAGGAAGTTGTATATTTCTTTCAAGATCATGTTTCTTCTTACTGAATATTCATTTATAAAGTATACAAATAATCTTTCTTAAATGGTTTTTAATATCATTTTTTCTATCCAAATTATAAAAGTTTCATACAAAATATCTACAAAATTAATTAAATTTACTAAAATTTAAACATATTTCTATAACAATTTATTGAAATATTGAAAACTTACTCTATTTTTATAGATTTTTATTTTTTTCTTATTAACAAATTTAATATGAAGTTTTTTGTATAGTTTTTCTTTACGCATATGGAAATAAATCCATTTAGTTGCAATTTTTTCGATAATTTTTATGAGAGCATTATAAATTATTTAAAAAAAATTTACATTTAGAAAATTATAAAGTGACTAATAATATGGAAATATTTCTAAAACAATAAATTTTAAAGTTCTTCTTACATCGAAAGCGTTGAAAAACTTACCAAAATTACTTAAAGTTTCTTAAAATCTTGAAATAATTAACTCATTTATAATTAATATCTAGTTGTTATGAAAAGAGGTTTCTTTTTTAAAAAAAGAAACTTTGAAAATTTACTAAGGAAATGTAAATTTTTAAGAAAATTTACTAAGGAACAGGTAAATTTTTAAGAAACTTTACTAAGGAAAGGTAAATTTTTAAGAAAATTTACTAAGGAAAGGTAAATTTTTATGTAAAATTACTAAGGAAAGGTAAATTTTTATGAAAATTTACTAAGGAAAGGTAAACTTTTTAGAAAATTTACTAAGGAAAAGGTAAATTTTCCGAATTTTTGAGAAAATTTACTAAGGAAAAGTAAATTTTTAAGAAAATTTACTAAGGAGAGGTAAATTTTTTAGAAAATATACTAAGGAAAAGGTAAATTTTCAGAATTTTTAGGAAAATTTACTAAGGAAAAGAAAATTTTGAAGAAAATTTACTAAGGAAAGGGTAAATTGTCAGAATTTTTGAGAAAATTTACTAAGGAAAGTTAAATTTTTATTAAGGAAAAGGTAAATTTTAAGAATTTTTGAGAAAATTTACTAAGGAAGGGCAAATTGTTAATAAAATTTACTAAGGAGAGGTAAGTTTTTAAGAAAATTTACTAAGGAAAAGATAAATTTTCAGAATTTTTGAGAAAATTTACTAAGGAAAGGTAAATTTTTAAGAAACTTTACTAAGGTAAGTTAAATTTTTAAGAAAATTTACTAAGGAAAAGGTAAATTTTCAGAATTTTTAGGAAACTTTACTAAGGAAAGGAAAATTTTTAAAAAATTATTAAGGAAAAGATAAGTTTTCAGAATTTTTAAGAAAATTTACTAAGGAAAGATAAGTTTTTAAGAAAAATTACTTGGGAAAAGATAAATTTTCAGAATTTTTGAGAAAATTTACTAAGGAAATGTAAATTGAAAAAAAAAAAAATACTAAGGAAAGGTAAATTTTTAAGAATATTTACTAAGGAAATTTAAATTTTTGAAAAAAAATTACTAAGGAAAGGTAAGTTTATATGAAAATTTACTAAGGAAATGAGTATTTTTAAGAAAATTTACTAAGGAAAAGTAAATTTATAAGAAAATTTACTAAGGAACGGTCAATTTTTAAGAAAATTTGCTAAGGGGAAATAAATTTATAAGAAAATTTACTAAGGAAAGGTAAATTTTTAAGAAAATTTTCTAAGGAAAGGTAAATTTTTAAGAAAATTTACTAATGAAAAGGTAAATTTTCAGAATTTTTGATAATATTTACTAAAGGATAAAACGGTAGAACAAAACATCGTTCACAAGAAATCGCCTAGCCTCTTAATATTATATTCAAGATGTGTTGGTGTAGCATCATTTCCATAATTTAATATAGTTTCTAAATATGCTCTATAGTGATAGTAATTATCAGGCTGTGAAATATTTTTGTTATTTAAATGGACTGTACAATTTCTGAATATTGAATGAACCAAGTTGTTTGCAACACTTCCACTTCCTTTTAATTCAACAATGAGTCTCAGATATATACTATTTAGATCTCTATATGTTTCACCATTGCCTAATGAAATAAGCTAAAGGGTGATTTTTTAAGAGCTGTAGGAATGTTTTCCAAAAAAAAACACATAAAATTCAGAAAAATTCATGAAATCTTTATTTGAATCGATAGTACGGTCCATATAATTTAATGATTGAAGATTATTTCATGCAGATGTTGACCGTGACTGCGCCTCAAATGGTCCATCCGCTTAGTCCAATTTTGGCATACTGTTTCCAACATTTCGGCCGGTATCTCACGAATAAATGCTTCAATGTTGTCTTCCAATGCGTCAATTGAAGCGGGATTGTCTGTATAGACATGAGCTTTAACATAGCCCCACAAAAAATAGCCTAAAGGCGTTAAATCGCACGATCTAGGCGGCAAATTGACCGGTCCCGAACGTGAAATAAAATGTTCACCGAACTCGCCTCTCAATAAGTCCATTGTTGCGCGTGCTGTGTGGCATGTGGCACCGTCTTGTTGAATCCACATGTCATGCAAGTCAAGCTCTTGCATTTTGGGCAAAAAGAAGTTGGATATCATCTCTCGGTAGCGCTCACCATTCACAGTTACGTTACGATTCGCATCATCTTTGAAGAAGTACGGTCCAATGATGCCACCAGCCCATAAACCGCACCAAACTGTGACTTTTTCTGGATGCATTGGTAGCTCTTCCAATGCTTCTGGCTGATATTCGCTCCAAAATCGACAATTCTGCTTATTTACTTACCCATTGAGCCAAAAATGAGCTTCGTCGCTGAACACAATGAACTGAACGCGGTGAACTTTCTTAACAGAGCACGCATTTTGATAATGAAATTCAATAAATTGCAAGCGTTGTTCGTTTCTAAGACGATTCATGGTTAAATTATAGACCAAACTTAAGATGTTTGACAATGAAACAAAACACGAAACATGCGTCAGCTGTTTAAACCAGTGTTGCCAAAAAGATAATAGCTAAAAAATCACCCTTTATATAGCTGAAGAGTTATCTACTGAAGCAATTGGGCTATATGATATTTTTTCAGTTTTAATAACATTTGTTTGAATTGGTGGTGATTAAAGTAAATCTAGTTTGCTTTTGATACATTCAATACATTCAGACATCTTTAATTTTCAAAAATATCTTTAATGTTCTTTCTTCCACGTTTTGATTTAATATGTGGTTTATGTTTTAACCGTTTAAGTTTTATACGTTTTCCTTCTCCTTTTTCAAATTTATTTAATCTTTATAAAGTAACTTCTTTAATACGGTAGTAGTGGTGTTATGGCGTTTCTAAATCACTTTTTCAGTACATTTAGTGGAGCGTATTTAGTTCCAATTGTCACAGTAAGTAGTATCGCAGAGGTCGCTACCATATTCACCTTACTTGGAGTTGAAAACCTAATGTTTATCAAATCTCACACCCATATTCACCTTACTTATAGTTAGCAATACTATTAGTTATATTGAATTTCACAATGTATAATAAAAATCGCACCCATATTCACCTTACTTGGAGTTGAAAACCTAATGTTTAGCAAATCTCACACCCATGATCACCTTACCTATAGTTAGAAATACTATTAGTAATGTTGAATTTCGCAATGTATAACAAAAATCGCACCCATATTCACCTTACTTAGAGTTGAAAACCTAATATTTTGCAAACCCAGAATCCTAAATTCCAAAAGTTATGCCTATTCACCATATTATAAATAATAAAAGATTAGAGGCATAACTTTTTTTGAGTTCATAATGTTCTACTGTATATAACAAGATGAGGTTGTTATAAAAACAAATATAAGTAAAAAAAAGTTATGCCTCTAATGTTTGTGTATATGTAAACGAAATAACAACTGTGTGTGTGTTAGTAAACATGTTAACATACAATTCTTATTTCGTTTATATATTTCGTTTATACATTTTTTTAGTAAGCGGAACCGCTGAATTCGCTGTCTATTTAGCAAAATCACAAATACAATGGATGAAATAAAATATAACAGATGAATAATTTTGTTTCATTGTTATTATATTTACAAAAAATATTTTTAAAATACTTATTATTAATACATCATTTAAAAATAAGTTTGAAAAATTAAAAAAATTTTAAATTTTATAATATGATACATTTTTACATCTAAAATAAATGAAAATACAACAATATGTTCCACATAATACTGAATATTCGCATTGTATACGTTTATTGTTATAAATACATATATGATTTAGAATTTGTATTCAAAAATTTAATAAAAGGTTTAATAGGTGGTTGACCAGCTGGACAAATGAATGTTAACTTTGAATTTAAATACATTTTATATATTCTATTGAGGTTTTTTAGAGCTGAAAACATATTTTTCATTCACAAAACCCATTTTTTTTAGATTTATTTGAGAAAATATTCGTTTATTTTAAGTCTATATTTTTCTATTGAATTATTCCAATATATATTTTTTTCTTATTAAGTTATATTATTACCAATTTTAATACCACTTTTCAGACTTTAATATTTATTTACTAAATTTGTTATTACATCAGACCAACTTTTTATTTTTTTTTCAAATATTAACTATCAAATCTTTATTTATTTCAAATATTAACGATTTTTAATAAATTTTTTTATATGCTTTTAAATTTTTAATTTCAGTTAAATTTAAACAGAAAGTTTTTAGTTCAAGTTTTTAAATTTTTAGTTTTTAATTTTTAGTTTAATTTATTATAGATAGGTGTCTTTCAGTTAGTTCCTATAGTTGTTTTTCATTAATATTTTAGATTTTCATTCGTTTTTATTATTGTCTTATTTTAGAGTTTTATAAACTTAATACCAAATTATTTCAGAAAATTCTTTGGGTTGGTTTTCGTCTTTTCTGTTATTTCGGATTTATTTCAGTGTTTGCTTTTTGGTCATCGTGGTTGCTGATCGCCATGCATTTAGGTCATATACCTATATGCATGCGTTTCCGGTTATATGACATAACTTCTCGTTTAATTTAGTTTTTGCTAATGAAATAGCTCGCCCTAACCTCCATTGCAAAGGTAATGGTTGTGTGGAGTGGCTATATGCATTAAATCGTGCTAATTGGAGATGGCTGTATAGTTTCTTTTAACTGGCCAAATATTTCTTCATTGTGGCCATATAGGTCGGATGGAGTAACAAAATAATAACCAAAAAAAAATCTCTCTCATCTTTTTTTTAAAAATATTGCCATATTTTGAAAACATAGAGAATAAATTTATAGTAATAAATAATCAAATAAGGGATGCCAAACGCAAAAAACCAAAAGTCCCAAACATTTTAAATAAAATAATTTAATGTTATCTTTATTTTCTGAAAACTTCAAATTTTCATCCAAAAAAAAATTGTGAAAATTTATATAAAAAATAACATTCTCATCAAATTACGTTTACTTATGTAACAATTTTTATGTTAGCAATTCTTAAATATCATTTGAAGTTTTCTTAAATTCATTGAATTTAAATTAATATTTTCTGTAGTGCGATTCTGTAAATTTCAAATTCAACGATCTGACAATCGCAAAATATATCGACAGCTATTGTTGTTTGCACTAAGGATTAAGTGATTCACTAAGTACATACATCTTAACGACAGTCGACAAATCTGTTTTTTCTATTTATTTAAATTGTAAACTAGTGGCACCTCTGTCAAAATAAGCGAAAAACACAAAAAATAGAAAAAAGCAAATTACTTCGTGTTTGACAGGATGATTTTATGTTTATGTTTAATATCTTTATTTTTTTTACTAATATTTCTGTTTATTTATTTGAAAATGATATAATGAATTGAATATGCTATTTAATTTTTTTATTTATATAAAAAAGTTTTTTAATAGAAGCAAAATATTTTCACTATTTTATGATTTTTATTTATGTATGACGACATTTCAACCTAAAAATTTAAGTTTTTATCGATTGCATAAACAACACATGGTTGTCGTTTAGATAACAACAACAGCTGACTTTAATTATTATGACTTTAATACTGATAATTTTGCAATTTTCTTTTTTTTACATTCGACTATCGTTAAAAGAAGTTACTGAATCGCGGTACTGAAAAGTTATTAATATCTCCTGAATGGCAATATTTTTTTTTTAAATGTAAACATTTTTAAATGTAAACACATTTGGTGTTTTTTTTTGAATTTCAATTTGTGTTTAACGAATAAAATTTATATATTAAAGATGCAATTGATGTCTTCTAAATTTAAAATTATTATTTCCGACGTTTTGATATGATTTTCTGAAATTCAATTAATATTTTCTAATTTATAATTGGAAATTTTAATTTCAGTTTTTATTAGAATTGATGTTTTCTTAAATTTGAATGGAAAATTTAAAAAGTGCAATTTTGTATTTATGTGAATAATAATGCTTTATTAATTATAAACAATTTTTAAAAATTAGATGTAATCGCAATCAGATATTTTGTAGGTAATAGCATGTTCAGACGGCAAAATGAACCACTTGATTCGCTCTCTGAATCATGATTGTGAACCTAGGTGTTCAGACGAGTGTTCTTGTTTCATTTTGACGTTTATATATATTTTTTTTTGAAACATATGGCGCGGCTTTTTGTTTTTTGTTTTGTTTTTATTTACATTAACATTTTTCGTTTAAATATTTAGGGTTTTTCTGTTGGAAGACATCCTTCTGCACTTCAAAATATGTTTCACTATTTCTTTTTTTTTTCATTTTTTTAATTATTTATATGCTTTATGTAATATATGGCTTTTATTTGTTTCTATTTATTTATGTTTCTATTTATTTTATTGTACACGTTAATTTCTTGTTTTTTTTTTGTTTGTATTGTTTTGTACCCGTTAATTTATTGTTTTTTACACATTAATTTCTTGTTTTTTCTTTGTTTATGTTCTTTGTACACATTAATTTCTTGTTTTTTTCTGTTTATATTTTTTATTTGACAGCTAGTTTAGATAAACTAGCGATAATTTGTTATCAAACTTGGAGATGACACTGAATGTTTCTAGGTTCACAACTAGGTTCAAAATGAACCAAGTAGATTCGCTCTCAAAATTTTGTATGGCGAATCATGTAGATTCAATCATGATTCGCTCGCCAACCGAGAATAAGAGAGCGAACCGCGAATATTGCTGTCCGTGTGAACATAGTATAAAGCATAATAATAATTCTATATAACTATGTAGAACTGTTTTGAAAGCAAAAAACTCATTGATGAACTCGGTAATTCTATTTTGTAAAGACAACAAAAAGTTAACATGCCAAACTTATGTTCACATTTGTAAAAGAATAATGAAAAAACGTATGAAATAAAAGACCAGCCCGTGTATACTCTTAACATTGTTCTGTATGATATCTAGTTGAAAATATTGACATTCATGTTAAAATAGAAATAACTATTGCAAAGCTAATTAGAACAAAAATTGTGGCGCCATCTACTGTGGCATAGTCACGCTGAGCAAAATGAAGTGACACTCTGTTAATGCAAAAGAAATGTATTTTCCCCACAACAAAATATTGCAGAATTTTATGTAAATAAAATAATATACCCATTTATTTCTAACATGCAGTTACTATGAATATACATACATACATATATATAATATTATTTGTATTATTTAATATGTGTATGTATGTATATGTAAATATTACACACAAAAAATACAACATCAAACGTTATTTTTGTGTTTTTCTCTTTAAATAAATTAATACATAAATTTTTTTTGCTAAATTTACATTTGGGCAATTCACAACAGGTGTTGTATATTGTATGTTGTATTGAAATACACAATACAATCATTTGTTGTGAACACTCAGTTGTATTTTCATATTGTAAACGCTTTCTTTAGTAATTTTCGATCCAACGAGGAAAGATCGCTTCGTCGCTTCTGCTATTTTATATAAGAGAAAATACTTGTCAGTGTTTGCTTTTTGGTCGTGAGATATACCCTGGAGTTTTAGTTACGTACCTCTTGCATTTTAATATATAATGAAAAAAAAAATGTTAAATGTTTTGGTTGGTACTGAAAGAGAAAATACATACTAAAAATATAAAAATTAATTTTTATATAAATAAACTTATCGATGTATTTGCGTTATTTGCATTATTTGCCATATTTTATTTTATTATTATTTATGCTGATAAAATTCTATGTATTTGTTTTTTCTTTTTCATAAAAACTGGCATTCACTTGGAACTGATATGTTATGATACAATATACAATATTTACTAAACATAGCAAATGAAGTTGGATCGTGTATCAGATTTTTATTTATTTATTTATTTATTTATTTATTTATTTAAATTTGGTATCCTGTTCAACAAGACATGAAATCTTCAAAACAGAACAGGTTTAAATATGTTAGTTGGAGTTTGATTTACAATACAACTTAACATTAGTGTGACAATATTAAATATTAATAACAAAAAATAAAATATTGATTTATATACAAATAATAGATATTTATAAGTGACATATATAATTTAAAAAACAAATAAAAAGTATACAGTAAAAATTTTCAATATATATTTGTTAACACAAGTTAGTATATGTGCATTGTAAAAAAAAAATAAAAATTTTCTAAATGTAATGTTGTAAAATTTTCTTTTTGAAAATTGAGCCGTTGCTGAT
Organism: Cordilura impudica; assembly: GCA_963682025.1. Lineage (NCBI taxonomy): Eukaryota > Metazoa > Arthropoda > Insecta > Diptera > Scathophagidae > Cordilura > Cordilura impudica. The sequence goes on along the minus strand of OY821522.1, from coordinate 20,020,530 downwards.
TCCTTTAATTGTAGAAGGTAAACCATTCCAAAGACGTGCTGCATGTATGAAAAACTGCCATTCAGATACCAACGTATGGTGCCGAAATTGAATTAAATTGTTATTTCTCCGAAGCCTACTAAAACGCAATCGGTTATAAAGATATTCTGGGCTCTGGTTACTAATTATTTTGTGTAAAAAAGTAAGACATCTTATTTTTAATAAGTCATCAAAATTGACACCGAAAATTTGCTTTGAATAAGATGAAATTTGATCGAACCTTCTGAGCCCGTAAACGTATCTTGCGATATTGTTAAACGTTATATTTAGCCTGGACTTACTTTTAGTATCGCAACTTGCAAATATTTCACATGCATATAGTAGTGTTGGTATTAAGTATGTCTTTACAAGTAGCAAGCGTATATTAATTGGTGTACAATATTGGGTAGGCCAAAGTGTTCGTAACATCGAATACGTTTTACCACAGGCAGCAGCGACATGGTCTGACCAAGTCAATGTTTTATTAAAGATAACACCCAAATTTTTTGCTCGTTCAACGATTTCGATTTGTTGATCATTTATATATATGTTTAGATTGTCTGAGATTCTTGTCAATCTGTTACGCACCAAAATACACTTTGTTTTTTGTGGATTGAGACTCAGTCCATTTGCAGCTGCCCAACGAGAAACACGTTCTAAGTCATCATTCAAATTTCTACTGCAATCTTCAATTTTTTCTTTCTTGCTGCTAATATATAGCTGTACGTCATCAGCATACATTCTTATATTGCAGTGAATTAACTGTTTAGGTAGATCAGAAGCATAAATTGAGAAAAGGAGGGGACCAAGAATAGAACCCTGTGGTACACCTCTTACCACAGGAAGGAACGTCGATGCAATTTTATTAGTTTCTATGAATTGCGAACGATTTACTAGGTAAGACTTCATAAGTGCAATAGAAGTTGGTGAAAAGTGCATCATGTTCTTAAGCTTTTGTAGCAAAACTGTGTGATCCACCGTATCGAAAGCTTTTGAATGGTCTAACAGCACTAATATTACCACGCGGCCATCATCAATATCTCTCCTTATATCTTCTGTTACATCAGCTAAAGCTGTAATACAGCTGTGTTTGGCACGAAACCCAGATTGACGGTCGGTAAGCAGGTTATTATCATTTATGAAGGACGTTATTTGACAATGAAGGAGCCGTTCAAATGCCTTCGACAGATATGGTAATATAGCTATGGGCCGATATTCAGTTGCCGACTTTGGTACAGGTAAGATCTTAGCTTGTTTCCATCGTTGGGGAAAATCACTCACCGTAATTATTTTATTAAAAATGTGCGTGATATACGGCAAAAGGAAGGGAAGCAGCATTTTTAGAAAAGTAGGGTGAATACCGTCAATTCCTATTGCATTAGACTTTATAGATTGACAGCTCTTAAGTACATCGAAGGGACTAACGCAGTCAAATGAAAAAAGGGTTTGTGGGACATAATTAGGGGTATAGTTGCCATAATATGAGTGATCAGCTTGAGGCATTGGAATATTAATAAAATTCTCGTTAATTTTCAGTGAAAATTACCAACAACAATTTTACACTATTGTAAAGTGATACACGATACAACAGATACAACGATACATTACCCATTGTGAATTGCCCAATTGTTTTTTTTTTATTAACAACTAGGTATTTTAGCATTAATTGCTTTAGATGTTGGTGAATTTTTACTCCCTTTATATTAACTCGTAGTGTCTGCTTGTCGAAAAATTTTGGATCGATTTTAACCACTTTCCCGTGACCCAATTGATCTGAAACTTTGCAGGCAGGCTCGTGGTAATGACACAAATGATCTAACAAATTTTTTTAGTGATGCCAAAACAATGGAAACTTTTAAATTTTTCTACCAGAGTTGATAAAAAAAATGTACAAAGGGTTTGTTTTTATTATATTATTACCACAACGACCACAAAAACAACAAGTCCAGCTATGACAACGATGCAACATTTAGAATAACAACAAGAACAATATAGAAATATCATGTTTTCATTTTTTTTTTACTTTTTCAGAGATTTCCCTGGACCTGCTCCACCGATTTCAATGATTTTTGAAACAGAAATCTTCCCATGAATTTGGTGAATCATATTTTTTCAAGACTTTTTTTAGTTCTTCATTCAAATCTCGGGCCCTAATCAACCGATTTGGGCGATTTTAAAAAACAAACTTTAAAGGATATCAATGAATCATTTTTTATATCAACGAGCACCCTAGTTGCCCGATTGATGCCGCCATCGTGATTTCCACAGACGGACAGACGGACAGACGGACAAACAGACGGACAGACGGACATCGCTATATCAACTCCGGTTGTTATAAGGATCACAAATATATATATTTTATGGGGTCCAAATTTTTTTTCTAATTATTACAAACGGAATGACAAACTTATATATACCCTCTGCACACTGGAGTGGAGGGTATAAAAAAAACATTTATACGTATATTTGCTATCCATAAATTCGTGCCGACATAATGAAGATCAGGGTTTTCTTTAAAATTCAAATTTCAATAAAAATGCAATTTAAATTAACGTAACAATAACAATTTTTTTTAATAAGTAAAAAAAAATAAAGGCAACAAAACAAAAAGAATTCATTTTTATATTACATATGTTCATATGTTGTTAACTTAAAAACTAGTTAAGCTTTTGTTCCAGCTTGGATAGCCTTTCCAAAATTTCCTCATTTTTTTTTCAATTCTTGCTAATTTAGAAAGAAGTTCAATATGCATCTGCCTCGATTCGTGCAAGGCTTCTTTATATTTGGATGTTTTTGAAATTGGTGATTCGTTAGAGACTAACTTAATCTTTTTTTCTATTGGCGGCTGGAAAATTTCATCACCATCTAAAATCTCTATAGATATCACAGATTCATAAAAAAGTGTTTCAATAAATTAAAATATATGTACATACATTTAATATATATAAAACTATTTTACATTAAGACATTGAAATTCTACTCCTGCTTCTGGTGTAACAGAATCACCATCAACGCATCCACCGTAATAATACCGAGAATTTGCTACTCAAAAGAGTTCAACTCTCGGGGTACGTCCTTGAATGAACCGCCACCGGTTTCATTCATGAAGCTTCTTCTTGCATTAACTTGCTTTTTTACGGCAGATTTTAACTCAAGCCAACACTATGAAAAAAAAATTTATAATCTTCTCAGCCAATACGAAACAAATTTTAACCTACCTTTTTCCACTGCTCTACGGACATATCGTTGCATCCCACGGAATTTAAAGATAATCGTAGAGCTTACGACTTCTCCTTACAACTATTATTGGAGTTAATGCCTCCAAATTATCCTCTGGCAAATTCTAAATTGGAAGACATGTAGTCCGCAAGTTTTTTTTTTTTGAATTTGGGAAATTCGTTGCACTTTCTGAATAATTGCAAAAAAAAAAAACTTAAATGTAAATACTAAAAGAAAATGATAAAAATTAAAAACTGTCATATTTCTTACCTTTTCTCCAATATTCAGTGCCATCTTCTTATATATATATATATATATATATATATATATATATATATTTTTTTTTTTTGAAGCAACTTATCTCGCAAAGATTTCAGTTGTGAGTGAATTGGACAGTTCAATTTCAAATCATTTCACATGCCTACTTTACAGACACACTTTTTCTCATTTTTCCAATAAATGTGAGAAAAAACGTTACGTGACAGATAGTTATCACAAAACAAAGTTACAGAACCAGTCGAATGCGAGAAACAATATTTTGTGTCAGTTCGCAACGTTTTTGTTTCATTTTTATACGTTCCATGAGAAAACTTTCCGATCTGAGAGTTACAGATATAGTAGCCAGATTTGAAATACCGAAAAACAGTACATCCAATAAGTAAATACGTGTTTCAGTTTCTTATGAAATTCGCGATAGTTCGAGTCTTACCAAAAATTTAATAAGGTGGGAACATTTCGTATATAAAATCGCCTAAACATTAAAATATGTTAATCTCACATTTAAATTACAAAAATCTCTGTATAAAAAACTTAAAAAACCTGTTTTTTTAAGAATATCGCTGAAAAATTGATATGACTGGACCTGTTTTGCCACGTTATATATACCGTTGGAAGCGCCTTGAAAATACCTTTCATATGATACTAATATTGTATACGTTGTCTTTAGTTAAAGTACAAAACTCTCCGAAAAACTAAAAAAGACCTTTTTTAAAACGGTCCAGCTCACGGGATCATAATGGTAGACAAGAAATATTTTGGGGATCATCATAAAACATACCACGGTACATTTTGAGGGGTGCTCTAGAAACACGTTTTTATTTTTCATACAAGGTGAGTCGGTCTAATGTATATAAATACGTTGTATAGACAACTACATACTTAAGAAATCCAATTTGTTTTTCTTTTAAAAATTTTTCATGTTAATCTACAATGTTTAATGGAAATGCCTTTAGAGCCAATTACACTTATCTCCTAATCTACTTTAAAATAGATTAAAAGCCCGGTAACTAAATACATTTCCCAAATAAAGCAGTCACATATTCTGTCAAAAATACATGCGGAAATTATAAATACTACGAATTAATCAAATCCAATCTAGATTAGAAGACCAGTGTACATATGGTTACTTTTAACTTTATATTAAAAGTCACAAATTAACGCCTTTTTTTTAAATAAGTATTTGGAATTTAAGCTTTAAAAAAATAAATACTTAAAAATATAAATGTAAATGAATTCAATTTTGGTTTGCGCTGGACTGCCATTGAGCTAGACTGTCTCGCAACTTCCGTTTCTTTGCTGGAACTGTGGCTAAAAAAATGATTCACAGATTTTTGCTGGTAGCTTCCAGAATTCCTCAGGTGTTTGGCTGTCTTCATATGGCGTTTAATATCGGTAACACTACCATTACCAATTGAAAAACAACCACCACAAATGAAGCATTTGGCCCGGGTGTCGTCATTAGCTCTTCCAATCCAATTAAAGTTATTGAAATATTTAAATATAATAAAAGTGTATTTTACCGAGAATTAGTCCAAAGAATAAGTAAAAACAAAAATGCCATTTTAAATAATAATGTTATCTTTTTTGACTCATGTCTAGAAAACACTATAAAACAATTTACATATAAAAAGTAATAAAAGAAACTAATAACACTAGCAAATGGTTTAGTAATGATCTAAAACTTCTTAAAAGACAAAAAATTAGTAAATATCAAACGGCAAAAACTGAAAATACTATTGCAGCACGGAATGATTATAAAGAAAGAAGAAATATATACAAACCAAGAATTAATAAAGAAAAAGACAAATATGTTAATAATAAAATAAGCAATACCAACAACCAAAAACAGATATCGAAGGAAATTAAAGACTTAGTACTTAAAAAAAACAAAAATGTGATTCAATCTGTGATATTTAACCAAATAGAAGTAAAGAGAACTGTCAAATAGCATATCATTTTAACAAATATTTTGTCAATAGTATTAAGTCAATTAGAGATAAAATAGAATATGTGCAATACGTTAACCAAATACCTACGATAAACCATAAATTTAAATTCTGTGCAATTACAATACAAGAACTAAAATCAAACCGTACCCGTGTTCCGTATTTTATGTGAAAAGTTCTCACATCGAAAAAGTATGAGACAAAAAACCCACTGTTTCTCGATTTGTGAGTAAAAGCTGTGTCTGTATCTTAATGTGAAAATTTACAGCACTGGTTACGTTGTTATTGGAATATTCCAAGTCAGCTGTCAAAAATTAAAAACAAACAAAGCAAATAAAAGTAAACATAAAATTGTGTATATAAAAATATAAGAACTTAAAATAATTATAATTTAAATTTGTGAAAAATGTTCAATATGCTTCTATTAACTGCGGAAGAATACGACCGACGTAATATGTTGCGGGTTCATCGGAGAAAACTTCGGGATGCAACTGATCCCTTTGATATGCCGGATAATAGATTCCGTGAACTTTACCGGCTAACCAAGACAACAGCAAATATTTTGCTGACAGAATTAAGCCCGCACATGAACAAGGGCGTAAGGAAGACTTTTAATCCACAGCCGCTTTGAATGTGTGCAGGGTCATTTCAACAGGGTCATTTCATAGAGACGTCGGACAGGACTTTGCAGCTTCTGTAAGTAGATCAATCGTATGTCGGGCTGTCCAAGAAGTAGCTGACATACTGGAGCAAAAACTGATGCCGAAGTGGAATAAGTTTCCAAATATTGACGCATATGATGCCATCAAAAGTTAATAAATTTATACTTTTAATTAAATAATAATAATTAATTAAATGAATTTAATAAACAATTAATTAAAAAGCCCAAAAGGCCCCCACTGAATTTTGATTGATTTTTTTTATTAATTGATCAGCTGATTATCTGATTTATAAATTAATTCATTAATCAATCAACTGATTATCTGATTTATAAATTAATTTATTCCTTTATTACACTGTGGAACATGTTCGTGGCCACTGTGAAAGTACTAAGTCAGTATAGAAAATCCTCCAAAGGGCTTGGAATTCTTAGCCACACTTTTTTTATGATAATTTATATTTTTTCCTTGATGTCTGTTTAAAAATAGAAGAAAAGTTATTGAACAATAAAATTGATATTCATCCTACGCGTCATAGTAGATCTGATTCTTTTTTCTATTTCTAGACAAACTAAGCAAAAAACAGCAAGATATGGAAAAATTGTAAAAGGAAATAAAAAGTTCTCACCTCCCAGAATGGCTGTTATACTATTTAAAAAAATAACTTTATTGACTCAAATAATCAATTGATTGTTTAATTAAATATATCAATTTAATTTAAAAAAAATAATTAATTAAAAAATTGAGTTTTATTATAAACTCAATAATTTAATTTAAAAAATATTCAATTTATTAAATAAAGATCAATTTTAATCAATATTTTTTCAATAATTCAAATTTTAAATTATTAATTGAATTTACCCCTGCGTAAAGAACCTATGGATTACATAGAAATAATTTTTAACTTTATCAAAAAATGGATTTATGAAATTATATTTTTATAGTATATACAGTTTATACAGTTTTATTTAAACTTTTACGTATATGTGAATTTACAAAATTAGCTTATTAATGAAATAAATAAATTATATAATACATAAATTTAATAATAATATTAAATAATAATAAAATTAATCATTTATTTAAACAATTTATCATTTAATTAATAAATCTATTCATTAAATATTTTTTGTTAACTAATTTTATATATTTTTCCAGCTTTTTGTAGTAGAAATGAAATGCTTTTTTTTATTATCTGTTAATATCGGAAAAATCAGCCTTAAAAAGGATCAGTTTTAGTGTGATGCGTTGAATCATACAAATTTCAAGTTCAATAAACTCTCTTCGAATCCGCCTGACTTCATTAAGCTAGATTCCAGTGCATTTATTTTTAAATATATATTTTTTATATTTATATATAATTAATCTTAATTTAACTGTTTGCATTTTTTTAAAAATTAATATGAAAGAAAAATATTAAGAATGAAAAAACAATTCTATAGAATTAAAAAAATTACATACTTTGTACACATACATACATAAATAAAATGGTTCCGAAATATATCTGATAAATATTTAGCATATCAAAACAAGAAAAATTAAAACTGGCCGCCAAAAATACACAAATATAAAAAATAAATTACAAAAATTACTTGCTATTAAAAAATTAATTTTAAACAAGTGAGAGTGTTAAATTCGGCTGTGCCGAATCTTTGATACCCTCCACCTCGGTTTGAGTATTGATAATATTTGTAAACAAAATATTGGAAAAAGTAAACAATTTGTTAAACTTAATACCAAATTATTTCAGAAAATTCTTTGGGTTGGTTTTCGTCTTTTCTATTATTTCGGATTTATTTCGGTGTTTGCTTTTTGGTCATCGTGGTTGCTGATCGCCATGCATTTAGGTCATATACCTATATGCATGCGTTTCCGGTTATATGACATAACTTCTCGTTTAATTTAGTTTTTGCTAATTAAATAGCTCGCCGTAACCTCCATTGCAAAGGTAATGGTTGTGTAGAGTGGCTATATGCATTAAATCGTGCTAATTGGAGATGGCTGTATAGTTTCTTTTAACTGGCCAAATATTTCTTCATTGTGGCCATATAGGTCGGATGGAGTAACAAAATAATAACCAAAAAAAAAAGATCTCTCATCTTTTTTTTTAAATATTGCCATATTTTGAAAACATAGAGAATAAATTTATAATAATAAATAATCAAATTAGGGATGCCAAACGCAAAAAACCAAAAGTCCCAAACATTTTAAATAAAATAATTTAATGTTATCTTTATTTTCTGAAAAACTTCAAATTTTCATCCAAAAAAAATTGTGAAAATTTATATATAAAAAATAACATTCTCATCAAATTACGTTTACTTATGTAACAATTTTTATGTTAGCAATTCTTAAATATCATTTGAAGTTTTCTTAAATTCATTGAAATTAAATTAATATTTTCTGTAGTGCGATTCTGTAAATTTCAAATTAAACGATCTGACAATCGCAAAATATATCGACAGCTATTGTTGTTTGCACTAAGGATTAAGTGATTCAGTAAGTACATACATCTTAACGACAGTCGAAAAATCTGTTTTTCTATTTATTTAAATTGTAAACTAGTGGCACCTCTGTCAAAATAAGCGAAAAACACAAAGAATAGAAAAAAAACAAATTACTTCGTGTTTGACAGGATGATTTTATGTTTATGTTTAATATCTTTATTTTTTTTTACTAATATTTCTGTTTATTTATTTGAAAATGAAATAATGAATTGAATATGCTATTTAATTTTTTTATTTATATAAAAAAGTTTTTTAATAAAAGCAAAATAGTTTCACTATTTTATGATTTTTATTTAGTATGACGACATTTCAACCTAAAAATTTTAGTGTTTATCGATTGAATAAACAACACAAAAATGGTTGTCGTTTAGATAACAACAACAGCTGACTTTAATTATTATGACTTTAATACTGATAAGTTTGCAATTTTCTTTTTTTTACATTCGACTATCGTTAAAAGAAGTTACTGAATCGCGGTACTGAAAAGTTATTAATATCTCCTGAATGGCAATATTTTTTTTTTAAATGTAAACATTTTTAAATGTAAACATATTTGGTGTTTTTTTTTTTTGGAATTTCAATTTGTGTTTAACGAATAAAATTTATATATTAAAGATGCAATTGATGTCTTCTAAATTTAAAATTATTATTTCCGACGTTTTGATATGATTTTCTGAAATTCAATTAATATTTTCTAATTTATAATTGGAAATTTTAATTTCAGTTTTTATTAGAATTGATATTTTCTTAAATTTGAATTGAAAATTTAAAAAGTGCAATTTTGTATTTATGTGAATAATAATGCTTTATTAATTATAAACAATTTTTAAAAATTAGATGTAATCGCAATCAGATATTTTGTAGGTAAAGCAGAATAATAATTCTATATAACTATGTAGAACTGTTTTGAAACAAAAAACTCATTGATGAACTTGGTAACTCTATTTTGTAAAGACAACAAAAAGTTAACATGCCAAACTTATGTTCATATTTGTAAAAGAATAATGAAAAAACGTATGAAATAAAAGACCAGCCCGTGTATACTCTTAACATTGTTCTGTATGATATCTAGCTGAAAATATTGACATTCATGTTAAAATAGAAATAGCTATTGCAAAGCTAATTAGAATAAAAATTGTGGCGCCATCTACTGTGGCATAGTCACGCTGAGCAAAATGAAGTGACACTCTGTTAATGCAAAAGAAATGTATTTTCCCCACAACAAAATATTGCAGAATTTTATGTAAATAAAATAATATACCCTTTTATTTCTAACATGCAGTTACTATGAATATACATACATACATATATATAATATATGTATATTATTTGTATTATTTAATATGTGTATGTATGTATATGTATATATTACACACAAAAAATACAACATCAAACGTTATTTTTGTGTTTTTCTCTTTAAATAAATTAATACATAAATTTTTTTTGCTAAATTTACATTTGTGCAATTCACAACAGGTGTTGTATATTGTATGTTGTATTGAAATACACAATACAATCATTTGTTGTGAACACTCAGTTGTATTTTCATATTGTAAAACGCTTTCTTTAGTAATTTTCGATCCAACGAGGAAAGATCGCTTCGTCGCTTCTGCTTTTTTGTATAAGAGAAAACACTTGTCAGTGTTTGCTTTTTGGTCGTGAGATATACCCTGGAGTTGTAGTTACGTACCTCTTGCATTTTAATATATAGTGAAAAAAAAAAAAAAATGTTAAATGTTTTGGTTGGTACTGAAAGAGAAAATACATACTAAAAATATAAACATTAATTTTTATATAAATAAACTTATCGATGTATTTGCGTTATTTGCATTATTAGCCATATTTTATTTTATTATTATTTATGCTGATAAAATTCTATGCATTTGTTTTTTCTTTTTCATAAAAACTGGCATTCACTTGGAACTGATATATTATGATACAATATACAACATTTACTAAACATAGCAAATGAAGTTGGATCGTGTATCAGATTTTTCAGTGAAAATTAACAATTTTACACTATTGTAAAGTGATACACGATACAACAGATACAACGATACATTACCCATTGTGAATTGCCCAATTGTTTTTTTTTTTTATTAACAACTAGGTATTTAGGCATTAATTGTTTTAGATGTTGGTGAATTTTTACTCCCTTTATATTAACTCGTAGTGTCTGCTTGTCGAAAAAATTTTGGATCGATTTTAACCACTTTCCCCTGACCCAATTGATCTGAAATTTTGCAGGCAGGCTCGTGGTAATGACACAAATGATCTAACAAATTTTTTTAGTGACAAAACAATGGAAACTTTTAAATTTTTCTACCAGAGTAACGTTTCTATGCTTTTTTTATATTTTTAGTCTCTATATTTTTAATTTTCAATTTTAAACTTTTACTTAAGTTTTAATTTTTAAATTTTTTTAGTAATTTAGTTTTTTATTTTTGATTTTTAAATTTTTGGTTTATAGTTTTTTAGTTTGTAATTTTTCAATTTAAAATTTTTGGTTTTCAGTTTTTATATTTGCTGTTCAATTTTTTAATTTAAGTTTTTAATTTTTAGGTTTTCAATTTTTAATTTAAGTTTTTAGTTTTTAATTTTTGATTTTAATTTTTAGCTTTTAATTTTTAGTTTAGTTTATGAAATATTCTTTAAATACTTTTATACTTTGAGTTAATTTTGATTAAATATACAAAATTAGGAACGTGAGTCAAAAATTCTTACAATTATTATTCCAAACAATATCAGAGATTAATTTAAGGAAGTTGTATATTTCTTTCAAGATCATGTTTCTTCTTACTGAATATTCATATATAAAGTATACAAATAATCTTTCTTAAATGGTTTTTAATATCATTTTTTCAATCCAAAATATAAAAGTTTCATACAAAATATCTACAAAATTAATTAAATTTACTAAAATTTAAACATATTTCTATAACAATTTATTGAAATATTGAAAACTTACTATATTTTTATAGATTTTTATTTTTTTCTTATTAACAAATTTAATATGAAGTTCTTTTGTATAGTTTTTCTTTACGCATATGGAAATAAATCCATTTAGTTGCAATTTTTTCGATAATTTTTATGAGAGCATTATAAATTATTAAAAAAAAATTTACATATAGAAAATTATAAAGTGACTAATAATATGGAAATATTTCTAAAACAATAAATTTTAAAGTTCTTCTTACATCGAAAGCGTTGAAAAACTTACCAAAATTACTTAAAGTTTCTTAAAATCTTGAAATAATTAACTCATTTATAATTAATATCTAGTTGTTATGAAAAGAGGTTTCTTTTTTAAAAAAAGAAACTTTGAAAATTTACTAAGGAAATGTAAATTTTTAAGAAAATTTACTAAGGAACAGGTAAATTTTTAAGAAACTTTACTAAGGAAAGGTAAATTTTTATGTAAAATTACTAAGGAAAGGTAAATTTTTATGAAAATTTACTAAGGAAAGGTAAACTTTTTAGAAAATTTACTAAGGAAAAGGTAAATTTTCCGAATTTTTGAGAAAATTTACTAAGGAAAAGTAAATTTTTAAGAAAATTTACTAAGGAGAGGTAAATTTTTTAGAAAATATACTAAGGAAAAGGTAAATTTTCCGAATTTTTGAGAAAATTTACTAAGGAAAAGTAAATTTTTAAGAAAAATTACTAAGGAAAGGTAAATTTTTATGAAAATTTACTAAGGAAAGGTAAACTTTTTAGAAAATTTACTAAGGAAAAGGTAAATTTTCCGAATTTTTGAGAAAATTTACTAAGGAAAAGTAAATTTTTAAGAAAATTTATTAAGGAAAGGTAAATTTTTCAGAAAATATACTAAGGAAAAGGTAAATTTTCAGAATTTTTAGGAAAATTTACTAAGGAAAAGAAAATTTTGAAGAAAATTTACTAAGGAAAAGGTAAATTGTCAGAATTTTTGAGAAAATTTACTAAGGAAAGTTAAATTTTTATTAAGGAAAAGGTAAATTTTAAGAATTTTTGAGAAAATTTACTAAGGAAAGGCAAATTGTTAATAAAATTTACTAAGGAGAGGTAAGTTTTTAAGAAAATTTACTAAGGAAAAGATAAATTTTCAGAATTTTTGAGAAAATTTACTAAGGAAAGGTAAATTTTTAAGAAACTTTACTAAGGAAAGTTAAATTTTTAAGAAAATTTACTAAGGAAAAGGTAAATTTTCAGAATTTTTGAGAATATTTACTAAGGAAAGGTAAATTTTTAAGAAAATTTACTAAGGAAAGGTAAATTTTTAAGAAAATTTAATAAGGATAAGGTAAATTTTCAGAATTTTTTGGAAAATTTACTAAGGAAATGTAAATTTTTAAGGAAATTTACTAAGGGAAAGGTACATTTTCAGAATTGTTGAGAAAGTTTACCAACGAAAGGTAAATTTTTAAGAAAATTTACTAAGGAAAAGGTAAATTTTCAGAATTTTTGAGAAAATTTACTAAGGAAAGGGAAATTTTTAAGAAAATTTACTAAGGAAAAGGTAAATTTTATGGAAAATTTTCAGAATTTTTGAGAAAATTTACTTAGGGAACGTAAAGTTTTAGGAAAAATTACTAAGCAAAGGCAAATTTTTAGGAAAGTTTACTAAGGAAAAGGTAAATTTTCAGAATTTTTAGGAAAATTTACTAAGGAAAGGAAAATTTTTAAGAAATTATTAAGGAAAAGGTAAATTTTCAGAATTTTTAAGAATATTTACTAAGGAAAAGATAAATTTTCAGAATTTTTGAGAAAATTTACTAAGGAAAGGTAAATTTAAAAAAAGAATACTAAGGAAAGGTAAATTTTTAAGAATATATACTAACGAAATTTAAATTTTTGAGAAAAATTACTAAGGAAAGGTAAGTTTTTATGAAAATTTACTAAGGTAATGAGTAATTTTAAGAAAATTTACTAAGGAAAAGTAAATTTATAAGAAAATTTACTAAGGGAAGCTCAATTTTTTTAGAAAATTTACTAAGAAAAAGTAAATTTATAAGAAAATTTTCAGAATTTTTTAGAAAATTTACTAAGGGAACGTAAATTTTTAAGAAAAATTACTAAGGAAAAGGTAAATTTTCAGAATTTTTAGGAGAATTTACTAAGGAAAAGGTAAATTTTCAGAATTTTTAGGAAAATTTACTAAGGAAAGGAAAATTTTTAAGAAATTATTAAGGAAAAGGTAAATTTTCAGAATTTTTAAGAAAATTTAGTAAGAAAAGGTAAATTTTTAAGAAAATTTACTAAGGAAAATGTAAATTTTCAGAATTTTTGAGAAAATTTACTAAGGAAAGGTAAATTTTTGAGAAAATTTACTAAGGAAAAGGTAAATTTTTTAGAAAATTTTCAGAATTTTTGAGAAAATTTACTAAGGGAACGTAAATTTTTGAGAAAAATTACTAAGGAAAAGGTAAATTTTCAGAATTTTTAGGAAAATTTACTACGGAAAGGAAAATTTTTAAGAAATTATTAAGGAAAAGGTAAATTTTCAGAATTTTTAAGAAAATTTACTAAGGAAACATAAGTTTTTAAGAAAAATTACTAAGGAAAAGATAAATTTTCAGATTTTTTGAGAAAAATTACTAAGGAAAGGTAAATTTTAATGAGAATTTATAAGGAATGGTAAATTTTTAAGAAAATTTACTAAGGAAAGGTAAATTTTTAAGAAAATTTACTAAGGAAAGGTAAATTTTTAAGAAAATTTATTAAAAATAAGGTAAATTTTCAGAATTTTTTGGAAAATTTACTAAGGAAATGTAAATTTTTAAGGATATTTACTAAGGAAATGGTAAATTTTCAGAATTTTTGAGAAAATTTACTAAGGAAAAGGTAAATTTTTAAGAAACTTTACAAAGGAAATAGTAAATTTTCAGAATTTTTGAGAAATTTTACTAAGGAAATTTAAGAAAATTAACTAAGGAAAAGGTAAATTTTTTAGAAAATTTTCAGAATTTTTAAGAAAATTTACTAAGGAAAGATAAGTTTTTAAGAAAAATTACTTAGGAAAAGATAAATTTTCAGAATTTTTAAGAAAATTTACTAAGGAAAGGTAAATTTAAAAAAAAAAAAATACTAAGGAAAGGTAAATTTTTAAGAATATTTACTAAGGGAATTTAAATTTTTGAGAAAAATTACTAAGGAAAGGTAAGTTTATATGAAAATTTACTAAGGAAATGAGTATTTTTAAGAAAATTTACTAAGGAAAAGTAAATTTATAAGAAAATTTACTAAGGAAAGGTAAATTGTTAAGAAAATTTTCTAAGGAAAGGTAAATTTTTAAGAAAATTTACTAATGAAAAGGTACATTTTCAGAAATTTTGAGAATATTTACTAAAGGATAAAACGGTAGAACAAAACATCGTTCACAAGAAATCGCCTAGCCTCTTAATATTATAGAAAAAATATATCAACATCTAATTTTCCAAAAATTTAAACTTTTTTACCATCTTTAAACAATTTTTTACGTTTATTCAGTCCAAGGTTTTCTTTTTCAATTAATCCATTAATTTTCTTCATATCTACTGCCCATCTGGATGATTCAAGATGTGTTGGTGTAGCAACATTTCCATAATTTAATATAGTTTCTAAATATGCTCTATAGTGATAGTTATTATCAGGCTGCGAAATATTTTTGTTATTTAGATGGACTGTACAATTTCTGAATATTGAACGAAGCAAGTTGTTTGCAACACTTCCACTTCCTTTTAATTCAACAATGAGTCTCAGATATATACTATTTAGATCTCTGTATGTTTCACCATTGCCTAATGAAATAAACTATATTGTTGAAGAGTTATCTACTGAAGCAATTGGGTTATATGATATTTTTTCAGTTTTAATAACATTTGTTTGAATTGGTGGTGATTAAAGTAAATCTAGTTTGCTTTTGATACATTCAATACATTCAGACATCCTTAATTTACAAAAATATCTTTAATGTACTCTCTTCCACGTTGTGATTTAATATGTGGTTTATGTTTTAACCGTTTAAGTTTTATGTTTTCCTTCTCCTTTTTCAAATTTATTTAATCTTTCTAAAGTAACTTCTTTAATACGGTAGTAGAAGTGTTATGGCGTTTCTAAATCACTTTTTCAGTACATTTAGTGGAGCGTATTTAGTTCCAATTGTCACCGTAATTAGTATCGCAGAGGTCGCTACCATATTCACCACGTTTTGCAAAAACTCACACCCATATTCACCTTACTTGGAGTTGAAAAACTAATGTTTAGCAAATCTCACACCCATATTCACCTTACTTATAGTTAGCAATACTATTAGTTATGTTGAATTTCGCAATGTATAATAAAAATCGCACCCATATTCACTTTACTTGGCGTTGAAAACCTATTGTTTAGCAAATCTAACACCCACGATCACCTTACCTATAGTTAGAAACACTATTAGTTATGTTGAATTTCGCAATGTATAACAAAAATCGCACCCTTATTCACCTTACTTGGAGTTGAAAACCTAATATTTAGCAAACCCACAATCCTAAATTCCAAAAGTAATGCCTATTCACCATACTATAAATAATAAAAGATTAGAGGCATAACTTTTTTTGAGTTCATAATGTTCTACTGTATATAACAAGATGAGGTTGTTAAAAAAAAACAAATATAAGTAAAAAAAAAGTCATGCCTCTAATGTTTGTGTATATGTAAACGAAAAAACAACTGTATGTTTACATGTGTGTGTGTTAGTAAACATGTTAACATACAATTCTTATTTCGTCTATATATTGACAGAACTTTTTTTTTGTAAGCAGAACCGCTGAGTTCGCAGTCTATTTAGCAAAATCACAAATACAATGGATGAAATAAAAAACAACAGATGAATAATTTTGTTTCATTGTTATTTTATTTACAAAAAATATTTTTAAAATACTTATAATATGATACATTTTGACATCTAAAATAAATGAAAATACAACAATAAATTCCACATAATATTGAATATTCGGTTTGAATACGTTTATTGTTATTAATACATATATGATTTAGAATTTGTATTCAAAAATTTAATAAAAGGTTTAATAGGTGGTTGACCAGCTGGACAAATTAATGTTAACTTTGAATTTAAATACATTTTATATATTCTATTGAGGTTTTTTAGAGCTGACAACATATTTTTCATTCACAAAACCCATTTTTTTTTAGAGTTATTTGAGAAAATATTCATTTATTTTAAGTCTATATGTTTCTATTGAATTATTCCAATATTTTTTTTTTCTTATTAAGTTATATTATTACCAATTTTAATACCACTTTTCAGACTTTAATATTTATTTACTAAATTTGTTAATACATCACACCAACTTTTTATTTTTTTTTCAAATATTAACGATCAAATCTTTATTAATTTCAAATATTAAAGATTTTTAATAAATTTTTTTATATGCTTTTAAATTTTTAATTTCAGTTAATTTTAAACAGAAAGTTTTAAGTTCAAGTTTTTAAATTTTTAATTTTTAATTTTTAGTTTAATTTATTATGGATAGGTGTCCTTCAGTTAGTTCCTATAGTTGTTTTTCATTAATATTTTAGATTTTCATTCTTTTTTATTATTGTTTTATTTTAGAGTTTTATAAATGGTTGTAATAACTAGAATCGTTTATATAATTAATTTTATATAATTTTATTAAAGGTAGAACTAATTCAAAGAAAAAAATTTAAACAGCGCACTAACATGAAGTAACGTTTCTATGCTTTTTTATATTTTTAGTCTTTATATTTTTAATTTTCAATTTTCAATTTTTACTTTAGTTTTAATTGTTAAATTTTTTTAGTAATTTAGTTTTTAATTTTTGATTTTTAAAATTTTGGTTTATAGTTTTTTAGGTTGTAATTTTTCAATTTAAAATTGTTGGTTTTCAGTTTTTATATTTGCTCTTCAATTTTTTAATTTAAGTTTTTAATTTTTAGGTTTTCAATTTTTAATTTGTTTTTAGTTTTTAATTTTTGATTTTAATTTTTAGCTTTTAATTTTTAGTTTAGTTTATGAAATATTCTTTAAATACTTTTATACTTTGAGTTAATTTTGATTAAATATACAAAATTAGGAACGTGAGTCAAAAATTCTTACAATTATTATTCCAAACAATATCAGAGATTAATTTAAGGAAGTTGTATATTTCTTTCAAGATCATGTTTTTTCTTACTGAATATTCATATATAAAGTATACAAATAATCTTTCTTAAATGGTTTTTTAGCAAGTTTTTAATATCATTTGCTCTATCCAAATTATAAAAGTTTCCTACAAAATATCTACAAAATTAATTAAATTTACTAAAATTTAAACATATTTCTATAATAATTTATTGATATATTGAAAACTTACTATATTTTATAGATTTTTATTTTTTTCTTATTAACAAATTTAATATGAAGTTCTTTTGTATAGTTTTTCTTTACACATATGGAAATAAATCCATTTAGTTGCAATTTTTCCGATAATTTTTATGAGAGCATTATAAATTATTAAAAAAAAAAATTACATTTAGAAAATTATAAATACCTTCAAGTGACTAATAATATGGAAATATTTCTATAACAATAAATTTTAAAGTTCTTCTTACATCGAAAGCATTGAAAAACTTACCAAAATTACTTAAAGTTTCTTAAAATCTTGAAATAATTAGCTCATTTATAATTAATATCTAGTTATTATGAAAAGAGGTTTCTTTTTTTAAAAAAAGAAACTTTGAAAATTTCCTAAGGAAATGTAAATTTTTAAGAAAATTTACTAAGGAACAGGTAAATTTTTAAGAAAATTTACTAAGGAATGGTAAATTTTTATGAAAATTTACTAAGGAAAGGTAAACTTTTTAGAAAATTTACTAAGGAAAAGGTAAATTTTCCGAATTTTTGAGAAAATTTACTAAGGAAAGGTAAATTTTGAAGAAAATTTACTAAGGAAAGGTAAATTTTTTAGAAAATTTACTGAGGAAAAGGTAAATTTTCAGAATTTTTAGGAAAATTTACTAAGGAAAAGAAAATTTAAAAAAAAATTTACTAAGGAAAAGGTAAATTGTCAGAATTTTTGAGAAAATTTTCTAAGGAAAGGTAAATTTTTATTAAGGAAAAGGTAAATTTTAAGAATTTTTGAGAAAATTTACTAAGGAAAGGTAAATTGTTAAGAAAATTTACTAAGGAGAGGTAAGTTTTTAAAAAAATTTACTAAGGAAAAGATAAATTTTCAGAATTTTTCAGAAAATTTACTAAGGAAAGGTAAATTTTTTAAAAACTTTACTAAGGAAAGTTAAATTTTTAAGAAAATTTATTAAGAAAAAGGTAAATTTTCAGAATTTTTGAGAAAATTTACTAAGGAAAAGTAAATAATTTCTTGTATTTATTTTACTTTATTTTAAACAAGTTATAAATTTTATATTGTATTTTAATTTTGTGGAAAATTTTTGAACGATGAAAATCCTGTATTTTAATTATAAGACTTGTCTTGTTCAGGAAATTAATAAAGAAATAAATAAATAAATAAAGTAAAATATATTTAAGTTTCTGTGTTTTAGAATTCTCTAATTAGTCTTTTAAGGTCATGTACTTTTCAATTTTAAATAAAAAACATTTATTTAATTTTCATTGTCCAACATTTCGCTGGTATTTTTCCAGCCTCTTCAGGGACTATATTTTATTAAATCTGGCAACCATACACATAAGCAAAAATAAAATAACATAAGAGAAAACTAATATTTAAAAATATTTAAAAGAACAACAAAAATAAAAATAAAATACACAGCGTTATAAAATTCTTAACTTACAAATAATTTTTCGTCAAATTTTGCACTTAATTTTCAAAAATAATAATTGTTTTACAGAGTACATATAAGACGACATAAAACGCATATTTAATTTAAAAAACAATTGCAAATAAAAATTAAAAATATCACAGTTAAAATTTATTCTAACGCTACGTATCACAGTTTTGGCCTTCTACTAAGTAATTGCAAGTGTGTAGTTCGTGTTGGTGTTGTCTTTATCCTCTTTTATGTTAATCGCTAATTTCATATTCTGCTGGATCCTCAAGCTTTCAAGTGTTAAACGTTTGTTTTGTTTTCGTTCCTTATTCAGTATTTTGAATTCGTCCAAATTGGGCTTATGTCCCATCTCTATGCAGTGTTGAGATAAACCTGTAGTAAATTCTGTTGTTTCTAATGCATAGGTCGGCAAAGCGCAAAATGAGGTTGTGTGTGTGAGCGAACTACCCAGCAAACACTAAATCGAGCGTTTCAAATTACCATTCCTAATGTAGAGAAGAAATTAACAACGAGATTGATATACAAACGGAACTTTTGATACTTCCAAACTGATTTATTTACACATACAAATTTTCTGCATTTATACTGTTATGACAACTTCTTATTAATAAAATGTTTTCTAAATTTGACGAATTTAACTTATTGCGTTGCTTGGAAGAAATGAATTTTAAGTCTGAAAAAATTTGTTCATAGAGGTAATTAGAAGGAAAAACCGATAACCATTTTATAACTTAAAAGGCAATGCATAATACCAAATGCATTATCAATCACAAAATATTTTTCGTAATTCATTATCAATTTGAAATGTTTGTTGGGGAAGTATTGCTGAAAAAAATATAAAAGCATCCTCCGCATGTGCATACATCGCTGTCTCAACGACGACTAAATGAAAGAGCATAAGTATATGTGTGAAGTGGTCTCTGCACAATTGTGCTATGAAATGCCGACCACTGTTCTAATGTCAGCTGCATGTTCAGTCATCCTCGTACCAGCACTTCTCTTCGTTGTTCCTATGTAAATTTTCCCGCACTCTTCGTTCGTTTTGCCTTCACATGTAATTTCATAAACTACATTGCTCTGTTGCGCTCTCTCAATTTTAGTTTTTGTTCTTGTAAATAATGAATTTATTGTTTTATTTGATTTGTTTGCTATTGTTACATCTTCGGTTTTTATTACTTCAGCACGTTGTGTGTAATCTGTGAGCTTCAGTATAAATGATAAACTATAATATTTAGTGTTACCAGATCTGTTGTATGTGGTTCCCCGAATGTGTTATCTGTTACCTTTTTTATTATATTATTTACAATATATGTTGGATAACCATTTTTATCTAATATATCCTTTGTTATATTTATGTTTTTAGTTTTAAATTTGGTGTCACTCAGTTCAATTGCCTTTTTGATAAGGTTTGTTGCAGTGTTAATTTTCTGTTTCATAGGTTGAGTAGAATTAAAATTTATTAAGCGCCCTGAGGCGATGGGTTTCATGTACAAATCTGTAATAATCTTGTTGTTTTCTCTATGTATTTTCATATCTAAGTATGGAATTGAATTATTTGTTTCCTTTTCTATCGTGAATTTTAATTTGGTGTGGTAGTTGTTGAAAGTCTTCAATATTTGTTTGCACTTAAAAATAATTTATATATTTTGTTTTGCTTAATTTGACACACATCAGCTGTTTTAACACACTTAGTCAGTGTTTGAAAGGTTGTTGATCTGAGTTTAGCAAACACAGCAGCAAGTGTATTATAAATAATACTCATGCTAGATACTGCAAAAGTTTTCATTGTAAATACGGCCGAATGTAAACAAGACTTACAGCTACTCCAAAAATTTTGTGTATGAGCTAATATTTCAAATACTTTTTAAAGTTCTCAAACATCGAATATAAACAAGACAGTATTCATGCTTGTCGAATATGAGTATGCAGTGTAATGAGAGAGGAGAGAACAGTGTTTTTTTTTCTTACAGGAGGGCCTAAGTATTTGTCACTATTTGTTTTGTTATTTATATTGTTTATATTGTTTCAGTGAACCCTACAGTATGTACAGTATTTTAGTAATGAAATTGAATATATTCATGCAGCGCTTTAGTAGGCACCAATTTATTTTGAAGATTTAACTGACAAAATTGGCTTCTAGGCAAAAACGGGAATCCGAATAAAGAATCCCCTCCAATTTTTTATAATTTTTCCTTCTGTTGGAATATCAGCATAATATCGATCAGATGTAATATTCGAATAATCATTTCTGTACACATCAATGATTTTGCGAATACCGTACTCAGAATCATGACGTACTTCATTTGTAGCATTTGATTGAGTGTCGGTTTTCTCTTTTTGTCCGGCATAAGGAATATCCGCAAAAAGAGAAGAAATACAGACTTTTGCTACATGACAAGGTTTTGCACACTCATTACATTTTAAATTTTTGCTTGACCGGCATAGTTTTGCCATGTGATTGTTCTTACCACAGCGTAAACATAAGCCGGCAATTCCCAGTTGCTCGTAGTTTAGTTTTAGTTTTTGATTTTTGAAAAACTTTGTTGTAGATATCTGGTTATTGAAAATTTTATAGATGTCAAGTGATTGACCGTTTGATTCACTTGCTTGTGACAGTTGCCTTGCATTTATTTTTGCAACCTCCAAAGCTAATGCGTTGGAAACAATTTCTTCAATTTTTGCTATACTTGCCTGAAGAAGCTGCTCTCGAATACAGCAGTCAAAAATGCCACGGATAAATTGTGCCCTCAAAAACACATCAGCTATAGGAGCTTTGCACTGGTATGGAAAATGTCAAAATAAGCGGGCTGCCAGATTGCATTGATTAATTACGTTATAACAATATATTCACCTCCTCTATCAGATCAAATTATTTTTGGTACCTTACTGAATTGGGTTTTCATCATTTCTATGAATTCTTTAATTTTTTCTTTCACATCTGATTTTCTATTTGGGACTTGTAGTGGACCGCAAACGTCAGTATGCATTAAATCCAACTTTTCCTGTGGAAAAGGGTCTCTAGTTATCTTATTTTCCAAACATGTGTCCAAACATCTGTATGGTTACACTTTGCTATATTTAAATCAGCTGCTTATTCCTGCATTCTTTTAACGTCGAACAAATTAGGATGACCGAGAATTTTGTGCCATTCATGTATGCATTTTAAATCTTTATTGTAAATAGCATTAAAAACTTGGTGATTCGCTTTGTTAATATCATTGTTCGCTTTTACAATAATTAAGTCTTCACGATCTTTATTTATATAGCATTTTTCGTTTTTAAACACACATTGAAACCACTTTTTGTTAGTTTGCTAACTGACAATAAGTTACATGTTAATTCCGGTACCAATTGTACTTCTTTTAAAATAAATTTATTTAATTTTGTTTTAAATCCCATTGTTCCAGTTCCTTTTATTGATAAATTTCTGTCATCTGCTACTTTTGCAGAATCGTTACTCGGTTTATTCAAAATTTTAAATAACGACTCGTCATTACACATATGTGATGATGCGCCAGAATCCAGACACCATTTTGAAATGTTATGTTGTTGCTTTTTGTTGGGCACTATTAGACACACGTATGTATGTATCGCTTTCTTTATTGTTTTCCACTAAATTCACTTTATTTTGTGTTCTATTCTCATTTTCCTTTTTTTCCTTTTCCAACTTACATATATTCTACAGTCGTTTTTCACGTGTCCTCTTTTTTTCAGAAAAAAACAATTCACTTTATTTTTATCAAATTTATCATTTTCTTTAAGAGTTTTATAAATTTTTTCTGTGTTTTCATTTGCTTCAATAATTCCCTGCCTTCTTTTGTATTCTTTTAAGAAAATTTACTAAGGAAAGGTAAATTTTTAAGAAAATTTACTAAGGAAAAGTAAATTTTTAAGAAAACTTACTAAGAAATGTAAATTTTTAAGAAAAATTACTAAGGAAATGTAAATTTTTATGAAAAATTACTGAGGAAAAGTAAATTTTTATGAAAATTTACTAAGGAAATGAAAATTTTTAAGAAGATTTACTAAGAAAAGGTAAATTTTTAAGAAAATTTACTAAGGAAAAGGTAAATTTTCAGAATTTTTGAGAAAATTCACTAAGGAAAAGTAAATTTTTAAGAAAATTTACCAAGCAAAAGGTAAATTTTCTGAATTTTTGAGAAAATTTACTAAGGAGAGGTAAATTTTTAAGAAAAGTTACTAAGGAAAGGTAAATTTTTAAGAAAATTTACTAAGGATAAGGTAAATTTTCAGAATTTTTTGGAAAATTTACTAAGGAAAGGTAAATTTTTAAGGATATTTACTAAGGAAAAGGTAAATTTTCAGAATTTTTGAGAAAATTTACTAACGAAAGGTAAGTTTTTAAGAAAATTTACTAAGGAAAATGTAAATTTTCAGAATATTTGAGAAAATTTACTAAGGAAAGGTAAATTTTTGAGAAAATTTACGAAGGAAAAGGTAAATTTTTTAGAAAATTTTCAGAATTTTTGAGAAAATTTACTAAAGGAACGTAAATTTTTAAGAAAAATTACTAAGGAAAAGGTAAGTTTTCAGAATTCTTAGGAAAATTTACTAAGGAAAGATAAGTTTTTAAGAAAAATTACTTAGGAAAAGATAAATTTTCAGAATTTTTAAGAAAATTTACTAAGGAAAGGTAAATTTAAAAAAAAAAAAATACTAAGGAAAGGTAAATTTTTAAGAATATTTACTAAGGGAATTTAAATTTTTGAGAAAAATTTCTAAGGAAAGGTAAGTTTATATGAAAATTTACTAAGGAAATGAGTATTTTTAAGAAAATTTACTAAGGAAAAGTAAATTTATAAGAAAATTTACTAAGGAAAGGTAAATTGTTAAGAAAATTTTCTAAGGAAAGGTAAATTTTTAAGAAAATTTACTAATGAAAAGGTACATTTTTAGAAATTTTGAGAATATTTACTAAAGGATAAAACGGTAGAACAAAACATCGTTCACAAGAAATCGCCTAGCCTCTTAATATTATAGAAAAAATATATCAACATCTAATTTTCCAAAAATTTAAACTTTTTTACCATCTTTAAACAATTTTTTACGTTTATTCAGTCCAGGGTTTTCTTTTTCAATTAATCCATTAATTTTCTTCATATCTACTGCCCATCTGGATGATTCAAGATGTGTTGGTGTAGCAACATTTCCATAATTTAATATAGTTTCTAAATATGCTCTATAGTGATAGTTATTATCAGGCTGCGAAATATTTTTGTTATTTAGATGGACTGTACAATTTCTGAATATTGAACGAAGCAAGTTGTTTGCAACACTTCCACTTCCTTTTAATTCAACAATGAGTCTCAGATATATACTATTTAGATCTCTGTATGTTTCACCATTGCCTAATGAAATAAACTATATTGTTGAAGAGTTATCTACTGAAGCAATTGGGTTATATGATATTTTTTCAGTTTTAATAACATTTGTTTGAATTGGTGGTGATTAAAGTAAATCTAGTTTGCTTTTGATACATTCAATACATTCAGACATCCTTAATTTACAAAAATATCTTTAATGTACTCTCTTCCACGTTTTGATTTAATATGTGGTTTATGTTTTAACCGTTTAAGTTTTATATGTTTTCCTTCTCCTTTTTCAAATTTATTTAATCTTTCTAAAGTAACTTCTTTAATACGGTAGTAGAAGTGTTATGGCGTTTCTAAATCACTTTTTCAGTACATTTAGTGGAGCGTATTTAGTTCCAATTGTCACCGTAATAAGTATCGCAGAGGTTGCTACCATATTCATCACGTTTTGCAAAAACTCACACCCATATTCACCTTACTTGGAGTTGAAAAACTAATGTTTAGCAAATCTCACACCCATATTCACCTTACTTATAGTTAGCAATACTATTAGTTATGTTGAATTTCGCAATGTATAATAAAAATCGCACCCATATTCACTTTACTTGGCGTTGAAAACCTAATGTTTAGCAAATCTAACACCCACGATCACCTTACCTATAGTTAGAAACACTATTAGTTATGTTGAATTTCGCAATGTATAACAAAAATCGCACCCTTATTCACCTTACTTGGAGTTGAAAACCTAATATTTAGCAAACCCACAATCCTAAATTCCAAAAGTAATGCCTATTCACCATACTATAAATAATAAAAGATTAGAGGCATAACTTTTTTTGAGTTCATAATGTTCTACTGTATATAACAAGATGAGGTTGTTAAAAAAAAAACAAATATAAGTAAAAAAAAAGTTATGCCTCTAATGTTTGTGTATATGTAAACGAAAAAACAACTGTATGTTTACATGTGTGTGTGTTAGTAAACATGTTAACATACAATTCTTATTTCGTCTATATATTGACAGAACTTTTTTTTTGTAAGCAGAACCGCTGAGTTCGCAGTCTATTTAGCAAAATCACAAATACAATGGATGAAATAAAAAACAACAGATGAATAATTTTGTTTCATTGTTATTTTATTTACAAAAAATATTTTTAAAATACTTATAATATGATACATTTTACATCTAAAATAAATGAAAATACAACAATAAATTCCACATAATATTGAATATTCGGTTTGAATACGTTTATTGTTATTAATACATACATATATGATTTAGAATTTGTATTCAAAAATTTAATAAAAGGTTTAATAGGTGGTTGACCAGCTGGACAAATTAATGTTAACTTTGAATTTAAATACATTTTATATATTCTATTGAGGTTTTTTAGAGCTGACAACATATTTTTTATTCACAAAACCCATTTTTTTTTAGATTTATTTGAGAAAATATTCATTTATTTTAAGTCTATATGTTTCTATTGAATTATTCCAATATTTTTTTTTTTCTTATTAAGTTATATTATTACCAATTTTAATACCACTTTTCAGACTTTAATATTTATTTACTAAATTTGTTATTACATCACACCAACTTTTTATTTTTTTTTCAAATATTAACGATCAAATCTTTATTAATTTCAAATATTAAAGATTTATAATAAATTTTTTTATATGCTTTTAAATTTTTAATTTCAGTTAATTTTAAACAGAAAGTTTTAAGTTCAAGTTTTTAAATTTTTAATTTTTAATTTTTAGTTTAATTTATTATGGATAGGTGTCTTTCAGTTAGTTCCTATAGTTGTTTTTCATTAATATTTTAGATTTTCATTCTTTTTTATTATTGTTTTATTTTAGAGTTTTATAAATGGTTGTAATAACTAGAATCGTTTATATAATTAATTTTATATAATTTTATTAAAGGTAGAACTAATTCAAAGAAAAAAATTTAAACAGCGCACTAACATGAAGTAACGTTTCTATGCTTTTTTATATTTTTAGTCTTTATATTTTTAATTTTCAATTTTCAATTTTTACTTTAGTTTTAATTTTTAAATTTTTTTAGTAATTTGGTTTTTAATTTTTGATTTTTGAATACGTTTATTGTTATTAATACATATATGATTTAGAATTTGTATTCAAAAATTTAATAAAAGGTTTAATAGGTGGTTGACCACCTGGACAAATGAATGTTAACTTTGAATTTAAATACATTTTATGTATTCTATTGAGGTTTTTTAGAGCTGACAACATATTTTTCATTCACAAAACCCATTTTTTTTTAGATTTATTTGAGAAAATATTCATTTATTTTAAGTCTATATGTTTCTATTGAATTATTCCAATATTTTTTTTTTTCTTATTAAGTTATATTATTACCAATTTTAATACCACTTTTCAGACTTTAATATTTATTTACTAAATTTGTTATTACATCACACCAACTTTTTATTTTTTTTTCAAATATTAACGATCAAATCTTTATTTATTTCAAATATTAAAGATTTTTAATAATTTTTTTTATATGCTTTTAAATTTTTAATTTCAGTTAATTTTAAACAGAAAGTTTTAAGTTCAAGTTTTTAAATTTTTAATTTTTAATTTTTATTTTAATTTATTATGGATAGGTGTCTTTCAGTTAGTTCCTATAGTTGTTTTTCATTAATATTTTAGATTTTCATTCTTTTTTATTATTGTTTTATTTTAGAGTTTTATAAATGGTTGTAATAACTAGAATCGTTTATATAATTAATTTTATATAATTTTATTAAAGGTAGAACTAATTCAAAGAAAAAAATTTAAACAGCGCACTAACATGAAGTAACGTTTCTATGCTTTTTTATATTTTTAGTCTTTATATTTTTAATTTTCAATTTTCAATTTTTACTTTAGTTTTAATTTTTAAATTTTTTTAGTAATTTAGTTTTTAATTTTTGATTTTTGAATACGTTTATTGTTATTAATACATATATGATTTAGAATTTGTATTCAAAAATTTAATAAAAGGTTTAATAGGTGGTTGACCACCTGGACAAATGAATGTTAACTTTGAATTTAAATACATTTTATGTATTCTATTGAGGTTTTTTAGAGCTGACAACATATTTTTCATTCACAAAACCCATTTTTTTTTAGATTTATTTGAGAAAATATTCATTTATTTTAAGTCTATATGTTTCTATTGAATTATTCCAATATTTTTTTTTTTCTTATTAAGTTATATTATTACCAATTTTAATACCACTTTTCAGACTTTAATATTTATTTACTAAATTTGTTATTACATCACACCAACTTTTTATTTTTTTTTCAAATATTAACGATCAAATCTTTATTTATTTCAAATATTAAAGATTTTTAATAATTTTTTTTATATGCTTTTAAATTTTTAATTTCAGTTAATTTTAAACAGAAAGTTTTAAGTTCAAGTTTTTAAATTTTTAATTTTTAATTTTTATTTTAATTTATTATGGATAGGTGTCTTTCAGTTAGTTCCTATAGTTGTTTTTCATTAATATTTTAGATTTTCATTCTTTTTTATTATTGTTTTATTTTAGAGTTTTATAAATGGTTGTAATAACTAGAATCGTTTATATAATTAATTTTATATAATTTTATTAAAGGTAGAACTAATTCAAAGAAAAAAATTTAAACAGCGCACTAACATGAAGTAACGTTTCTATGGTTTTTTATATTTTTAGTCTTTATATTTTTAATTTTCAATTTTTACTTTAGTTTTAATTTTTAAATTTTTTTAGTAATTTAGTTTTTAATTTTTGATTTTTAAAATTTTGGTTTATAGTTTTTTAGGTTGTAATTTTTCAATTTAAAATTGTTGGTTTTCAGTTTTTATATTTGCTCTTCAATTTTTTAATTTAAGTTTTTAGTTTTTAGGTTTTCAATTTTTAATTTGTTTTTAGTTTTTAATTTTTGATTTTAATTTTTAGCTTTTACTTTTTAGTTTAGTTTATGAAATATTCTTTAAATACTTTTATACTTTGAGTTAATTTTGATTAAATATACAAAATTAGGAACGTGAGTCAAAAATTCTTACAATTATTATTCCAAACAATATCAGAGATTAATTTAAGGAAGTTGTATATTTCTTTCAAGATCATGTTTTTTCTTACTGAATATTCATATATAAAGTATACAAATAATCTTTCTTAAATGGTTTTTTAGCAAGTTTTTAATATCATTTGCTCTATCCAAATTATAAAAGTTTCCTACAAAATATCTACAAAATTAATTAAATTTACTAAAATTTAAACATATTTCTATAATAATTTATTGATATATTGAAAACTTACTATATTTTATAGATTTTTATTTTTTTCTTATTAACAAATTTAATATGAAGTTCTTTTGTATAGTTTTTCTTTACACATATGGAAATAAATCCATTTAGTTGCAATTTTTCCGATAATTTTTATGAGAGCATTATAAATTATTAAAAAAAAAAATTACATTTAGAAAATTATAAATACCTTCAAGTGACTAATAATATGGAAATATTTCTATAACAATAAATTTTAAAGTTCTTCTTACATCGAAAGCGTTGAAAAACTTACCAAAATTACTTAAAGTTTCTTAAAATCTTGAAATAATTAGCTCATTTATAATTAATATCTAGTTATTATGAAAAGAGGTTTCTTTTTTTAAAAAAAGAAACTTTGAAAATTTACTAAGGAAATGTAAATTTTTAAGAAAATTTACTAAGGAACAGGTAAATTTTTAAGAAAATTTACTAAGGAATGGTAAATTTTTATGAAAATTTACTAAGGAAAGGTAAACTTTTTAGAAAATTTACTAAGGAAAAGGTAAATTTTCCGAATTTTTGAGAAAATTTACTAAGGAAAGGTAAATTTTGAAGAAAATTTACTAAGGAAAGGTAAATTTTTTAGAAAATTTACTAAGGAAAAGGTAAATTTTCAGAATTTTTAGGAAAATTTACTAAGGAAAAGAAAATTTTAAAAAAAATTTACTAAGGAAAAGGTAAATTGTCAGAATTTTTGAGAAAATTTTCTAAGGAAAGGTAAATTTTTATTAAGGAAAAGGTAAATTTTAAGAATTTTTGAGAAAATTTACTAAGGAAAGGTAAATTGTTAAGAAAATTTACTAAGGAGAGGTAAGTTTTTAAAAAAATTTACTAAGGAAAAGATAAATTTTCAGAATTTTTCAGAAAATTTACTAAGGAAAGGTAAATTTTTTAAAAACTTTACTAAGGAAAGTTAAATTTTTAAGAAAATTTACTAAGAAAAAGGTAAATTTTCAGAATTTTTGAGAAAATTTACTAAGGAAAAGTAAATAATTTCTTGTATTTATTTTACTTTATTTTAAACAAGTTATAAATTTTATATTGTATTTTAGTTTTGTGGAAAATTTTTGAACGATGAAAATCCTGTATTTTAATTATAAGACTTGTCTTGTTCAGGAAATTAATAAAGAAATAAATAAATAAATAAAGTAAAATATATTTAAGTTTCTGTGTTTTAGAATTCTCTAATTAGGCTTTTAAGGTCATGTACTTTTCAATTTTAAATAAAAAACATTTATTTAATTTTCATTATCCAACATTTCGCTGGTATTTTTCCAGCCTCTTCAGGGACTATATTTTATTAAATCTGGCAACCATACACATAAGCAAAAATAAAATAACATAAGAGAAAACTAATATTTAAAAATATTTAAAAGAACAACAAAAATAAAAATAAAATACACAGCGTTATAAAATTCTTAACTTACAAATAATTTTTCGTCAAATTTTGCACTTAATTTTCAAAAATAATAATTGTTTTACAGAGTACATATAACACGACATAAAACGCATATTTAATTTAAAAAACAATTGCAAATAAAAATTAAAAATATCACAGTTAAAATTTATTCTAACGCTACGTATCACAGTTTTGGCCTTCTACTAAGTAATTGCAAGTGTGTAGTTCGTGTTGGTGTTGTCTTTATCCTCTTTTATGTTAATCGCTAATTTTATATTCTGCTGGATCCTCAAGCTTTCAAGTGTTAAACGTTTGTTTTGTTTTCGTTCCTTATTCAGTATTTTGAATTCGTCCAAATTGGGCTTATGTCCCATCTCTATGCAGTGTTGAGATAAACCTGTAGTAAATTCTGTTGTTTCCCAATAAACATTTTTGTTTGCTATCAACTTGAGGTGCATTTGAGATCAAATACATTTCTCAAATCTCCAACGTTAATTCTCAAATGCACCTCAATAGTCGGATTATAGTCTTCTCAACTTAAAAGGCACATTTTTTATATGGTGATTTTCTTAGTTATCAAATTGAGAAATTTGTGATTCTCAACTTGATAGCAAAGAAATTTCTCCAATTGGAATCAAATGGAAGGTACGGAATTGCCATATTAAAAAAAATCATATTAATTTTAGAAATGGAAACGTACTTTTTTCTGAATGTTTCAATTTAATTTTATTACATATTTAATATGTATTATCATGTACATGTTCTTTTTTTAATTTAGAATTAAAAATAAATTAAATAATTATTTGTACTTTTTTGAATATTTATATTATATAGGACATAAGTAAGAATTTACATTAAAAAATTCAAAAAAATAGAATTAAAAGTTTATCAATTAATTATTTCCAATTTTTTCGGCAATTTTTAATTTAATTTATTATTTATGACACATTAAATATTATAACATGTTAAAATTTTTTTAACTATAGAATTAAAAATAAATTAATTAGTTATTTGTACTTTGTTTGAAAGTTGCTGGAAAAGAGTATTGGAAGAGGTAAAATTTGGGGAAGGTACGGCATTCTTAAAACGTAAGACAATATTGGCAAAAGCACCATTTAAGCAGGTAAGTTTGACAAAAATATAAGCAATCTTCAAGGCTAATTACTCAACTTGTTATTAGGTTGCCGAACTTATGGCCTTAATTTGTGGCTATTACACAAAATTTCTAAGAATCGCATGTTAAATATTTAAATTAATATTAAAGCAAATTAATATTAAAAAATTCAAAAAAAGTAGAAATAGTTAAAAATATTTAATTTTGTTTCCATCCTTTTCATATAAATATTTCACCTTTTTTTTGTAGGCGGTTGTTGGCATGCTGGAAAAATGAAATTATCGTTCTTTCGAACTCGCTGTCCGAAGAAGCAGCACAAAATTTTTGATTGTAGGCTTCTGGAAAAATTAATTAGATTTAATTAATATCAATTGGAATCAAAACATAAAAATATAATCACGTTTTAATGCCGCCGTTACGCTGAGAGCTCGTACAGGTTCTTTGGAATTTGTTCCTTGCCAGCAGTATTTGTTGGCTACTTCATCAGTGACCAATTTCCGCCATGCAATTTTTAGAAATTTTGTAGAATTGCCACAAATTATGGCCATAAGTTCGGCAACCTAATAACAAAATAAGTAATTAGCCTTGAATATTGCTCATATTTTTCTGAAACTTACCAGGTCGCTAAACTTGTTTTCCGATGATTGTACTTTGGACTCGAATTCTTTAAATTCAGAGGCCTGCTTAAATGGTGCTTTTGGCAAGATGACAACACACTTTTCACTTTTTTGTTCTATAATGTATATCACAAATTTAATTATAGATATACATATATCATTAATTATATAAAACTTATTATACTTTTACCTCCCTTTATTTATTTAATTTTTCTTTTCTGCAACAATTCCTTTTTAAATCAAGATAATTAAAATTTACCACAATGCTGAAAACTTTCACAATTATTATTATTTCTAGAAATTAGAACATATGATTCGCAACGTTAAGGCCGAGTTAGCCACACATTTTTAAAATGTAACCGTACCGTAAATGTAACGTTGGCATTTAGTGCAATTATAGAACGTAAAATTAACCAACTTTGTAAGCTGTTCACAAATGTCACGTACAAAAGTAGCGAAAATCAAATTCAGCAGGTTGGGACGTTCAAGTTACGTTACAGTTCAGTTCGGTAGCTGTTTTTCATGTAAAAAACGTGGCTGACACGTTAGGTTACAGTTACGTGGGGCTAACTAGGCCTTTACTGTGAGAAATGAACAGCGCTGCCATACGAGAATACAAAAGTTGTAAATAATATCTCAAACTCAACACAAATCGTACTCAAGTTGAGAAAAAGTTTGGTCTTAAGTGGAGAAAAGTGTTGGTTATCTAATTGATGTTAAAATATTTCTCAAAGATTGGAAAAAATTTTAAGTCTCAAGTTGATATCAAGTTGAAAGCAAACAATGAGAAAAATTGTTCAACTCAAGTTGAGAATTATATTAGATATCAATTTGAGAACTTAACTTTTCTCCAACATTGGAGAAATAATTTTTCAATGCATACTGGGTTCTAATGCATAGGTCGGCAAAGCGCAAAATGAGGTTGTGTGTGTGAGCGAACTACCCAGCAAACACTAAATCGAGCGTTTCAAATTACCATTCCTAATGTAGAGAAGAAATTAACAACGAGATTGATATACAAACGGAACTTTTGATACTTCCAAACTGATTTATTTACACATACAAATTTTCTGCATTTATACTGTTATGACAATTTCTTATTAATAAAATGTTTTCTAAATTTGACGAATTTAACTTATTGCGTTGCTTGGAAGAAATGAATTTTAAGTCTGAAAAAATTTGTTCATAGAGGTAATTAGAAGGAAAAACCGATAACCATTTTATAACTTAAAAGGCAATGCATAATACCAAATGCATTATCAATCACAAAATATTTTTCGTAATTCATTATCAATTTGAAATGTTTGTTGGGGAAGTATTGCTGAAAAAAATATAAAAGCATCCTCCGCATGTGCATACATCGGTGTCTCAACGACGACTAAATGAAAGAGCATAAGTATATGTGTGAAGTGGTCTCTGCACAATTGTGCTATGAAATGCCGACCACTGTTCTAATGTCAGCTGCATGTTCAGTCATCCTCGTACCAGCACTTCTCTTCGTTGTTCCTATGTAAATTTTCCCGCACTCTTCGTTCGTTTTGCCATCACATGTAATTTCATAAACTACATTGCTCTGTTGCGCTCTCTCAATTTTAGTTTTTGTTCTTGTAAATAATGAATTTATTGTTTTATTTGATTTGTGTGCTATTGTTACATCTTCGGTTTTTATTATTTCAGCACGTTGTGTGTAATCTGTGAGCTTCAGTATAAATGATAAACTATAATATTTAGTGTCACCAGATCTGTTGTATGTGGTTTCCCCGAATGTGTTATCTGTTACCTTTTTTATTATATTATTTACAATATATGTTGGATAACCATTTTTATCTAATATATCCTTTGTTATATTTATGTTTTTAGTTTTAAATTTGGTGTCACTCAGTTCAATTGCCTTTTTGATAAGGTTTGTTGCAGTGTTAATTTTCTGTTTCATAGGTTGAGTAGAATTAAAATTTATTAAGCGCCCTGAGGCGATGGGTTTCATGTACAAATCTGTAATAATCTTGTTGTTTTCTCTATGTATTTTCATATCTAAGTATGGAATTGAATTATTTGTTTCCTTTTCTATCGTGAATTTTAATTTGGTATGGTAGTTGTTGAAAGTCTTCAATATTTGTTTGCACTTAAAAATAAATTATATATTTTGTTTTGCTTAATTTGACACACATCAGCTGTTTTAACACACTTAGTCAGTGTTTGAAAGGTTGTTGATCTGAGTTTAGCAAACACAGCAGCAAGTGTATTATAAATAATACTCATGCTAGATGCTGCAAAAGTTTTCATTGTAAATACGGCCGAATGTAAACAAGACTTACAGCTACTCCAAAAATTTTGTGTATGAGCTAATATTTCAAATACTTTTTAAAGTTCTCAAACATCGAATATAAACAAGACAGTATTCATGCTTGTCGAATATGAGTATGCAGTGTAATGAGAGAGGAGAGAACAGTGTTTTTTATACCCTATACCACTATGTGGTTTGGGTATAATGACTTTGTGCTGCTGTTTGTAACAACCAAAAATATTTGACCTAGACCCATCTTTAATTATACCGATCGAATCAGAATCACTTTCTGAGTTGATTTAACAATGTCCGTCCGTCCGTCCGTCCGTCCGTCCGTCCGTCCGTCCGTCTGTGTGTCCATGTAAAGCTTGTAATCAAACTGCAGGTCGCAAATATGAATATATTTTGATGAAATTTGGTATATAAGCTTTTGTCGGCCATGGGATGAACGCTATTGAAATTGGTGAGAATCGGTCTATGTTCAGACCTAGCCCCCATACAAATTACCCATATGAAATCGACATAAATTGCCATAAGATCCAAATTGTCATATAGATCTTACTCAAATTGGGTTTGTATGCGTTCATTACATCCACTAATGAGTAGTCCAAAAATGATCCCTTTGACCCCATATAGAGCTGCTTCCCGATCTTCACTTAAATCTATTAAAAAACAAAAATATTGCACTGATTCTTCTCAAATTTTGTTTGTACATATTTTTGCAAAATACAAGAGACTTTACCAAACATGATCAGGATCGGTCCATTTTCGGACCTAGTCCCTTTATGGATATAGCATCCGATATGAACTTTTTCATATCTGCAGCCAAAAAAATTAATAAAAATCCCACTCAAATTTGGTTTTTGCTTATTTTCAATGTCCAGTTAGTTGGGCCTAAGAGATAGGGTTTCTAAACGCATGGTATAGGGTATCGTATAGCCGGTCTAGACCGACTATAATTTTCTTACTTGTTTTTCTTACAGGAGGGCCTAAGTATTTGTCACTATTTGTTTTGTTATTTATATTGTTTATATTGTTTCAGTGAACCCTACAGTATGTACAGTATTTTAGTAATGAAATTGAATATATTCATGCAGCGCTTTAGTAGGCACCAATTTATTTTGAAGATTTAACTGACAAAATTGGCTTCTAGGCAAAAACGGGAATCCGAATAAAGAATCCCCTCCAATTTTTTATAATTTTTCCTTCTGTTGGAATATCAGCATAATATCGATCAGATGTAATATTCGAATAATCATTTCTGTACACATCAATGATTTTGCGAATACCGTACTCAGAATCATGACGTACTTCATTTGTAGCATTTGATTGAGTGTCGGTTTTCTCTTTTTGTCCGGCATAAGGAATATCCGCAAAAAGAGAAGAAATACAGACTTTTGCTACATGACAAGGTTTTGCACACTCATTACATTTTAAATTTTTGCTTGAACGGCATAGTTTTGCCATGTGATTGTTCTTACCACAGCGTAAACATAAGCCGGCAATTCCCAGTTGCTCGTAGTTTAGTTTTAGTTTTTGATTTTTGAAAAACTTTGTTGTAGATATCTGGTTATTGAAAATTTTATAGATGTCAAGTGATTGACCGTTTGATTCACTTGCTTGTGACAGTTGCCTTGCATTTATTTTTGCAACCTCCAAAGCTAATGCGTTGGAAACAATTTCTTAAATTTTTGCTATACTTGCCTGAAGAAGCTGCTCTCGAATACAGCAGTCAAAAATGCCACGGATAAATTGTGCCCTCAAAAACACATCAGCTATAGGAGCTTTGCACTGGTATGGAAAATGTCAAAATAAGCGGGCTGCCAGATTGCATTGATTAATTACGTTATAACAATATATTCACCTCCTCTATCAGATCAAATTATTTTTGGTACCTTACTGAATTGGGTTTTCATCATTTCTATGAATTCTTTAATTTTTTCTTTCACATCTGATTTTCTATTTGGGACTTGTAGTGGACCGCAAACGTCAGTATGCATTAAATCCAACTTTTCCTGTGGAAAAGGGTCTCTAGTTATCTTATTTTCCAAACATGTGTCCAAACATCTGTATGGTTACACTTTGCTATATTTAAATCAGCTGCTTATTCCTGCATTCTTTTAACGTCGAACAAATTAGGATGACCGAGAATTTTGTGCCATTCATGTATGCATTTTAAATCTTTATTGTAAATAGCATTAAAAACTTGGTGATTCGCTTTGTTAATATCATTGTTCGCTTTTACAATAATTAAGTCTTCACGATCTTTATTTATATAGCATTTTTCGTTTTTAAACACACATTGAAACCACTTTTTGTTAGTTTGCTAACTGACAATAAGTTACATGTTAATTCCGGTACCAATTGTACTTCTTTTAAAATAAATTTATTTAATTTTGTTTTAAATCCCATTGTTCCAGTTCCTTTTATTGATAAATTTCTGTCATCTGCTACTTTTGCAGAATCGTTACTCGGTTTATTCAAAATTTTAAATAACGACTCGTCATTACACATATGTGATGATGCGCCAGAATCCAGACACCATTTTGAAATGTTATGTTGTTGCTTTTTGTTGGGCACTATTAGACACACGTATGTATGTATCGCTTTGTTTATTGTTTTCCACTAAATTCACTTTATTTTGTGTTCTATTCTCATTTTCCTTTTTTTCCTTTTCCAACTTACATATATTCTACAGTCGTTTTTCACGTGTCCTCTTTTTTTCAGAAAAAAACAATTCACTTTATTTTTATCAAATTTATCATTTTCTTTAATAGTTTTATAAATTTTTTCTGTGTTTTAATTTGCTTCAATAATTCCCTGCCTTCTTTTGTATTCTTTTAAGAAAATTTACTACGGAAAGGTAAATTTTTAAGAAAATTTACTAAGGAAAAGTAAATTTTTAAGAAAACTTACTAAGAAATGTAAATTTTTAAGAAAAATTACTAAGGAAATGTAAATTTTTATGAAAAATTACTGAGGAAAAGTAAATTTTTATGAAAATTTACTAAGGAAATGAAAATTTTTAAGAAGATTTACTAAGAAAAGGTAAATTTTTAAGAAAATTTACTAAGGAAAAGGTAAATTTT
This sequence comes from Cordilura impudica, assembly GCA_963682025.1. NCBI lineage: Eukaryota > Metazoa > Arthropoda > Insecta > Diptera > Scathophagidae > Cordilura > Cordilura impudica. The sequence continues at coordinate 19,982,978 of OY821522.1, read as the reverse complement.
CAGAATTTTTGAGAAAATTCACTAAGGAAAAGTAAATTTTTAAGAAAATTTACCAAGCAAAAGGTAAATTTTCTGAATTTTTGAGAAAATTTACTAAGGAGAGGTAAATTTTTAAGAAAAGTTACTAAGGAAAGGTAAATTTTTAAGAAAATTTACTAAGGATAAGGTAAATTTTCAGAATTTTTTGGAAAATTTACTAAGGAAAGGTAAATTTTTAAGGATATTTACTAAGGAAAAGGTAAATTTTCAGAATTTTTGAGAAAATTTACTAACGAAAGGTAAGTTTTTAAGAAAATTTACTAAGGAAAATGTAAATTTTCAGAATATTTGAGAAAATTTACTAAGGAAAGGTAAATTTTTGAGAAAATTTACGAAGGAAAAGGTAAATTTTTTAGAAAATTTTCAGAATTTTTGAGAAAATTTACTAAAGGAACGTAAATTTTTAAGAAAAATTACTAAGGAAAAGGTAAGTTTTCAGAATTCTTAGGAAAATTTACTAAGGAAAGGAAAATTTTTAAGCAATTATTAAGGAAAAGGTAAATTTTCAGAATTTTTAAGAAAATTTACTAAGGAAAGATAAGTTTTTAAGAAAAATTACTAAGGAAAAGATAAATTTTCGGAATTTTTGAGAAAATTTACTAAGGAAAGGTAAATTTAAAAAAAAAAAATACTAAGGAAAGGTAAATTTTTAAGAATATATACTAAGGATATTTAAATTTTTGAGAAAAATTATAAGGAAAAGGTAAATTTTTAAGAAAATTTACTAAGGAAAGGTAAATTTTTAAGAAAATTTACTAAGGAAAGGTAAATTTTTATGAAAATTTACTAAGGAAATGAGTATTTTTAATAAAATTTGCTAAGGAAAAGTAAATTTATAAGAAAATTTACTAAGGAAAGGTAAATTTTTAAGAAAATTTACTAAGAAAAAGTAAATTTATAAGAAAATTTACTAAGGAAAGGCAAATTTTTAAGAAAATTTTCTAAGGAAAGGTAAATTTTTAAGAAAATTTACTAATGAAAAGGTAAATTTTCAGAATTTTTGAGAATATTTACTAAAGGATAAAACGGTAGAACAAAACATCGTTCACAAGAAATCGCCTAGCCTCTTACTATTATAGGAAAAATATATCAACATCTAATTTTCAAAAAATTTCAACTTTTTTACCAACAAATAATTTTTTACGTTTATTCAGTCCAGGGTTTTCTTTTTCAATTAATCCATTAATTTTCTTCATATCTACTGCCCATCCGGATGATTCAAGATGTGTTGGTGTAGCATCATTTCCATAATTTAATATAGTTTCTAAATATGCTCTATAGTGATAGTTATTATCAGGCTGTGAAAAATTTTTGTTATTTAGATGGACTGTACAATTTCTGAATATTGAATGAAGCAAGTTGTTTGCAATACTTCCACTTCCTTTTAATTCAACAATGAGTCTCAGATATAAACTATTCAGATCTCTGTATGTTTCACCATTGCCTAATGAAATAAACTATATAGTTGAAGAGTTATCTACTGAAGCAATTGGGTTATATGATATTTTTTCAGTTTTAATAACATTTGTTTGAATTGGTGGCGATTAAAGTAAATCTAGTTTGCTTTTGATACATTCAATACATTCAGACATCCTTAATTTTCAAAAATACGGTAGTAGAAGTGTTATGGCGTTTCTAAATCACTTTTTCAGTACATTTAGTGGAGCGTATTTAGTTCCAATTGTCACCGTAATTAGTATCGCAGAGGTCGCTACCATATTCACCACGTTTTGCAAAAACTCACACCCATATTCATCTTACTTGGAGTTGAAAAACTAATGTTTAGCAAATCTCACACCCATATTCACCTTACTTATAGTTAGCAATACCATTAGTTATGTTGAATTTCGCAATGTATAATAAAAATCGCACCCATATTCACTTTACTTGGCGTTGAAAACCTAATGTTTAGCAAATCTCACACCCACGATCACCTTACCTATAGTTAGAAACACTATTAGTTATGTTGAATTTCGCAATGTATAACAAAAATCCCACCCTTATTCACCTTACTTGGAGTTGAAAACCTAATATTTAGCAAACCCACAATCCTAAATTCCAAAAGTAATGCCTATTCACCATACTATAAATAATAAAAGATTAGAGGCATAACTTTTTTTGAGTTCATAATGTTCTACTGTATATAACAAGATGAGGTTGTTAAAAAAAAACAAATATAAGTAAAAAAAAAGTTATGCCTCTAATGTTTGTGTATATGTAAACGAAAAAACAACTGTATGTTTACATGTGTGTGTGTTAGTAAACATGTTAACATACAATTCTTATTTCGTCTATATATTGACAGAACTTTTTTTTGTAAGCAGAGCCGCTGAGTTCGCAGTCTATTTAGCAAAATCACAAATACAATGGATGAAATAAAAAACAACAGATGAATAATTTTGTTTCATTGTTATTTTATTTACAAAAAATATTTTTAAAATACTTATAATATGATACATTTTGACATATAATTGAAAATACAACGATAAATTCCACATAATATTGAATATTCGGTTTGAATACGTTTATTGTTATTAATACATATATGATTTAGAATTTGTATTCAAAAATTTAATTAAAGGTTTAATAGGTGGTTGACCAGCTGGACATATGAATGTTAACTTTGAATTTAAATATATTTTATGTATTCTATTGAGGTTTTTTAGAGCTGACAACATATTTTTCATTCACACAACCCATTTTTTTTTTAGATTTATTTGAGAAAATATTCGTTTATTTTAAGTCCATATGTTTCTATTGAATTATTCCAATATATTTTTTTTTCTTATTAAGTTAAATTATTACCAATTTTAATACCACTTTTCAGACTTTAATATTTATTTACTAAATTTGTTATTACATCAGACCAACTTTTAATTTTTTTTTTTCAAATATTAACGATCAAATCTTTATTTTTTTCAAATATTAACGATTTTCAATAAATTTTTTTAAATGCTTTTAAATTTTTAATTTCAGTTAAATTCAAACAGAAAGTTTTTAGTTGAAGTTTTTAAATTTTTAGTTTAATTAATTGTAGATAGGTGTCTTTCAGTTAGTTCCTATAGTTGTTTTTCATTAATATTTTAGATTTTCATTCTTTTTTATTATTGTTTTATTTTAGAGTTTTATAAATGGTTGTAATAACTAGAATCGTTTATATAATTAATTTTATATAATTTTATTAAAGGTAGAACTAATTCAAAGAAAAAAATTTAAACAGCGCACTAAGATGAAGTAAGGTTTCTATGCTTTTTTATATTTTTAGTCTCTATATTTTTAATTTTCAATTTTCAATTTTTATTAAGTTTTAATTTTTAAATTAGTTTGTAGTTTGTGATTTTTCAATTTAAAATTTTTGGTTTTTAGTTTTTATATTTGCTGTTCAATTTTTTAATTTAAGTTTTTAGTTTTTAGGTTTTCAATTTTTAATATAAGTTTTTAGTTTTTAATTTTTGATTTTAATTTTTAGCTTTTAATTTTTAGTTTAGTTTATGAAATATTCTTTAAATACTTTTATACTTTGAGTTAATTTTGATTAAATATACAAAATTAGGAACGTGAGTCAAAAATTCTTACAATTATTATTCCAAACAATATCAGAGATTAATTTAAGGATGTTGTATATTTCTTTCAAGATCATGTTTTTTCTTACTTAATATTCATATATAAATTATACAAATAATCTTTCTTAAATGGTTTTTAGCAAGTTTTTAATATCATTTTTTCTATCCAAATTATGAAAGTTTCCTACAAAATATCTACAAAATTAATTAAATTTACTAAAATTTAAACATACATATTTCTATAATAATTTATTGAAATATTGAACACTTACTATATTTTTATAGATTTTTATTTTTTCTTATTGACAAATTTAATATGAAGTTCTTTTGTATAGTTTTTCTTTACACATATGAAAATAAATCCAATTAGTTGCAATTATTTCGATAATTTTTATGAAAGCATTATAATTTATTAAAAAAAAATTTACATTTAGAAAATTATAAATACCTTCAAGTGACTAATAATATGGAAATATTTCTATAACAATAAATTTTAAAGTTCTTCTTATTAGCTCATTTATAATTAATATCTAGTTGTTATGAAAAGAGGTTTCTTTTTTAAAAAAAGAAACTTAGAAAATTTACTAAGGAAATTTACTAAGGAAAGGTAAAAAAATTTACTTAGAAAAGGTAAATTTTTAAGAAAATTTAATAAGGAAAGTAAACTTCTTAGAAAATTTACTAAGGACAAGGTAAACTTTCCGAATTTTTGAGAAAATTTACTAAGGAAAAGGTAAATTTTCAGAATTTTTAGGAAAATTTACTAAGGAAAAGAAAATTTTTAAAAAAATTTACTAAGGAAAAGGTAAATTGTCAGAATTTTTGAGAAAATTTTCTAAGGAAAGGTAAATTTTTATTAAGGAAAAGGTAAATTTTAAGAATTTTTGAGAAAATTTACTAAGGAAAGGTAAATTGTTAAGAAAATTTACTAAGGAGAGGTAAGTTTTTAAGAAAATTTACTAAGGAAAAGATAAATTTTCAGAATTTTTGAGAAAATTTTCTAAGGAAAGGTAAATTTTTAAGAAACTTTACTAAGGAAAGTTAAATTTTTAAGAAAATTTACTAAGGAAAAGGTAAATTTTCAGAATTTTTGAGAAAATTTACTAAGGAAAAGTAAATTTTTAAGAAAATTGACTAAGGAAAGTTAAATTTTTAAGAAAAATTACTGAGGAAAAGTAAATTTTTATGAAAATTTAGTAAGGAAATGAAAATTTTTAAGAAAATTTACTAAGAAAAGGTAAATTTTTAAGAAAATTTACTAAGGAAAAGGTAAATTTTCAGAATTTTTGAGAAAATTCACCAAGGAAAAGTAAATTTTTAAGAAAATTTAACAAGGAAACGGTAAATTTTCAGAATTCTTGAGAAAATTGACTAAGGAAAGGTAAATGTTTAAGAAAATTTACTAAGGAAAGGTAAATTTTTAAGAAAATTTAATAAGGATAAGGTAAATTTTCAGAATTATTTGGAAAAATTTCTTAAAAAATTTTTTTTTGGTAAATTTCTTAGAAAATTTTCAGAATTTTTGAGAAAATTTACTAAGGGAACGTAAATTTTAAAGAAAAATTACTAAGCAAAGGTAAATTTTTTAGAAAATTTACTAAGGCAAAGGTAAATTTTCAGATTTTTTAGGAAAATTTACTAAGGAAAGATAAGTTTTTAAGAAAAATTACTAAGGAAAAGATAAATTTTCAAAATTTTTGAGAAAATTTACTAAGGAAAGGTAAATTAAAAAAAAAAATACTAAGGAAAGGTAAATTTTTAAGAAAATTTACTAAGGAAATTTAAATTTTGAGAAAAATTACTAAGGAAAGGTAAATTTTTATGAAAATTTATAAGGAAATGTAAATTTTTAAGAAAATTTACTAAGGAAAGGTAAATTTTTAAGAAAATTTACTAAGGAAAGGTAAATTTTTAAGAAAATTTACTAAGGAAATGAGTATTTTTAAGAAAATTTACTAAGGAAAAGTAAATTTATAAGAAAATATACTAAGGAAAGGTAAATTTTTAAGAAAATTTACTAAGGAAAGATCAATTTTTAAGAAAATTTACTAAGAAAAGGTAAACTTTTTAGAAAATTTACTAAGGAAAATGTAAATTTTCCGAATTTTTGAGAAAATTTACTAAGGAAAAGTAAATTTTTAAGAAACTTTACTAAGGAAAGGTGTTTTTTTTACAAAGGCATCGCACAAGCTGTTTAGTTTTGAACAAGCCATAGCTTTGTATGAATATAGTGTTGTTGTTGATATTTATTAAATTACATATTATCACCCTACTGTCCGTCATTTTGTGCAAAAACCAGGTGCGTTTCTTACGAACTTGTCATCGTTTTAAAAGTCTATCTGTTTCCGACAGATATTCTACCGTGAAAAAGTTTCATTGTTGTGTCAATTGCCTATCAAGGACACATGAAGCGAAAAATTTTAGTAGCACACATAATTGTTCGATTTGTAATAAACGTCATCATACAATGCTACATCGTGGGTTGCCACAGTCTGACAGCTCAAAACAATTCAAATTTCGGTGCGAATTCGGCTACGACCTCTCGACTGACCAACGCCTTACCTACGAATTCTTTCCCCTCTACTTCAAATGGACCGTGCTTTAGGGACAGCAATGGTGAATCTCGTTCATCAGAGTGTTACGTACCCAGCCCGGGCACTTATGGACCCGGCTTCTGAAGCATCGTTTATTTCTGAACGGCTTCAAAATCGCCTGAAACTTTCGACGCATTCTACGAATGCTCAAATTTCAGGTGTGAATCAGGCTGTCTCTGCTACTTCACGGAAAATTTGTCCTATTAAAATTGGGTCTCCTATAGACTCATCATTTCTATTGGAAACTATGGCACTCGTTTTACCAAATATATCGGGTAACTTGCCATCCTTTATAGTTCCTTCGTTTATTAAGGAAAAATTGCCAAACATTAGCTGATATCAACGTTTATGATAGCAGACCTGTCGATCTGTTATTAGGTGCTAACTTATATCCGAAAATATTGTTAGGAGAAATTCGTCGAGATCTTTTGGGCTCATGATTAGCTCAAAATACGATATTTGGTTGGATTATTACTGGTCCAATATACAAACCCCAAGTTCAAGTTTATTCTATTACGGTAGAATTTTCGGAGGAAGATTGCCTGAATAGAAATCTTCTTAGATTTTGGGAACTGGAGGAGATCCTAAAAAGAAAATATTATCTACTTCTGATAAAATTTGTTAGGAGAATTATAAGAAAACTAGGCGTTGCGGTTCAAATGGTCGTTATATTGTGACCCTTCCTTTTAAAACTGAATTCCCTCAACATTTGAATTTAGGTATATCTCGTACGAATGTGCTGAAACAATTTTACAGAACTGAATCTACCCTCCTACGAAAACCTGAAATTAAGGAAATGTATGATAGCGTCGTTAGGGAATATTTAGACCTAGATCATATGAAACTTGTTTCAACGCCACCCACAGCAACTACTTTTGCATGCTATCTACCTCATCACCCAGTCGTTAAACCCGAACGAAAGACAAAAAAATTACGAGTCGTTTTCAATGCTTCGAATAAAACTTCGGACGGTAATAGTCTTAACGACTGCCTTTATATCGGACCTACCTTACAGGCTGACTTAGTCCTCTTGATCTTAAGATGGAGACTTTTAAGATTTGTTTTCAAATGCGACATCACGCAGATGTATAGACAGATAAGGGTTGATTCTTCTCATACTCCATTTCAACGCATCTTGCTTAGAGATACTCCGACGGAAGACGTTAAGGACTATGAGTTGCAAACAGTGACGTTTGGCATTAATTGCGCTCCTTATCTTGCCATTCGGACATTCCTACAATTAGCGGACGATTCTGAAGCTGAATACCCTTTAGCATTATACATTTTACGAAAGTGTATGTACGTTGACGACGCTTTGACAGGGTCTCACGACATTTCAACTGCTTTGATCGCTCGTGATCAACTTATAGCGGCTTTGTCTTCTGCTAAATTTGAACTACGGAAATGGACATCTAACGAACGGACAATTTTGGACAGATTTCTTCCTGATCATTTAGTCGACGCTAAACTTTTAACGTTTGTGAAATCTAGTAGTTCTAAGACTTTGGGCATTCAATGGAACGCTCATCTTGACTCCTTTTATTTTAGTGTAAATCCTATTGCACATAAATCGAGCCATACTAAAAGGGAAGTTTTATATACGATCACGAAGTTATTTGACCCTGTAGGTTGGTTAGGTCCAGTTGTTGTTGTTGCAAAGATGATTATGCAAAAAGTTTGGTTGGATAATATCAACTGGGATGATTCTCTTCCACTTTCAATGGAAAGCGAGTGGCAAAAGTTTGTGACTTCATATCATGAAGTCAACAGTATACAAATTCCGCGCTGGGTTCATTATACACCTGATTCGTCCGTTGAACTTCATGTCTTTTCTGATGGCTCGGAAAAGGCATAAGCGGGGGTGATTCATATTCGCATCGAAACCTCCAGCGACGAAATTTATACCCACTTGTTATCTTGTAAGACGAAAGTGTCACCTATAAAATCGATTTCAATTCCGCGGCTTGAACTTTGCGGAGCAGTTTTGGCTTCAGAACTTTTGAAGACAGTGCTTAACGAAATCGATATACGACTTAACCAGGTTTATTGTTGGACTGATTCTATGATAGTCCTTTCGTGGTTAAAAAAGAACCCTTGTTCTTGGACCACCTTCGTTGCGAATAGGGTGTGTAGAATTCAAGAAAATTTAGGCAAGCATAATTGGTACCATGTTCGATCTGAGGACAATCCTGCCGATTTGGGTAGTCGTGGTATCTATTCTTCGGAGCTTGCAGATAATGACCTTTGGTGGTATAGGCCAATCTGGCTTCGTCAGAAAAATACAAAATGGAATATCACTGATCTCTCTACTCTTAATACTGATATTGAAGGTCATCGTATAATGACCCATGCTTCGTTCTTTACTGACCCAAAAGGAAAGGATATATATGTTGATATTCTTGACGATTTTTCTCGTCTTGATCGAGCGCTTCGCGTTTTTCATACATTTTTCGTTTTTTCTATAATAGTCATCCAAATCATAAATCAGGTCGTCATTTATATAAGGATCATACTCTGCCTAGTTGTGAGATTAGAAAAGCTAAACTACGTTTAGCCATCGTAGCTCAAAAGAATCATTTTGCGAATGAGTACAAATGTTTGATATAGAAAAAACCGTTATGTTCGACAAGTTTTCTGATTCCTTTGAATCCATTTATTGATGAGGTGGGTGTTATAAGGTTAAATGGTCGGTTGGTTAAGTCCCCATCTTTATCTTATACTGAACAGCATCCAATTGTTTTACCCTATTCTAGCAGATTTACTCTACTTTTGACTGAATTTGTTCATCTAATTTCCATTCACGGTGGAAATAACTTAACGTTGCGAATACTTCGCATCGTAGGACGCTGCAAACGGTGCCTAATTGACAAAAAACGGTCATGTAGTCAGATTATGGCGGCTCTCCCCCTGAAAGAACTACTCTTGATAGGCCCTTTACTACAACTGGTGTTGACTTTGCAGGCCCCTTTGATATTAAGAGTTTTAATGGTAGGGCTTGTAAAATTACTAAAGGCTACGTTTGCATTTTTGTATGCTTTTCTACGAAAGCCATTCATTTAGAAGCGACTTCAGATTTATCTTCGGCTACACTTTTATCGGCATTTCATCGATTTATATCGCGACAGGGATGTCCAAGTACTATTTTTTCCGATAATGGTACACACTTTGTGGGCGCGTCGCGTGAGTTGGAAAAAGATTTTCGAAACTTTCTTCGGGAATGTCAGACCATCATATGTTCTACATATGGTAGCCAAGGTCTTACATGGCGTTTCATCCCTGCAGGCGCTCCTCATATGGGTGGCCTCTGGGAAGCCGGAGTAAAAAGTTTTAAAATTCATTTTAGAAAAGAAACGCAATCTTATATATATACGTTTGAGGAGCTGTCGACGGTTCTCACGAGAATAGAAGCGTGCCTCAATTCGCGGCCTCTCAGTCCTATGACGGACAATCCGCAGGAACCTGTTGCGTTGACGCCTGGTCATTTTTTAATTGGCTCGCCAATACTTGCTCCCCCGGAACCAAAAATTGACGAATCGCCTATAAGTTTATTAAATCGGTTTCGAAAAATGAAGGCAATTTCTCAGCATTTCTGCCAACGGTGGAAAGAGGAATATTTGATGACCTTGCACAAACGTTTTAAATGGCAACATCCGAATCGAAATATTCAAGAAAATGATTTAGTCGTAATTCGTCATGAACAATTACCTCCAACTTCGTGGAGATTAGGTATCGTCGTAAAAGTTTACCCCGGTAGTGACGGAGATGTTAGGGTGGTAGACGTATGCACTGCGAATGGAATTGTAAGACGACATATCGCAAAGCTGGTCCTTCTACCCGCTTAAAAACAGTAATTTTTTCTTCGTCGTTAACCTATGTTATCTCTTAAGAGTTATGGTCGCATTACCACATTTTTTGATGACTCTATCTTGTATAATACGGCTCCAGCCATGCTGGTCAGGTCTCCTGGACCTCCTAAAAAACAAATCCGGCTTTGCTGGTCAGGTCCCTTGGACCTCCTAAAAAACGTCCAGCTTTGCTGGTCAGGTCCCTTGGACCTCCTAATAAACATCTAGCTTGCTATTCAGGTCCCATGGACCTCCTAATAAACTTCCAGTTCTCTGGTCAGGTCTCCTGGACCTCTTAATAAATAGCCGGATATGCTGGTCAGGTCTACTGGACCTCCTAATAAACATTAGTTATAAGCGTTTTTGGAAAAAAAAATAAATAAATTAATAAAATAATACTAAAAGCTCACTTGAACTATACGTCTTTTTGCTTTCTAGCTTATATCATATGAATTTAAGTGTATATTCTAAGTTTATTGCACCATATCTGGATGCTGCAAGGTGGCCGGCAATGTTTAAACACAAATACTTAATTTTGTATATATAAAGATATTTTATTCTATTTTAATTTATTATACAAAAAACTTTATTCAAAATTCAAAATTAGAATGAACAAAATGAAAATTATTGACAAAAAGAAAACTCAAATGAAATTAAATTATATAAGAATATTTTGAGCAAACAAACAAGTTTTAACAAGTGTATAAATAATAAAACAAATGTAGTGATGGACACTACATAACATCCTCCCTCGGAAAACAATTATAAATTTATGTTATTTCATAAGTAATTTCAGAATGGTTCTTGCTCTGGATAAATGGGTCATCTTGACTTATAAAAGCAGGTTTTATCAAATCGATAGAAACTGATCGAGTTGAGTTACCATATTGAATTTTAAAAGTTTTGTCACTTCTTTCTAAAACTTTATATGGACCTTCGAAAGGAGCAGTTAATTTTGATGATTGTATAATTTTAATAAAAACATATTCACAATTCTTTAAAGATTTTGGCATGAAATATTTTTCTTTGTTATGATATAATACCTCTTTTTTAACTTCAGAAAAATGTTCTCTTAATTTGGAGAGCAGGAAATCAGAAGACATGTTATCTTTAGATCCCACAACTAGTTCACCTGGAATTCGTAAGCATTGTCCATAAACCATTTCTGCAGGTGAACATTTCAAATCCTCTTTAACGGGTGTGCGAATGCCTAACAATATTAGTGGAAGTTTCTCTGACCATATTTTAACATTGTTACTCGTTAAAATTGAAGTTTTAAGTTGGCGATGAAATCGCTCAACCAACCCATTAGCTTGAGGGTGATCAGCAGAAGTATGAATTTTATGAGATCTGAGTAGATTTGTCAAGTCGCTAAAACAACTGGACGTAAATTAGGAACCTCTGTCTACAGTTAATTTTAAAGGAATTCCGAATCTAGGTACATAATTGTAAACAAATGTCTTAGCAATGGTCGAGGCAGAAATATCTTTAAGAGGATAGGCTTCTGGCCAGCGAGAAAATCTATCGATAATTGTTAAAATGTACCTGAAATTATTCGATACAGGAAGAGGTCCAACAATATCTATATGGATATGCTCGAAACGTCCTTTTGGTACTTCGATGGGTTGAATGGGAGATTTTGTATAAACATTAATTTTATGTTTCTGACATATTAGACAATCTCTAGTCCAGTTATAAATAAAGGGCCAAAAATATTTATTAACTAATAATTTTGTAGTGGCTCTGATTACCGGATGTGATAAAGAATGAATTTTATTGAAAACTATTTTCCTAAGAGAGACTGGCAAATAGGGACGATAAGAACTGCCGGAAATATTACACCACAGATTAAAATTTCTTCCGGGCATAAGAATTTCTTTAAGATTATACTTCTGATTTCGAGTCGATATAATAGTTCTTAATACATCATCATTTCATTGTTCCAAGGATAATTGGTTGAGATTAAAATCTTCTGAGTGTAATGAACAAATTTCTGGTAAACGAGATAATGAATCAGCAACTATATTGTCCTTTCCGGAAATATGTCTGATATCATTAGTAAATTGCGCAATGAATTCTAAGTGTCGTGTTTGACGAGGTGATTTATCAGACTTTGAATTAATAGCGTTGATTAATGGTTTATGATCAGTTATGATCAGAAAATAATAAATTCTCGTCCCTCTAAAAAGTGACGGAAATGCTTAATTGTAAGATAAATGCCTAGAAGTTCTCTATCAAATGTTGAATATTTCATTTCAGTAGAACTTAATTTACGTGAGAAATACGCTAAAGGTTCTAAATGATCCCCCGAATATTGTTGGAGAACAGCTCCGACAGCAACAAGAGAAGCATCAACAGCAATAGATAATGTGGAGTTTTTATTAAAATGATTTAATAATGTTTTCTGCGCAAATTTATTTTTAACATCTCTAAATGCGTTTAATGTGTATTTTGTCCAACAAATATCTTTAATTTTATGTTTATTCGCTTCAGAAATTATTTTGTGTAAAGGAATAAGAAATTTAGTTAATTGTGGAACATATCTATGGTAATAATTGATTATACCTAAAAACTGATGCAGTTTTTTTACTGTCTTAGGTATATCATATTCTAAAATTGTTTCAATTCTAGATTTGGAAGGACATATACCGTTTCTGAAATATTATAACCTAAGAATTCAAGTTCAGATACACCAAAAATGCACTTGGATGGTTTAATATTTAAACCAGAAGTAAAAATGCAAAAAATATTCAAAAATTCAAAAATAACGATTGTTTGTTTGGACAGAGTTGTATCTTCTGAAATTAATACAAAGTAAAGCTGTATGGTACGAAAACTGAAAACTAACCACACTGCTCGTAGGCCTGACTTTAGGTGAGTGTGTTAAAGCGCTGACCAAAAAGTGCAAGTACGAGTGTATGTGAAGGTTCACGGTTCAAAACCTCACGGCCGCCCTAAGTAGAAAAAATTTTCATATAGAAACAATCTATTCAATTAAAACATAACAATTATCACAATGTTCAATAAATCGCTGATGAAGGCTGAAATGCCAGAAACCGGTCCGATTAAGAATACAGCGCAGTTATGAATTTATGAAATATATGCTTTCTTCTTCTTTACCACGCACCATTTAAAAAACAAAATTAAAAATTGCATATTAATTACAGTAGTAATTGCAATATGTCTGAAAAATGACTATAAATCTAACAAACAAAAAATTTCTTCGCTTCAAAGCGTCATCTCAAATATATGTAAAAGTGCATATGTAGGTATGTACAAAAACCGTACATCTCATATGACAACTCTTACGAAAACTGAGAATAGTGGAAATTAGAAGTAAAAATGCAAAAAATATTCAAAAATACAAAAATAACGATTGTTTGTTTGGACAGAGTTGTATCTTCTGAAATTAATACAAAGTAAAGCTGTATGGTACGAAAACTGAAAACTAACCACACTGCTCGTAGGCCTGACTTTAGGTGAGTGTGTTAAAGCGCTGACCAAAAAGTGCAAGAACGAGTGTATGTGAAGGTTCACGGTTCAAAACCTCACGGCCGCCCTAAGTAGAAAAAATTTTCATATAGAAACAATCTATTCAATTAAAACATAACAATTATCACAATGTTCAATAAATCGCTGATGAAGGCTGAAATGCCAGAAACCGGTCCGATTAAGAATACAGTGCAGTTATGAATTTTTTAAATATATGCTTTCTTCTTCTTTACCAAGCACCATTTAAAAAACAAAATTAAAAATTGCATATTAATTACAGTAGTAATTGCAATATGTCTGAAAAATGACTATAAATCTAACAAACAAGAAATTTCTTCGCTTCAAAGCGTCATCTCAAATATATGTAAAAGTGCATATGTAGGTATGTACAAAAACCGTACATCTCATATGACAACTCTTACGAAAACTGAGAATAGTGGAAATTAGAAGTAAAAATGCAAAAAATATTCAAAAATTCAAAAATAACGATTGTTTGTTTGGACAGAGTTGTATCTTCTGAAATTAATACAAAGTAAAGCTGTATGGTACGAAAACTGAAAACTAACCACACTGCTCGTAGGCCTGACTTTAGGTGAGTGTGTTAAAGCGCTGACCAAAAAGTGCAAGTACGAGTGTATGTGAAGGTTCACGGTTCAAAACCTCACGGCCGCCCTAAGTAGAAAAAATTTTCATATAGAAACAATCTATTCAATTAAAACATAACAATTATCACAATGTTCAATAAATCGCTGATGAAGGCTGAAATGCCAGAAACCGGTCCGATTAAGAATACAGTGCAGTTATGAATTTTTGAAATATATGCTTTCTTCTTCTTTACCAAGCACCATTTAAAAAACAAAATTAAAAATTGCATATTAATTACAGTAGTAATTGCAATATGTCTGAAAAATGACTATAAATCTAACAAACAAGAAATTTCTTCGCTTCAAAGCGTCATCTCAAATATATGTAAAAGTGCATATGTAGGTATGTACAAAAACCGTACATCTCATATGACAACTCTTACGAAAACTGAGAATAGTGGAAATTAGAAGTAAAAATGCAAAAAATATTCAAAAATTCAAAAATAACGATTGTTTGTTTGGACAGAGTTGTATCTTCTGAAATTAATACAAAGTAAAGCTGTATGGTACGAAAACTGAAAACTAACCACACTGCTCGTAGGCCTGACTTTAGGTGAGTGTGTTAAAGCGCTGACCAAAAAGTGCAAGTACGAGTGTATGTGAAGGTTCACGGTTCAAAACCTCACGGCCGCCCTAAGTAGAAAAAATTTTCATATAGAAACAATCTATTCAATTAAAACATAACAATTATCACAATGTTCAATAAATCGCTGATGAAGGCTGAAATGCCAGAAACCGGTCCGATTAAGAATACAGTGCAGTTATGAATTTTTGAAATATATGCTTTCTTCTTCTTTACCACGCACCATTTAAAAAACAAAATTAAAAATTGCATATTAATTACAGTAGTAATTGCAATATGTCTGAAAAATGACTATAAATCTAACAAACAAAAAATTTCTTCGCTTCAAAGCGTCATCTCAAATATATGTAAAAGTGCATATGTAGGTATGTACAAAAACCGTACATTTCATATGACAACTCTTACGAAAACTGAGAATAGTGGAAATTAGAAGTAAAAAATGCAAAAAATATTCAAAAATTCAAAAATAACGATTGTTTGTTTGGACAGAGTTGTATCTTCTGAAATTAATACAAAGTAAAGCTGTATGGTACGAAAACTGAAAACTAACCACACTGCTCGTAGGCCTGACTTTAGGTGAGTGTGTTAAAGCGCTGACCAAAAAGTGCAAGTACGAGTGTATGTGAAGGTTCACGGTTCAAAACCTCACGGCCGCCCTAAGTAGAAAAAATTTTCATATAGAAACAATCATTTCAATTAAAACATAACAATTATCACAATGTTCAATAAATCGCTGATGAAGGCTGAAATGCCAGAAACCGGTCCGATTAAGAATACAGTGCAGTTATGAATTTTTGAAATATATGCTTTCTTCTTCTTTACCACGCACCATTTAAAAAACAAAATTAAAAATTGCATATTAATTACAGTAGCAATTGCAATATGTCTGAAAAATGACTATAAATCTAACAAACAAAAAATTTCTTCGCTTCAAAGCGTCATCTCAAATATATGTAAAAGTGCATATGTACATAGGTATGTACAAAAACCATACATCTCATATGACAACTCTTACGAAAACTGAGAATAGTGGAAATTAGAAGTAAAAATGCAAAAAATATTCAAAAATTCAAAAATAACGATTGTTTGTTTGGACAGAGTTGTATCTTCTGAAATTAATACAAAGTAAAGCTGTATGGTACGAAAACTGAAAACTAACCACACTGCTCGTAGGCCTGACTTTAGGTGAGTGTGTTAAAGCGCTGACCAAAAAGTGCAAGTACGAGTGTATGTGAAGGTTCACGGTTCAAAACCTCACGGCCGCCCTAAGTAGAAAAAATTTTCATATAGAAACAATCTATTCAATTAAAACATAACAATTATCACAATGTTCAATAAATCGCTGATGAAGGCTGAAATGCCAGAAACCGGTCCGATTAAGAATACAGTGCAGTTATGAATTTTTGAAATATATGCTTTCTTCTTCTTTACCATGCACCATTTAAAAAACAAAATTAAAAATTGCATATTAATTACAGTAGTAATTGCAATATGTCTGAAAAATGACTATAAATCTAACAAACAAAAAATTTCTTCGCTTCAAAGCGTCATCTCAAATATATGTAAAAGTGCATATGTAGGTATGTACAAAAACCGTACATCTCATATGACAACTCTTACGAAAACTGAGAATAGTGGAAATTAGAAGTAAAAATGCAAAAAATATTCAAAAATTCAAAAATAACGATTGTTTGAACAGAGTTGTATCTTCTGAAATTAATACAAAGTAAAGCTGTATGGTACGAAAACTGAAAACTAACCACACTGCTCGTAGGCCTGACTTTAGGTGAGTGTGTTAAAGCGCTGACCAAAAAGTGCAAGTACGAGTGTATGTGAAGGTTCACGGTTCAAAACCTCACGGCCGCCCTAAGTAGAAAAAATTTTCATATAGAAACAATCTATTCAATTAAAACATAACAATTATCACAATGTTCAATAAATCGCTGATGAAGGCTGAAATGCCAGAAACCGGTCCGATTAAGAATACAGTGCAGTTATGAATTTTTGAAATATATGCTTTCTTCTTCTTTACCACGCACCATTTAAAAAACAAAATTAAAAATTGCATATTAATTACAGTAGTAATTGCAATATGTCTGAAAAATGACTATAAATCTAACAAACAAAAAATTTCTTCGCTTCAAAGCGTCATCTCAAATATATGTAAAAGTGCATATGTAGGTTTGTACAAAAACCGTACATCTCATATGACAACTCTTACGAAAACTGAGAATAGTGGAAATTAGAAGTAAAAAATGCAAAAAATATTCAAAAATTCAAAAATAGCGATTGTTTGTTTGGACAGAGTTGTATCTTCTGAAATTAATACAAAGTAAAGCTGTATGGTACGAAAACTGAAAACTAACCACACTGCTCGTAGGCCTGACTTTAGGTGAGTGTGTTAAAGCGCTGACCAAAAAGTGCAAGTACGAGTGTATGTGAAGGTTCACGGTTCAAAACCTCACGGCCGCCCTAAGTAGAAAAAATTTTCATATAGAAACAATCTATTCAATTAAAACATAACAATTATCACAATGTTCAATAAATCGCTGATGAAGGCTGAAATGCCAGAAACCGGTCCGATTAAGAATACAGTGCAGTTATGAATTTTTGAAATATATGCTTTCTTCTTCTTTACCACGCACCATTTAAAAAACAAAATTAAAAATTGCATATTAATTACAGTAGTAATTGCAATATGTCTGAAAAATGACTATAAATCTAACAAACAAAAAATTTCTTCGCTTCAAAGCGTCATCTCAAATATATGTAAAAGTGCATATGTAGGTATGTACAAAAACCATACATCTCATATGACAACTCTTACGAAAACTGAGAATAGTGGAAATTAGAAGTAAAAATGCAAAAAATATTCAAAAATTCAAAAATAACGATTGTTTGTTTGGACAGAGTTGTATCTTCTGAAAATAATACAAAGTAAAGCTGTATGGTACGAAAACTGAAAACTAACCACACTGCTCGTAGGCCTGACTTTAGGTGAGTGTGTTAAAGCGCTGACCAAAAAGTGCAAGTACGAGTGTATGTGAAGGTTCACGGTTCAAAACCTCAAGGCCGCCCTAAGTAGAAAAAATTTTCATATAGAAACAATCTATTCAATTAAAACATAACAATTATCTCAATGTTCAATAAATCGCTGATGAAGGCTGAAATGCCAGAAACCGGTCCGATTAAGAATACAGTGCAGTTATGAATTTTTGAAATATATGCTTTCTTCTTCTTTACCAAGCACCATTTAAAAAACAAAATTAAAAATTGCATATTAATTACAGTAGTAATTGCAATATGTCTGAAAAATGACTATAAATCTAACAAACAAGAAATTTCTTCGCTTCAAAGCGTCATCTCAAATATATGTAAAAGTGCATATGTAGGTATGTACAAAAACCGTACATCTCATATGACAACTCTTACGAAAACTGAGAATAGTGGAAATTAGAAGTAAAAATGCAAAAAATATTCAAAAATTCAAAAATAACGATTGTTTGTTTGGACAGAGTTGTATCTTCTGAAATTAATACAAAGTAAAGCTGTATGGTACGAAAACTGAAAACTAACCACACTGCTCGTAGGCCTGACTTTAGGTGAGTGTGTTAAAGCGCTGACCAAAAAGTGCAAGTACGAGTGTATGTGAAGGTTCACGGTTCAAAACCTCACGGCCGCCCTAAGTAGAAAAAATTTTCATATAGAAACAATCTATTCAATTAAAACATAACAATTATCACAATGTTCAATAAATCGCTGATGAAGGCTGAAATGCCAGAAACCGGTCCGATTAAGAATACAGTGCAGTTATGTATTTTTGAAATATATGCTTTCTTCTTCTTTACCATGCACCATTTAAAAAACAAAATTAAAAATTGCATATTAATTACAGTAGTAATTGCAATATGTCTGAAAAATGACTATAAATCTAACAAACAAAAAATTTCTTCGCTTCAAAGCGTCATCTCAAATATATGTAAAAGTGCATATGTAGGTATGTACAAAAACCGTACATCTCATATGACAACTCTTACGAAAACTGAGAATAGTGGAAATTAGAAGTAAAAATGCAAAAAATATTCAAAAATTCAAAAATAACGATTGTTTGTTTGGACAGAGTTGTATCTTCTGAAATTAATACAAAGTAAAGCTGTATGGTACGAAAACTGAAAACTAACCACACTGCTCGTAGGCCTGACTTTAGGTGAGTGTGTTAAAGCGCTGACCAAAAAGTGCAAGTACGAGTGTATGTGAAGGTTCACGGTTCAAAACCTCACGGCCGCCCTATGTAGAAAAAATTTTCATATAGAAACAATCTATTCAATTAAAACATAACAATTATCACAATGTTCAATAAATCGCTGATGAAGGCTGAAATGCCAGAAACCGGTCCGATTAAGAATACAGTGCAGTTATGAATTTTTGAAATATATGCTTTCTTCTTCTTTACCACGCACCATTTTTAAACCATATTTATCAAGTCTTTTAAAAACTTGGTGTAAATGATGAAAATGTTCTTCCTCATTTTTACTAGCTACTAAAATATCATCGACATATGTGAATACAAAATCTAAACCATCAAATACTTCGTTAATGAATCTTTGGAATGTTTGTGCGCTATTACGAAGGCCAAATGGCATACGAACAAATTCATACATACCAAAAGGAGTAGTGATGACAATTTTATGTATATCTTCATCAGCCATAGGTATTTGATGATAGGCACGTATGAGTTCGATTTTGGAAAACAGTTTTCTATTAACTAATATTTATGTCGTGAATATGAGGAAGAGGATAGCGGTCTCCAATCATTAATTTCTTTCTTTGGGGCCATGTGGAGGGGTGAACACACAGAGGAATTAGAAGGACGACAAATGCCTAATTTAACTAAATTGTCGAATTCCTTTTAAGCAATTCTAAATTTTATCGGATCTAATCTTCGGGGTTTATTGTGTGTTACAATTTTCCTATAATCTGGTTCACAAATTACTGAAGGGTATTCTGATAGAAGAGTTGACCATTTACAATCAATATTATTCAATTTTAAAAAAAATATATTAGAAAATCCTAAGTGTGCTGCAGATATTACTTTATTTGATGAGTTAATTAATTTTCTATTTTTGATATCTACTAATATACCAAATTTTTCTAAAAAATTTGCTCCATTGATTGGGATATTAATGTTAGCCAAAATAAAAGGAAAAAAAAATTTGTTTTGAAACCCAAATCAATATTAAAGTTTTGATAGCCAAAGGTACGAATTGGTGTACCATTTGCCGCTGAGAGAAATATGTTACATTTTTTCTTTTCACCCTTGAATTCTTTGACTGGAAATACGGAAACTTCTGCTCCAGTATCTATCAGAAATTTTAACTTGCTATTTTATCAGTGACAAACAGACGACGTGAATTAAGTAACGAATTTCCATTATGAGTCGTCGACAAAATGGATCGATTTAGTTTAAAGGTTTCGACTGAAAGTACCTTAAAAATGAACATGATTCTTCGCATTTGAGAGCTTTGTTACCAAAACGAGAATGATACCAACAAATATATTCGTTTTTTCTATTATGAAAAGAACGATTAGGATTTTTAGAAAAATTTTTTGCATTAGAATTAGTGGTATTTATCTTATTTAACGCGTCAATATTTAAAGTTAATTTGTCTATGTTCTCGTTTAATTTTGAGGTTAATTCTGTAAAATTCTGAAGAAGATTAACGTGTGAAATTTCAGTTGAGTTAATAATTGATGTACTTGGATTAGATAACTGAAAAATTTTATCTGCTAAAATAACTTTTTCATCAATTGATGGTACACGAGAAGAAGTTAAATGAAGTTGAACATTTTGAGGTAATTTTCGTAGCAAAAATTTAAAAATCAATTCACGAGAAACGAATGAAAGTGGTCCCGCTAATATTGTTCTTTCACGAAATAAATCTGATGGTTTTCTATCACCTAATTGGGAATCTGACAATATTGCTTCTAGTCTACTCTCTTCACCAAGAGAAAATCTTTTGAAAAATGCTTCTTTAACAGCATCATATTTTTGAGTTAAAGGAGGATTTTGAACTATATCTAATACTTTTAAGATAGCATCTTGGGACAAAGATGTAATAATGAACTGAAACTTAGTATCATCATTTGTAATGTTTTGTAATTGAAATTGTACATCAACTTGAACGTTGAAAATTGAGGAATTTTTAAATTTGGTATTGGCCTTAAAATACGTGGACCTGAATTAACAGTAGTTTGATTTTCATTGTCATTATTTATTGTTGTGTTAGTAGGAGGATTTTGTGCTGGAAGAGCATCAAGAAAATTAAGAACCATTTTTGGTAGGTAATTTAAGAAGAAATTAACATGTTTCAGAGGGAAGTGTATAAATAATAAAACAAATGTAGTGATGGACACTACAATATAATCTTCAATTTATAACATTTTTAAAATCTATTTAACTCCCCTTTTTAACATCTTTGTTAGGAGTTTTTACACAGATTATAACTAGTAGAACCGCTAACGGTACTTGTAAACATTGTTTGTCACCCTCTTACATCTTTAACTAAAAACAAGTAAGAAAATTATAGTCGGTCTAGACCGACTATACGATACCCTATACCATGCGTTTAGAAACCCTATCTCTTAGGCCCAACTAACTGGACATAGAAAATAAGCAAAAACCAAATTTGAGTGGGATTTTTATTAATTTTTTTGGCTGCAGATATAAAAAAGTTCATATCGGATGCTATATCTATAAAGGGGCTAGGTCCAAAAATCGACCGATCCTAATCATGTTTGGTAAAGTCTCTTGTATTTTGCAAAAATATGTACAAACAGAATTTGAGAAGAATCAGTGCAATATTTTTGTTTTTTAATAGATTTAACTGAAGATCGGGAAGAAGCTCTATATGGGGTCAAAGGGATCATTTTTGGACTACCCATTAGTGGATGTAATGAACGCATACACACCCAATTTGAGTAAGATCTATATGACAATTTGGATCTTATGGCAATTTATGTCGATTTCATATGGGTAATTTGTATGGGGGCTAGGTCTGAACATGGACCGATTCTCACCAATTTCAATAGCGTTCATCCCATGGCCGATAAAAGCTTATATACCAAATTTCATCAAAATATATTCATATTTGCGACCTGCAGTTTGATTAAAAGCTTTACATGGACACACAGACGGACGGACATTGTTAAATCAACTCAGAAAGTGATTCTGATTCGATCGGTATAATTAAAGATGGGTCTAGGTCAAATATTTTTGGTTGTTACAAACAGCAGCACAAAGTCATTATACCCAAACCACATAGTGGTATAGGGTATAATAATTAGGCTAGTCTCTTTTCGGCTTTTCATCGTAACACTACGAGAAACCTGCGACTTTTTCTCCTCCATATCACTTTTGTACAAAAGGTAATATTTAAATAAATATATTGGAGAACTTTTATCTCATTTTTAATTAATTGAAAAATTTATGTTTTTTATTTATATATTTTCGCATTTGAGGGTAAACAGGTACATTTTCAGAATTTTTGAGAAAATTTACTAACGAAAGGTAAATTTTTAAGAAAATTACTAAGGAAATGGTAAATTTTCAGAATTTTTGAGAAAATTTACTAAGGAAAGGTAAATTTTTAAGAAAATTTACTAAGGAAAAGGTAAATTTTATGGAAAATTTTCAGAATTTTTGAGAAAATTTACTAAGGGAACGTAAATTTTTAAGAAAAATTACTAAGCAAAGGTAAATTTTTTAGAAAATTTAGTAAGGAAAACGTAAATTTTCAGACTTTTTAAGAAAATTTACTAAGGAAAGATTAGTTTTTAAGAAAAATTACTAAGGAAAAATAAATTTTCAGAATTTTTGAGAAAATTTACTAAGGAAAGGTAAAATTAAAAAATAGAATACTAAGGAAAGATAAATTTTTAAGAAAATATACTAAGGAAAGGTAAATTTTTCAGAAAAATTACTAAGGAAAGGTAAATTTTTATGAAAATTTATAAGGAAAGGTAAATTTTTAAGAAAATTTACTAAGGAAAGGTAAATTTTTAAGAAAATTTACTAAGGAAAGGTAAATTTTTATGAACATTTACTAAGGAAATGAGTATTTTTAAAAAAATTTACTAAGGAAAAGTAAATTTATAAGAAAATTTACTAAGGAAAAGTAAATTTAAAAGAAAATTTACTAAGGAAAGGTAAATTTTTAAGAAAATTTACTAAGTACAGGTAAATTTTTAAGATAATTTTCTAAGGAAAGGTAAATTTTTAAGAAAATTTACCAAGGAAAAGGTACATTTTCAGAATTTTTGAGAAAATTTACTAAGGAAAGGTAAATTTTTATTGAGGAAAAGATAAATTTTAAGAATTTTTGAGAAAATTTACTAAGGGAAGGTAAATTGTTAAGAAACTTTACTAAGGAAAGTTAAATTTTTAAGAAAATTTACTAAGGAAAAGGTAAATTTTCAGAATTTTTGAGAAAATTTACTAAGAAAAAGTAAATTTTTAAGAAAATTTACTAAGGAGAGGTAAATTTTTATGAAAATTTAGTAAGGAAAGCTAAATTTTTAAGAAAAATTACTAAGGAAAGGTAAATTTTTAAGAAAAATTACTGAGGAAAAGTAAATTTGTATGAAAATTTACTAAGGAAATGAAAATTTCGAAGAAAATTTACTAAGGAAAGGTAAATTTTTAAGAAAATTTACTAAGGAAAAGGTAATTTTTCAGAATTTTTTTGGAAAATTTACTAAGGAAAGTCAAATTTTTAAGAAAATTTACTAAGGAAAAGGTAAATTTTCAGAATTTTTGAGAAAATTTACTAAGGAAAGGTAAATTTTTAAGAAAATTTACTAAAGAAAAGGTAAATTTTATGGAAAATTTTCAGAATTTTTGAGAAAATTTAGTAAGGGAACGTAAATTTTTAAGAAAAATTACTAAGCAAAGGTAAATTTTTTTAGAAAATTTACTAAGGAAAAGGTAAATTTTCAGAATTTTTAGGAAAATTTACTAAGGAAAAATAAGTTTTTAAGAAAAATTACTAAAGAAAAGATAAATTTTCAGAATTTTTTAAAAAAAAGAATACTAAGGAAAGGTAAATTTTTAAGAAAATTTACTAAGGAAAGGTAAATTTTTATGAAAATTTACTAAGGAAATGGGTATTTTTAAGAAAATTTACTAAGGAAAAGTAAATTTACAAGAAAATTTAATAAGGAAAGGTTAATTTTTAAGAAAATTTTCTAAGGAAAGGTCAATTTTTAAGAAAATTTACTAAGGAAAAGTAAATTTATAAGAAAATTTACTAAGGAAAGGTAAATTTTTAAGAAAATTTTCTAAGGAAATGTAAAATTTTAAGAAAATTTACTAAGGAAAAGTTAATTTATAAGAAAATTTACTAAGGAAAAGTAAATTTTTAAGAAAATTTACCAAGGAAAAAGTAAATTTTCAGAATTTTTGAGAAAATTTACTAAGGAAAGGTAAATTTTTAAGAAAATTTACTAAGGAAAATAAATTTTTATGAAAATTTACTAAGGAAATGAGTATATTTAAGAAAATTTACTAAGGAAAAGTAAATTTGTAAGAAAATTTACTAAGAAAAGGTAAATTTTTAAGAAAATTTACTAAGCAAAGGTCAACTTTTAAGAAAATTTACTAAGGAAAAGTTAATTTATAAGAAAATTTACTAAGGAAAAGTAAATTTTTGAGAAAATTTACTAAGCAAAGGTAAATTTTTAAGAAAATTTATTAAGCATAAGTTAAATTTTCAGAATTTGTTGGAAAATTTACTAAGGAAAGGTAAATTTTTAAGGAAATTTACTAAGGAAAAGGTAAATTTTCAGAATTTTTGAGAAAATTTACTAACGAAAGGTAAATTTTTAAAAAAATTTACTAAGGAACATGTAAATTTTCAGAATTTTTGAGAAAATTTACTAAGGAAAGGTAAATTTTTAAGAAAATTTACTAAGGAAAAGGTAATTTTTTAAAAAATTTTCATAATTTTTGAGAAAATTTACTAAGGGAACGTAAATTTTTAAGAAAAATTACTAAGCAAAGGTAAATTTTTTAGAAAATTTACTAAGGAAAAGATAAATTTTCAGAATTTTTAGGAAAATTTACTAAGGAAAGGAAAATTTTTAAGAAATAATTAAGGAAAAGGTAAATTTTCAGAATTTTTAAGAAAATTTACTAAGGAAAGATAAGTTTTTAAGAAAAATTACTAAGGAAAAGATAAATTTTCAGAATTTTTGAGAAAATTTACTAAGGAAAGGTAAATTTAAAAAAAAAAAATACTAAGGAAAGGAAAATTTTTAAGAACATTTACTAAGGAAAGGTAAATTTTTATGAAAATTTACAAGAAAAGTAAATTTTTAAGAAAAGTAGGTAAGGAAATTAAATTTTTAAGAAAATTTACTAAGGAAAGGTAAATTTTTAAGAAAATTTACTAAGGAGAGGTAAATTTTTATGAAAATTTACTAAGGAAATGAGTATTTTTAAGAAAATTTACTAATGAAAGGTAAATTTTTATGAAAATTTACTAAGGAAATGAGTATTTTTAAGAAAATTTACTAAGGAAAAGTAAATTTTTGAGAAAAATTACTAAGGAAAGGTAAATTTTTATGAAAATTTATAAGGAAAGTAAATTTTTAAGAAAAGTAAGTAAGGAAATTAAATTTTTAAGAAAATTTACTAAAGAAAGGTAAATTTTTAAGAAAATTTTCTGAGGAAAAGGTAAATTTTCAGAATTTTTTGGAAAATTTACTAAGGAAAGGTAAATTTTTAAGAAAATTTGCAAAGGAGAGGTAAATTTTTAAGAAAATTTGCTAAGAAAAAGAAAATTTTCAGAATTTTTTGGAAAATTTTCTAAGGAAAGGTAAATTTTTAAAGACATTTACTAAGGAAAAGTAAATTTATAAGAAAATTTTCTAAGGAAAGGTAAATTTTTAAGAAAATTTACTAAGGAAAGGTCCATTTTTAAGAAAATTTACTAAGGAAAAGTAAATTTATAAGAAAATTTACTAAGGGAAAGGTAAATTTTCAGAATTTTTGAGAAAATTTACTAAGGAACGGTAAATTTTTATTAAGGACAAGGTAAATTTTAAGAATTTTTGAGAAAATTTACTAAGGGAAGGTAAATTGTTAAGAAAATTTACTAAGGAGAGGTAAGTTTTTAAGAAAATTTACTAAGGAAAAGATAAATTTTCAGAATTTTTGAGAAACTTTACTAATGAAAGGTAAATTTTTAAGAAACTTTACTAAGGAAAGTTAAATTTTTAAGAAAATTTACCAAGAAAAAGTAAATCTTTAAGAAAATTTACTAAGGAGAGGTAAATTTTTATGAAAATTTATTAAGGAAAGCTAAATTTTTAAGAAAAATTACTAAGGAAAGGTAAATTTTTAAGAAAAATTACTAAGGAAAAGTAAATTTTTATGAAAATTTAGGAAGGAAATGAAAATTTTGAAGAAAATTTACTAAGGAAAGGTAAATTTTTAAGAAAATTTATTAAGGATAAGGAAAATTTTCAGAATTTTTTGGAAAATTTACTAAGGAAAGGTAAATTTTTAAGGAAATTTACTAAGGAAAAGGTAAATTTTCAGAATTTTTGAGAAAATTTACTAAGGAAAAGTAAATGTAAAAAAAAAGAATACTAAGGAAAGGTAAAGTTTTAAGAAAATTTACTAAGGAAAGGTGAATTTTTGAGAAAAATTACTAAGGAAAGGTAAATTTTTATGAAAATTTATAAGGAAAGGTAAATTTTTAAGAAAATTTACTAAGGAAAGGTAAATTTTTAAGAAAATTTACTAAGGAAAAGTAAATTTTTATGAAAATTTACTAAGGAAATGAGTATTTTTAAGAAAATTTACTAAGGAAAAGTAAATTTTTATGAAAATTTACTAAGGAAATGAGTATATTTAAGAAAATTTACTAAGGCAAAGTAAATTTATAAGAAAATTTACTAAGAAAAGGTAAATTTTTAAGAAAATTTACTAAGGAAAGGTCAACTTTTAAGAAAATTCACTAAGGAAAAGTTAATTTATAAGAAAATTTACTAAGGAAAAGTAAATTTTTAAGAAAATTTACCAAGTAAAAGGTAAATTTTCAGAATTTTTGAGAAAATTTACTAAGCAAAGGTAAATTTTTAAGAAAATTTACTAAGGTAAATTTTTAAGAAAATTTATTAAGCATAAGGTAAATTTTCAGAATTTTTTGGAAAATTTACTAAGGAAAGGTAAATTTTTAAGGAAATTTACTAAGGAAAAGGTAATTTTTTAAAAAATTTTCATAATTTTTGAGAAAATTTACTAAGGGAACGTAAATTTTTAAGAAAAATTACTAAGCAAAGGTAAATTTTTTAGAAAATTTACTAAGGAAAAGATAAATTTTCAGAATTTTTAGGAAAATTTACTAAGGAAAGGAAAATTTTTAAGAAATTATTAAGGAAAAGGTAAATTTTCAGAATTTTTAAGAAAATTTACTAAGGAAAGATAAGTTTTTAAGAAAAATTACTAAGGAAAAGATAAATTTTCAGAATTTTTGAGAAAATTTACTAAGGAAAGGTAAATTAAAAAAAAAAAATACTTAGGAAAGGAAAATTTTTAAGAAAATTTATAAGGAAACGTAAATTTTTGAGAAAAATTACTAAGGAAAGGTAAATTTTTATGAAAATTTACAAGAAAAGTAAATTTTTAAGAAAAGTAAGTAAGGAAATTAAATTTTTAAGAAAATTTACTAAGGAAAGGTAAATTTTTAAGAAAATTTACTAAGGAGAGGTAAATTTTTATGAAAATTTACTAAGGAAATGAGTATTTTTAAGAAAATTTACTAAGGAAAGGTAAATTTTTATGAAAATTTACTAAGGAAATGAGTATTTTTAAGAAAATTTACTAAGGCAAAGTAAATTTTTGAGAAAAATTACTAAGGAAAGGTAAATTTTTATGAAAATTTATAAGGAAAGTAAATTTTGAAGAAAAGTAAGTAAGGAAATTAAATTTTTAAGAAAATTTACTAACGAAAGGTAAATTTTTAAGAAAATTTTGTGAGGAAAAGGTAAATTTTCAGAATTTTTTGGAAAATTTACTAAGGAAAGGTAAATTTTTAAGAAAATTTGCAAAGGAGAGGTAAATTTTTAAGAAAATTTGCTAAGAAAAAGAAAATTTTCAGAATTTTTGAGAAAGTTTACTAAGGAACGGTAAATTTTTATTAAGGAAAAGGTAAATTTTAAGAATTTTTGAGAAAATTTACTAAGGGAAGGTAAATTGTTAAGAAAATTTACTAAGGAGAGGTAAGTTCTTAAGAAAATTTACTAAGGAAAAGATAAATTTTCAGAATTTTTGAGAAACTTTACAAAGGAAAGGTAAATTTTTAAGAAACTTTACTAAGGAAAGTTAAATTTTTAAGAAAATTTACTAAGGAAAAGGTAAATTTTCAGAATTTTTGAGAAAATTTACTAAGAAGAAGGAAAGGTAAATTTTTATGAAAATTTACTAAGGAAAGGTAAATTTTTAAGAAAAATTACTAAGGAAAGGTAAATTTTTAAGAAAAATTACTGAGGAAAACTAAATTTTTATGAAAATTTACTGAGGAAATGAAAATTTTTAAGAAAATTTACTAAGGAAAGGTAAATTTTTACGGAAATTTACCAGAGAAAAGGTAGATTTTCAGAATTGTTAAGAAAATTTACTAAGGAAAGGTAAATTTTTAAGAAAATTTACTAAGGAAAGGTAAATTTTTAAGAAAGTTTACTAAGGATAAGGAAAATTTTCTGAATTTTTTGGAAAATTTACTAAGGAAAGGTAAATTGTTAAGGAAATTAACTAAGGAAAAGGTAAATTTTCAGAATTTTTGAGAAAGTTTACTAACGAAAGGTAAATTTTTAAGAAAATTTACTGAGTAAAAGGTAAATTTTCAGAATTCTTGAGAAAATTTACTAAGGAAAGGTAAATTTTTAAGAAAATTTACTAAGGAAAAGGTAATTTTTTAAAAAATTTTCATAATTTTTGAGAAAATTTACTAAGGGAACGTAAATTTTTAAGAAAAATTACTAAGCAAAGGTAAATTTTTTAGAAAATTTAGTAAGGAAAAGGTAAATTTTCAGAATTTTTAAGAAAATTAACTAACGAAAGATTAGTTTTTAAGAAAAATTACTAAGGAAAAGAAAAATTTTCAGAATTTTTGAGAAAATTTACTAAGGAAAGGTAAATTTAAAAAATAGAATACTAAGGAAAGGTAAATTTTTAAGAAAATATACTAAGGAGAGGTAAATTTTCCAGAAAAATTACTAAGAAAAGGTAAATTTTTATGAAAATTTATAAGGAAAGGTAAATTTTTAAGAAAATTTTCTAAGGAAAGGTAAATGTTTAAGAAAATTTACTATGGAAATGAGTATTTTTAAAAAATTTACTAAGGAAAAGTAAATTTATAAGAAAATTTACCAAGGAAAAGTAAATTTAAAAGAAAATTTACTAAGGAAATTTTTAAGAAAATTTACTAAGGACAGGTAAACTTTTAAGATAGTTTTCTAAGGAAAGGTAAATTTTTAAGAAAATTTACCAAGGAAAAGGTACATTTTCAGAATTTTTGAGAAAATTTACTAAGGTAAATTTTTATTGAGGAAAAGATAAATTTTAAGAATTTTTGAGAAAATTTACTAAGGGAAGGTAAATTGTTAAGAAAATTTACTAAGGGGAGGTAAGTTTATAAGAAAATTTACTAAGGAAAAGATAAATTTTCAGAATTTTTGAGAAACTTTACTAATGAAAGGTAAATTTTTAAGAAACTTTACTAAGGAAAGTTAAATTTTTAAGAAAATTTACCAAGAAAAAGTAAATTTTTAAGAAAATTTACTAAGGAGAGGTAAATTTTTATGAAAATTTACTAAGGAAAGCTAAATTTTTAAGAAAAATTACTAAGGAAAGGTAAATTTTTAAGAAAAATTACTAAGGAAAGGTAAATTTTTATGAAAATTTAGTAAGGAAATGAAAATTTTGAAGAAAATTTACTAAGGAAAGGTAAATTTTTAAGAAAATTTACTAAGGATAAGGAAAATTTTCAGAATTTTTTGGAAAATTTACTAAGGAAAGGAAAATTTTTAAGAAATTATTAAGGAAAAGGTAAATTTTCAGAATTTTTAAGAAAACTTACTAAGGAAAGATAAGTTTTTAAGAAAAGTTACTAAGGAAAAGATAAATTTTCAGAATTTTTGAGAAAATTTACTAAGGAAAGGTAAATTAAAAAAAAAAATACTTAGGAAAGGAAAATTTTTAAGAAAATTTACTAAGGAAAGGTAAATTTTTGAGAAAAATTACTAAGGAAAGGTAAATTTTTATGAAAATTTACAAGAAAAGTAAATTTTTAAGAAAAGTAAGTAAGGTAATTAAATTTTTAAGAAAATTTACTAAGGAAAGGTAAATTTTTAAGAAAATTTACTAAGGAGAGGTAAATTTTTATGAAAATTTACTAAGGAAATGAGTATTTTTAAGAAAATTTACTAAGGAAAGGTAAATTTTTATGAAAATTTACTAAGGAAATGAGTATTTTTAAGAAAATTTACTAAGGCAAAGTAAATTTTTGAGAAAAATTACTAAGGAAAGGTAAATTTTTATGAAAATTTATAAGGAAAGTAAATTTTTAAGAAAAGTAATTAAGGAAATTAAATTTTTAAGAAAATTTAGTAACGAAAGGTAAATTTTTAAGAAAATTTTGTGAGGAAAAGGTAAATTTTCAGAATTTTTTGGAAAATTTACTAAGGAAAGGTAAATTTTTAAGAAAATTTGCAAAGGAGAGGTAAATTTTTAAGAAAATTTGCTAAGAAAAAGAAAATTTTCAGAATTTTTTGGAAAGTTAAATTTTTAAGGAAATTTACTAAGGAAAGGTCAATTTTTAAGAAAATTTACTAAGGAAAAGTAAATATATAAGAAAATTTACTAAGGGAAAGGTAAATTTTCAGAATTTTTGAGAAAATTTTCTAAGGAACGGTAAATTTTTATTAAGGAAAAGGTAAATTTTAAGAATTTTTGAGAAAATTTACTAAGGGAAGGTAAATTGTTAAGAAAATTTACTAAGGAGAGGTAAGTTCTTAAGAAAATTTACTAAGGAAAAGATAAATTTTCAGAATTTTTGAGAAACTGTACAAAGGAAAGCTAAATTTTTAAGAAACTTTACTAAGGAAAGTTAAATTTTTAAGAAAATTTACTAAGGAAAAGGTAAATTTTCAGAATTTTTGAGAAAATTTACTAAGAAGAAGGAAAGGTAAATTTTTATGAAAATTTACTAAGGAAAGGTAAATTTTTAAGAAAAATTACTAAGGAAAGGTAAATTTTTAAGAAAAATTACTGAGGAAAACTAAATTTTTATGAAAATTTACTGAGGAAATGAAAATTTTTAAGAAAATTTACTAAGGAAAGGTAAATTTTTACGGAAATTTACCAGAGAAAAGGTAGATTTTCAGAATTGTTAAGAAAATTTACTAAGGAAAGGTAAATTTTTAAGAAAATTTACTAAGGAAAGGTAAATTTTTAAGAAAGTTTACTAAGGATAAGGAAAATTTTCAGAATTTTTTGGAAAATTTATTAAGGAAAGGTAAATTGTTAAGGAAATTAACTAAGGAAAAGGTAAATTTTCAGAATTTTTGAGAAAGTTTACTAACGAAAGGTAAATTTTTAAGAAAATTTACTGAGTAAAAGGTAAATTTTCAGAATTCTTGAGAAAATTTACTAAGGAAAGGTAAATTTTTAAGAAAATTTACTACGGAAAAGGTAATTTTTTAAAAAATTTTCATAATTTTTGAGAAAATTTACTAAGGGAACGTAAATTTTTAAGAAAAATTACTAAGCAAAGGTAAATTTTTTAGAAAATTTAGTAAGGAAAAGGTAAATTTTCAGAATTTTTAAGAAGATTAACTAACGAAAGATTAGTTTTTAAGAAAAATTACTAAGGAAAAGAAAAATTTTCAGAATTTTTGAGAAAAATTTACTAAGGAAAGGTAAATTTAAAAAATAGAATACTAAGGAAAGGTAAATTTTTAAGAAAATA
Organism: Cordilura impudica; assembly: GCA_963682025.1. Classification (NCBI taxonomy): domain Eukaryota; kingdom Metazoa; phylum Arthropoda; class Insecta; order Diptera; family Scathophagidae; genus Cordilura; species Cordilura impudica. The sequence continues at coordinate 19,951,185 of OY821522.1, read as the reverse complement.
TACTAAGGAAAGGTGAATTTTCCAGAAAAATTACTAAGAAAAGGTAAATTTTTATGAAAATTTATAAGGAAAGGTAAATTTTTAAGAAAATTTACTAAGGAAAGGTAAATGTTTAAGAAAATTTACTAAGGATATGAGTATTTTTAAAAAATTTACTAAGGAAAAGTAAATTTATAAGAAAATTTACCAAGGAAAAGTAAATTTAAAAGAAAATTTACTAAGGAAATTTTTAAGAAAATTTACTAAGGACAGGTAAATTTTTAAGATAGTTTTCTAAGGAAAGGTAAATTTTTAAGAAAATTTACCAAGGAAAAGGTACATTTTCAGAATTTTTGAGAAAATTTACTAAGGTAAATTTTTATTGAGGAAAAGATAAATTTTAAGAATTTTTGAGAAAATTTACTAAGGGAAGGTAAATTGTTAAGAAAATTTACTAAGGGGAGGTAAGTTTATAAGAAAATTTACTAAGGAAAAGATAAGTTTTCAGAATTTTTGAGAAACTTTACTAATGAAAGGTAAATTTTTAAGAAACTTTACTAAGGAAAGTTAAATTTTTAAGAAAATTTACTAAGGAAAAGGTAAATTTTCAGAATTTTTGAGAAAATTTACCAAGAAAAAGTAAATTTTTATGAAAATTTACTAAGGAAAGCTAAATTTTTAAGAAAAATTACTAAGGAAAGTTAAATTTTTAAGAAAATTTACTAAGGAAAAGGTAATTTTTCAGAATTTTTTTTGGAAAATTTACTAAGGAAAGTTAAATTTTTAAGAAAATTTACTAAGGAAAGGTAAATTTTTAAGAAAATTTACTAAGGATAAGGAAAATTTTCAGAATTTTTTGGAAAATTTACTAAGGAAAGGTAAATTTTTAAGGAAATTTACTAAGGAAAAGGTAAATTTTCAGAATTTTTGAGAAAATTTACTAACGAAAGGTAAATTTTTAAGAAAATTTTATGAAAATTTACTAAGGAAATGAGTATTTTTAAGAAAATTTACTAAGGAAAAGTAAATTTATAAGAAAATTTAATAAGGAAAAGTTAATTTTTAAGAAAATTTTCTAAGGAAAGGTCAATTTTTAAGAAAATTTACTAAGGAAAAGTAAATTTATAAGAAAATTTACGAAGGAAAGGTAAATTTTTAAGAAAATTTTCTAAGGAGAGGTAAAATTTTAAGAAAATTTCCAAGGAAAAGGTAAATTTTCAGAATTTTTGAGAAAATTTACTAAGGAAAGGTAAATTGTTAAGAAAATTTACTAAGGAAAGGTAAATTTTTATGAACATTTACTAAGGAAATGAGTATATTTAAGAAAATTTACTAAGGAAAAGTATATTTATAAGAAAATTTACTAAGAAAAGGAAAATTTTTAAGAAAATTTACTAAGGAAAGGTCCACTTTTAAGAAAATTTACTAAGGAAAAGTTAATTTATAAGAAAACTAGATGTAACCCGGTGTGCTTCGCTACACCCTCCCCCTCCCCCGCCCTTCCGAATTGTTATGAAAAGGCTCACGCAAAGCCCCAAGGCTCTCACTAACACAGTTATTCAGATATATCACATTTAATATTAAGTTTGTAAAGGGTGCCATGCTCATTTGTCCAATCCCGCCCGTTTTTTTGTCTGACTACTCACGTTAATAATAGATAACCTGAGATAAATTTTCAAAGCTCTCTCTATCATAGTACTTAATATATATGATATTAAAAATTTACTTTGTATGGGAGGTGCCACGTCCACTAAAAATATTAAAAAAATACAGCCTGTAGCACTTCCGATATTAGCAGTAAGAATCAGTTAAAATTTAAGGAAGATCAGATAAGTCGTTACGGAGATTACCTCCTACAAACAAACAAACACATTACCTCTTTATTATGCTAAGTATAGATCATTAATATAGATTCATTTATTTTGATACTTGATGATATAAAATGTTTTTTGTTTTTTTTTTAATTCGGTACAACAATTATCAGATTTTTCGGCGTTCCTGCCCTGGAGGTACATGTAGCTGCCCATGAGAAGAACATGGATTTTCCAAATTAGATCTGGCACCACTCAACTATTGGCTTTGAACTTAAAATATCACTTGACAATTTTTATTTTTTAGCGGTTTTTGATTTTGCCCATTTTTGATTTTGAAGATTTTTGTTTTTGGGCGATTTTTATTTTTCGCGATTTTAGGGTTTGGCGATTTTTGATTTTGACGATATTTTTTCCACGACAAATCACATTGATAACTAATGTATAAAAGACTGTTGCTTTCGTAGTACATCATATTTTTGATATAGGAGGTGCCACGCCCAATTATCTCATCCCGCCCAATTTTTATTGGACTACTAACATTAATATCTGATGGACTCGTGCAAAATGTCGAGCCTTTCCCAATTATATGATATTAGATATCTACTTTACATGGGCGGTGCTACGCCCACTGCTTCGATCACGCCCATTTTTTTGTTCGACTAATCACACAAAGAACCTATGGGCTCACGCAAAGCCACAAAGCTCTCTCTTTTACAGTACTCCAAATATATGACATTAAATAGTTGCTTTGCATGGGGAGTTCCACGCCCATTGTTGTGAACCCACCAATTTTTTATCTGACTACTCATATTAAGATCTGATGGTGTCTCGTAAAGTGCCAAAGCTTCCCTCTTTTAGTACACCAGTTATATGATATCATATATTTACTTTGTACGGGCGGTGCCACGTCCACTGCTCCGATCACGCCCATTTGTTGTCTAACTAATCATATGAATAACTTATGGGTTTACACAAAGTCCCAAGACTCTCACTATAACAGTACTCCAGATATATGGCATTATATATTTTATTTGTATGGCAGGTACCACGCCTATTGGTCCGATACTGCCCATTTTTTGTCCGACTGCTCACATTAATAATAGGTGACATCAGACAAATTTGAAAAACTATCTCTATCATAGTACTCGAGATATATAACATTGAATTATTACTTGTATGGGAGGTACCACGCCCATTTCTCCGATCCGGCCCAGTTCCGGCGTGGCTACTAATATTAACAATAGGTGACCTCACACAAATTTGCAAAGCTCTCCCTATCATAATACTCAATATATGTATATGATATTAAAAATTTACTTTGTGTGGAAGGTGCCACGCCCACCAAAAATATTAAAAAAATTATAGCCTATAGCACTTCCCATATCCGCAGTAAGAATCTGTCAAAATTTCAGGAATATCAGATGGCTAGTTACGGAGATTACCCCCTACAAACAAACAAACAAACAAACACACATTACCTCTTTATTATATTAGTATAGATTTACTAAGGAAAAGTAAATTTTTAAGAAAATTTACCAAGAAAAAGGTAAATTTTCAGAATTTTTGAGAAAATTTACTAAGGAAAGGTAAATTTTTAAGAAAATTTACTAAGCATAAGGTAAATTTTCAGAATTTTTTGGAAAATTTACTAAGGAAAGGTAAATTTTTAAGGAAATTTACTAAGGAAAAGGTAAATTTTCAGAATTTTTGAGAAAATTTACTAACGAAAGGTAAATTTTTAAGAAAATTTACTAAGGAAAATGTAAATTTTCAGAATTTTTGAGAAAATTTACTAAGGAAAGGTAAATTTTTAAGAAAATTTACTAAGGAAAAGGTAATTTTTTAAAAAATTTTCATAATTTTTAAGAAAATTTACTAAGGGAACGTAAATTTTTAAGAAAAATTACTAAGCAAAGGTAAATTTTTTAAAAAATTTACTAAGGAAAAGATAAATTTTCAGAATTTTTAGGAAAATTTACTAAGGAAAGGAAAATTTTTAAGAAATTATTAAGGAAAAGGTAAATTTTCAGAATTTTTAAGAAAATTTACTAAGGAAAGATAAGTTTTTAAGAAAAATTACTAAGGAAAAGATAAATTTTCAGAATTTTTGAGAAAATTTACTAAGGAAAGGTAAATTTAAAAAAAAAAAATACTAAGGAAAGGAAAATTTTTAAGAAAATTTTCTAAGGAAAGCTCAATTTTTAAGAAAATTTACTAAGGAAAAGTAAATTTATAAGAAAATTTACTAAGGAAAGGTAAATTTTTAAGAAAATTTTCTAAGGAAACGTAAATTTTTAAGAAAATTTACCAAGGAAAAGGTAAATTTTCAGAATTTTTGAGAAAATTTACTAAGGAAAGGTAAATTTTTAAGAAAATTAACTAAGGAAAGGTAAATTTTTATGAAAATTTACTAAGGAAATTAGTATATTTAAGAAAATTTACTAAGGAAAAGTAAATTTATAAGAAAATTTACTAAGGAAAGGTAAATTTTTAAGAAAATTTACTAAGGAAAGGTCAAGTTTTAAGAAAATTTACTAAAGAAAAGGTAAATTTTCAGAATTTTTGAGAAAATTTACTAAGGAAAGGTAAATTTTTAAGAAAATTTACTAAGGAAAAGTAAATTTTTATGAAAATTTACTAAGGAAATGAGTATGTTTAAGAAAATTTACTAAGGAAAAGTAAATTTATAAGAAAATTTACTAAGGAAAGGTAAATTTTTAAGAAAATTTACTAAGGAAAGGTCAACTTTTAAGAAAATTTACCAAGCAAAAGTTAATTTATAAGAAAATTTACTAAGGAAAAGTAAATTTTTAAGAAAATTTACAAGGAAAAGGTAAATTTTCAGAATTTTTGAGAAAATTTACTAGGGAAAGGTAAATTTTTAAGAAAATTTACTAAGGAAAGGTAAATTTTTAAGAAAATTTACTAAGCATAAGGTAAATTTTCAGAATTTTTTGGAAAATTTACTAAGGAAAGGTAAATTTTTAAGGACATTTACTAAGGAAAAGGTAAATTTTCAGAATTTTCGAGAAAATTTACTAACGAAAGGTAAATTTTTAAGAAAATTTACTAAGGAAAAGGTAAATTTTCAGAATTTTTGAGAAAATTTACTAACGAAAGGTAAATTTTTAAGAAAATTTACTAGGGGAAGGTAATTTTTTAAAAAATTTTCATAATTTTTGAGAAAATTTACTAAGGGAACGTAAATTTTTAAGAAAAATTACTAAGGAAAGGTAAATTTTTAAGAAAAATTACTGAGGAAAACTAAATTTTTATGAAAATATACTGAGGAAATGAAAATTTTTAAGAAAATTTACTAAGGAAAGGTAAATTTTTACGAAAATTTAGTAAAGAAAAGGTAGATTTTCAAAATAGTTTGGAAAATTTACTAAGGAAAGGTAAATTTTTAAGAAAATTTACTAAGGAAAGGTAAATTTTTGAGAAAGTTTACTAAGGATAAGGAAAATTTTCAGAATTTTTTGGAAAATTTACTAAGGAAAGGTAAATTTTTAAGGAAATTTACTAAGGAAAAGGTAAATTTTCAGAATTTTTGAGAAAGTTTACTTATGAAAGGTAAATTTTTAAGAAAATTTACTCAGTAAAAGGTAAATTTTCAGAATTTTTGAGAAAATTTACAAAGGAAAGGTAAATTTTTAAGAAAATTTACTAAGGAAAAGGTAATTTTTTTAAAAATTTTCATAATTTTTGAGAAAATTTACTAAGGGAACGTATATTTTTAAGAAAAATTACTAAGCAAAGGTAAATTTTTTAGAAAATTTAGTAAGGAAAAGGTAAATTTTCAGAATTTTTAAGAAAATTAACTAAGGAAAGATTAGTTTTTAAGAAAAATTACTAAGGAAAAGAAAAATTTTCAGAATTTTTGAGAAAATTTACTAAGGAAAGGTAAATTTAAAAAATAGAATACTAAGGAAAGGTAAATTTTTAAGAAAATATACTAAGGAAAGGTAAATTTTTCAGAAAAATTACTAAGGAAAGCTAAATTTTTATGAAAATTTATAAGCAATGGTAAATTTTTAAGAAAAATTTACTAAGGAAAGGTAAATTTTTAAGAAAATTTACTAAGGAAAGGTAAATTTTTATGAAAATTTACTAAGGAAATGAGTATTTTTAAAAAAATTTACTAAGGAAAAGTAAATTTATAAGAAAATTTACCAAGGAAAAGTAAATTTAAAAGAAAATTTACTAAGGAAATTTTTAAGAAAATTTACTAAGGACAGGTAAATTTTTAAGATAGTTTTCTAAGGAAAGGTAAATTTTTATGAAAATTTACTAAGGAAAAGGTAAATTTTCAGAATTTTTGAGAAAATTTACTAAGGAAAGGTAAATTTTTAAGAAAATTTACTAAGGAAAAGGTACATTTTCAGAATTTTTGAGAAAATTTACTAAGGAAAGGTAAATTTTTATTGAGGAAAAGATAAATTTTAAGAATTTTTGAGAAAATTTACTAAGGGAAGGTAAATTGTTAAGAAAATTTACTAAGGAGAGGTAAATTTTCAGAATTTTTGAGAAAATTTACTAAGGAAAGGTAAATTTTTAAGAAAATTTACTAAGGAAAAGGTAAATTTTACGGAAAATTTTCAGAATTTTTGAGAAAATTTACTAAAGGAACGTAAATTTTTAAGAAAAATTACTAAGCAAAGGTAATTTTTTAAGAAAATTTACTAAGGAAAAGGTAAATTTTCAGAATTTTTAGGAAAATTTACTAAGGAAAGATAAGTTTTTAAGAAAAATTACTAAAGAAAAGATAAATTTTCAAAATTTTTGAGAAAATTTACTAAGGAAAGGTAAATATAAAAAAAAGAATACTAAGGAAAGGTAAATTTTTAAGAAAATTTACTAAGGAAAGGTAAATTTTTGAGAAAAATTACTAAGGAAAGGTAAATTTTTATGAAAATTTATAAGGAAAGGTAAATTTTTAAGAAAATTTACTAAGGAAAGGTAAATTTTTAAGAAAATTTACTAAGGAAAGGTAAATTTTTATGAAAATTTACTAAGGAAATGAGTATTTTTAAGAAAATATACTAAGGAAAAGTAAGTTTTTATGAAAATTTACTAAGGAAATGAGTATATTTAAGAAAATTTACTAAGGAAAAGTAAATTTATAAGAAAATTTACTAAGAAAAGGTAAATTTTTAAGAAAATTTACTAAGGAAAGGTCAACTTTTAAGAAAATTTACTAAGGAAAAGCTAATTTATAAGAAAATTTACTAAGGAAAAGTAAATTTTTAAGAAAATTTACCAAGTAAAAGGTAAAATTTCAGAATTTTTGAGAAAATTTACTAATCAAAGGAGAGGTAAATTTTTAAGAAAATTTATTAAGCATAAAGTAAATTTTCAGAATTTTTTGGAAAATTTACTAAGGAAGGGTAAATTTTTAAGGAAATTTACTAAGGAAAGGTAAATTTTTAAGAAAATTTACTAAGGAAAAGGTAATTTTTTAAAAAATTTTCATAATTTTTGAGAAACTTTACTAAGGGAACGTAAATTTTTAAGAAAAATTACTAAGCAAAGGTAATTTTTTTAGAAAATTTACTAAGGAAAAGATAAATTTTCAGAATTTTTAGGAAAATTTACTAAGGAAAGGAAAATTTTTAAGAAATTATTAAGGAAAAGGTAAATTTTCAGAATTTTTAAGAAAATTTACTAAGGAAAGATAAGTTTTTAAGAAAAATTACTAAGGAAAAGATAAATTTTCAGAATTTTTGAGAAAATTTACTAAGGAAAGGTAAATTTAAAAAAAAAATACTAAGGAAAGGAAAATTTTTAAGAAAATTTACAAAGGAAAGGTAAATTTTTGAGAAAAATTACTAAGGAAAGGTAAATTTTTATGAAAATTTACAAGAAAAGTAAATTTTTAAGAAAAGTAAGTAAGGAAATTAAATTTTTAAGAAAATTTACTAAGGAAAGGTAATTTTTAAGAAAATTTACTAAGGAGAGGTAAATTTTTTTGAAAATTTACTAAGGAAATGAGTATTTTTAAGAAAATTTACTAAGGAAAAGTAAATTTTTGAGAACAATTACTAAGGAAAGGTAAATTTTTATGAAAGTTTATAAGGAAAGTAAATTTTTAAGAAAAGTAAGTAAGGAAATTAAATTTTTAAGAAAATTTACTAACGAAATGTAAATTTTTAAGAAAATTTTGTGAGGAAAAGGTAAATTTTCAGAATTTTTTGGAAAATTTACTAAGGAAAGGTAAATTTTTAAGAAAATTTGCAAAGGAGAGGTAAATTTTTAAGAAAATTTGCTAAGAAAAAGAAAATTTTCAGAATATTTTGGAAAATTTTCTAAGGAAAGTTAAATTTTTAAGAAAATTTACTAAGGAAAGGTAAATTTTTAAGAAAATTTACTAAGGAAAGGTCAACTTTTAAGAAAATTTACCAAGCAAAAGTTAATTTATAAGAAAATTTACTAAGGAAAAGTAAATTTTTAAGAAAATTTACAAGGAAAAGGTAAATTTTCAGAATTTTTGAGAAAATTTACTAGGGAAAGGTAAATTTTTAAGAAAATTTACTAAGGAAAGGTAAATTTTTAAGAAAATTTACTAAGCATAAGGTAAATTTTCAGAATTTTTTGGAAAATTTACTAAGGAAAGGTAAATTTTTAAGGACATTTACTAAGGAAAAGGTAAATTTTCAGAATTTTCGAGAAAATTTACTAACGAAAGGTAAATTTTTAAGAAAATTTACTAAGGAAAAGGTAAATTTTCAGAATTTTTGAGAAAATTTACTAACGAAAGGTAAATTTTTAAGAAAATTTACTAGGGGAAGGTAATTTTTTAAAAAATTTTCATAATTTTTGAGAAAATTTACTAAGGGAACGTAAATTTTTAAGAAAAATTACTAAGGAAAGGTAAATTTTTAAGAAAAATTACTGAGGAAAACTAAATTTTTATGAAAATATACTGAGGAAATGAAAATTTTTAAGAAAATTTACTAAGGAAAGGTAAATTTTTACGAAAATTTAGTAAAGAAAAGGTAGATTTTCAAAATAGTTTGGAAAATTTACTAAGGAAAGGTAAATTTTTAAGAAAATTTACTAAGGAAAGGTAAATTTTTGAGAAAGTTTACTAAGGATAAGGAAAATTTTCAGAATTTTTTGGAAAATTTACTAAGGAAAGGTAAATTTTTAAGGAAATTTACTAAGGAAAAGGTAAATTTTCAGAATTTTTGAGAAAGTTTACTTATGAAAGGTAAATTTTTAAGAAAATTTACTCAGTAAAAGGTAAATTTTCAGAATTTTTGAGAAAATTTACTAAGGAAAGGTAAATTTTTAAGAAAATTTACTAAGGAAAAGGTAATTTTTTTAAAAATTTTCATAATTTTTGAGAAAATTTACTAAGGGAACGTATATTTTTAAGAAAAATTACTAAGCAAAGGTAAATTTTTTAGAAAATTTAGTAAGGAAAAGGTAAATTTTCAGAATTTTTAAGAAAATTAACTAAGGAAAGATTAGTTTTTAAGAAAAATTACTAAGGAAAAGAAAAATTTTCAGAATTTTTGAGAAAATTTACTAAGGAAAGGTAAATTTAAAAAATAGAATACTAAGGAAAGGTAAATTTTTAAGAAAATATACTAAGGAAAGGTAAATTTTTCAGAAAAATTACTAAGGAAAGCTAAATTTTTATGAAAATTTATAAGGAATGGTAAATTTTTAAGAAAAATTTACTAAGGAAAGGTAAATTTTTAAGAAAATTTACTAAGGAAAGGTAAATTTTTATGAAAATTTACTAAGGAAATGAGTATTTTTAAAAAAATTTACTAAGGGAAAGTAAATTTATAAGAAAATTTACCAAGGAAAAGTAAATTTAAAAGAAAATTTACTAAGGAAATTTTTAAGAAAATTTACTAAGGACAGGTAAATTTTTAAGATAGTTTTCTAAGGAAAGGTAAATTTTTATGAAAATTTACTAAGGAAAAGGTAAATTTTCAGAATTTTTGAGAAAATTTACTAAGGAAAGGTAAATTTTTAAGAAAATTTACTAAGGAAAAGGTACATTTTCAGAATTTTTGAGAAAATTTACTAAGGAAAGGTAAATTTTTATTGAGGAAAAGATAAATTTTAAGAATTTTTGAGAAAATTTACTAAGGGAAGGTAAATTGTTAAGAAAATTTACTAAGGAGAGGTAAGTTTTTAAGAAAATTTACTAAGGAAAAGATAAATTTTCAGAATTTTTGAGAAACTTTACTAATGAAAGGTAAATTTTTAAGAAACTTTACTAAGGAAAGTTAAATTTTTAAGAAAATTTACCAAGAAAAAGTAAATTTTTAAGAAAATTTACTAAGGAGAGGTAAATTTTTAAGCTAAATTTTTAAGAAAAATTACTAAGGAAAGGTAAATTTTTAAGAAAAATTACTAAGGAAAAGTAAATTTTTATGAAATTTTAGTAAGGAAATGAAAATTTTGAAGAAAATTTACTAAGGATAAGGAAAATTTTCAGCATTTTTTGGAAAATTTACTAAGGAAAGGTAAATTTTTAAGGAAATTTACTAAGGAAAAGGTAAATTTTCAGAATTTTTGAGAAAATTTACTAAGGAAAGGTAAATTTTTAAGAAAATTTACTAAGGAAAAGGTAAATTTTCAGAATTTTTGAGAAAATTTACTAAGGAAAGGTAAATTTTTAAGAAAATTTACTAAGGAAAAGGTAAATTTTACGGAAAATTTTCAGAATTTTTGAGAAAATTTACTAAAGGAACGTAAATTTTTAAGAAAAATTACTAAGCAAAGGTAATTTTTTAAGAAAATTTACTAAGGAAAAGGTAAATTTTCAGAATTTTTAGGAAAATTTACTAAGGAAAGATAAGTTTTTAAGAAAAATTACTAAAGAAAAGATAAATTTTCAAAATTTTTGAGAAAATTTACTAAGGAAAGGTAAATATAAAAAAAAGAATACTAAGGAAAGGTAAATTTTTAAGAAAATTTACTAAGGAAAGGTAAATTTTTGAGAAAAATTACTAAGGAAAGGTAAATTTTTATGAAAATTTATAAGGAAAGGTAAATTTTTAAGAAAATTTACTAAGGAAAGGTAAATTTTTAAGAAAATTTACTAAGGAAAGGTAAATTTTTATGAAAATTTACTAAGGAAATGAGTATTTTTAAGAAAATATACTAAGGAAAAGTAAGTTTTTATGAAAATTTACTAAGGAAATGAGTATATTTAAGAAAATTTACTAAGGAAAAGTAAATTTATAAGAAAATTTACTAAGAAAAGGTAAATTTTTAAGAAAATTTACTAAGGAAAGGTCAACTTTTAAGAAAATTTACTAAGGAAAAGCTAATTTATAAGAAAATTTACTAAGGAAAAGTAAATTTTTAAGAAAATTTACCAAGTAAAAGGTAAAATTTCAGAATTTTTGAGAAAATTTACTAATCAAAGGTAAATTTTTAGGAAAATTTACTAAGGAGAGGTAAATTTTTAAGAAAATTTATTAAGCATAAAGTAAATTTTCAGAATTTTTTGGAAAATTTACTAAGGAAGGGTAAATTTTTAAGGAAATTTACTAAGGAAAGGTAAATTTTTAAGAAAATTTACTAAGGAAAAGGTAATTTTTTAAAAAATTTTCATAATTTTTGAGAAAATTTACTAAGGGAACGTAAATTTTTAAGAAAAATTACTAAGCAAAGGTAATTTTTTTAGAAAATTTACTAAGGAAAAGATAAATTTTCAGAATTTTTAGGAAAATTTACTAAGGAAAGGAAAATTTTTAAGAAATTATTAAGGAAAAGGTAAATTTTCAGAATTTTTAAGAAAATTTACTAAGGAAAGATAAGTTTTTAAGAAAAATTACTAAGGAAAAGATAAATTTTCAGAATTTTTGAGAAAATTTACTAAGGAAAGGTAAATTTAAAAAAAAAATACTAAGGAAAGGAAAATTTTTAAGAAAATTTACAAAGGAAAGGTAAATTTTTGAGAAAAATTACTAAGGAAAGGTAAATTTTTATGAAAATTTACAAGAAAAGTAAATTTTTAAGAAAAGTAAGTAAGGAAATTAAATTTTTAAGAAAATTTACTAAGGAAAGGTAATTTTTAAGAAAATTTACTAAGGAGAGGTAAATTTTTTTGAAAATTTACTAAGGAAATGAGTATTTTTAAGAAAATTTACTAAGGAAAAGTAAATTTTTGAGAACAATTACTAAGGAAAGGTAAATTTTTATGAAAGTTTATAAGGAAAGTAAATTTTTAAGAAAAGTAAGTAAGGAAATTAAATTTTTAAGAAAATTTACTAACGAAATGTAAATTTTTAAGAAAATTTTGTGAGGAAAAGGTAAATTTTCAGAATTTTTTGGAAAATTTACTAAGGAAAGGTAAATTTTTAAGAAAATTTGCAAAGGAGAGGTAAATTTTTAAGAAAATTTGCTAAGAAAAAGAAAATTTTCAGAATATTTTGGAAAATTTTCTAAGGAAAGTTAAATTTTTAAGAAAATTTACTAAGGAAAGGTAAATTTTTAAGAAAATTTACTAAGGAAAGGTCAACTTTTAAGAAAATTTACCAAGCAAAAGTTAATTTATAAGAAAAGTTACTAAGGAAAAGTAAATTTTTAAGAAAATTTACTAAGGGAAAGGTAAATTTTCAGAATTTTTGAGAAAATTTACTAGGGAAAGGTAAATTTTTAAGAAAATTTACTAAGGAAAGGTAAATTTTTAAGAAAATTTACTAAGCATTAGGTAAATTTTCAGAATTTTTTGGAAAATTTACTAAGGAAAGGTAAATTTTTAAGGACATTTACTAAGGAAAAGGTAAATTTTCAGAATTTTCGAGAAAATTTACTAACGAAATGTAAATTTTTAAGAAAATTTACTTAGGAAAAGGTAAATTTTCAGAATTTTTGAGAAAATTTACTAACGAAAGGTAAATTTTTAAAAAAATTTACTAGGGAAAGGTAATTTTTTAAAAAAATTTCATAATTTTTGAGAAAATTTACTAAGGGAACGTAAATTTTTAAGAAAAATTACTAAGGAAAGGTAAATTTTTAAGAAAAATTACTGGGGAAAACTAAATTTTTATGAAAATTTACTGAGGAAATGAAAATTTTTAAGAAAATTTACTAAGGAAAGGTAAATTTTTACGAAAATTTACTAAAGAAAAGGTAGATTTTCAAAATTGTTTGGAAAATTTACTAAGGAAAGGTAAATTTTTAAGAAAATTTACTAAGGAAAGGTAAATTTTTGAGAAAGTTTACTAAGGATAAGGAAAATTTTCAGAATTTTTTGGAAAATTTACTAAGGAAAGGTAAATTTTGAAGGAAATTTACTAAGGAAAAGGTAAATTTTCAGAATTTTTGAGAAAGTTTACTAACGAAAGGTAAATTTTTAAGAAAATTTACTAAGTAAAAGGTAAATTTTCAGAATTTTTGAGAAAATTTACTAAGGAAAGGTAAATTTTTAAGAAAATTTTCTAAGGAAAAGGTAATTTTTTAAAAAATTTTCATAATTTTTGAGAAAATTTACTAAGGGAACGTAAATTTTTAAGAAAAATTACTAAGCAAAGGTAAAGTTTTTAGAAAATTTAGTAAAGAAAAGGTAAATTTTCAGAATTTTTAAGAAAATTAACTAAGGAAAGATTAGTTTTTAAGAAAAATTACTAAGAAAAATTTTCAGAATTTTTGAGAAAATTTACTAAGGAAAGGTAAATTTAAAAAATAGAATACTAAGGAAAGGTTGATTTTTAAGAAAATATACTAAGGAAAGGTTAATTTTTCAGAAAAATTACTAAGGAAAGCTAAATTTTTATGAAAATTTATAAGGAAAGGTAAATTTGTAAGAAAATTTACTAAGGAAAGGTAAATTTTTAAGAAAATTTACTAAGGAAAGGTAAATTTTTATGAAAATTTACTAAGGAAATGAGTATTTTTAAAAAAATTTACTAAGGAAAAGTAAATTTATAAGAAAATTTACCAAGGAAAAGTAAATTTAAAAGAAAATTTACTAAGGAAATTTTTAAGAAAATTTACTAAGGACAGGTAAATTTTTAAGATAGTTTTCTAAGGAAAGGTAAATTTTTAAGAAAATTTACCAAGGAAAAGGTACATTTTCAGAATTTTTGAGAAAATTTACTAAGGAAAGGTAAATTTTTATTGAGGAAAAGATAAATTTTAAGAATTTTTGAGAAAATTTACTAAGGGAAGGTAAATTGTTAAGAAAATTTACTAAGGAGAGGTAAGTTTTTAAGAAAATTTACTAAGGAAAAGATACATTTTCAGAATTTTTGAGAAACTTTACTAATGAAAGGTAAATTTTTAAGAAACTTTACTAAGGAAAGTTAAATTTTTAAGAAAATTTACCAAGAAAAAGTAAATTTTTAAGAAAATTTACTAAGGAGAGGTAAATTTTTATGAAAATTTACTAAGGAAAGCTAAATTTTTAAGAAAAATTACTAAGGAAAGGTAAATTTTTAAGAAAAATTACTAAAGAAAAGTAAATTTTTATGAAATTTTAGTTAGGAAATGAAAATTTTGAAGAAAATTTAATAAGGAAAGGTAAATTTTTAAGAAAATTTACTAAGGATAAGGAAAATTATCAGCATTTTTTGGAAAATTTAATAAGGAAAGGTAAATTTTTAAGAAAAATTACTAAGGAAAAGGTAAATTTTCAGAATTTTTGAGAAAATTTACTAAGGAAAGGTAAATTTTTAAGAAAATTTACTAAGGAAAAGGTAAATTTTATGGAAAATTTTCAGAATTTTTGAGAAAATTTACTAAGGGAACGTAAATTTTTAAGAAAAATTACTAAGCAAAGGTAAATTTTTAAGAAAATTTACTAAGGAAAAGGTAAATTTTCAGTATTTTGAGGAACATTTACTAAGGAAAGATAAGTTTTTAAGAAAAATTACTAAAGAAAAGATAAATTTTCAGAATTTTTGAGAAAATTTACTAAGGAAAGGTAAATGTAAAAAAAGAATACTAAGGAAAGGTAAATTTTTAAGAAAATTTACTAAGGAAAGGTAAATTTTTGAGAAATATTACTAAGGAAAGGTAAATTTTTATGAAAATTTATAAGGAAAGGTAAATTTTTAAGAAAATTTACTAAGGAAAGGTAAATTTTTAAGAAAATTTACTAAGGAAAGGTAAATTTTTATGAAAATTTACTAAGGAAATGAGTATTTTTAAGAAAATATACTAAGGAAAAGTAAGTTTTTATGAAAATTTACTAAGGAAATGAGTATATTTAAGAAAATTTACTAAGGAAAAGTAAATTTATAAGAAAATTTAGTAAGAAAAGGTAAATTTTTAAGAAAATTTACTAAGGAAAGGTCAACTTTTAAGAAAATTTACTAAGGAAAAGCTAATTTATAAGAAAATTTACTAAGGAAAAGTAAATTTTTAAGAAAATTTACCAAGTAAAAGGTAAATTTTCAGAATTTTTGAGAAAATTTACTAAGCAAAGGTAAATTTTTAGGAAAATTTACTAAGGAGAGGTAAATTTTTAAGAAAATTTATTAAGCATAAGGTAAATTTTCAGAATTTTTTGGAAAATTTACTCAGGAAAGGTAAATTTTTAAGGAAATTTACTAAGGAAAAGGTAAATTTTCAGAATTTTTGAGAAAATTTACTAAGGAAAGGTAAATTTTTAAGAAAATTTACTAAGGAAAAGGTAATTTTTTAAAAAATTTTCATAATTTTTGAGAAAATTTACTAAGGGAACGTAAATTTTTAAGAAAAATTACTAAGCAAAGGTAAATTTTTTACAAAATTTACTAAGGAAAAGATAAATTTTCAGAATTTTTAGGAAAATTTACTAAGGAAAGGAAAATTTTTAAGAAATTATTAAGGAAAAGGTAAATTTTCAGAATTTTTAAGAAAATTTACTAAGGAAAGATAAGTTTTTAAGAAAAATTACTAAGGAAAAGATAAATTTTCAGAATTTTTGAGAAAATTTACTAAGGAAAGGTAAATTTAAAAAAAAAAAATACTAAGGAAAGGAAAATTTTTAAGAAAATTTACTAAGGAAAGGTAAATTTTTGAGAAAAATTACTAAGGAAAGGTAAATTTTTATGAAAATTTACAAGAAAAGTAAATTTTTAAGAAAAGTAAGTAAGGAAATTAAATTTTTAAGAAAATTTACTAAGGAAAGGTAAATTTTTAAGAAAATTTACTAAGGAGAGGTAAATTTTTTTGAAAATTTACTAAGGAAATGAGTATTTTTAAGAAAATTTACTAAGGAAAAGTAAATTTTTGAGAAAAATTAATAAGGAAAGGTAAATTTTTATGAAAATTTATAAGGAAAGTAAATTTTTAAGAAAAGTAAGTAAGGAAATTAAATTTTTAAGAAAATTTACTAACGAAAGGTAAATTTTTAAGAAAATTTTGTGAGGAAAAGGTAAATTTTCAGAATTTTTTGGAAAATTTACTAAGGAAAGGTAAATTTTTAAGAAAATTTGCAAAGGAGAGGTAAATTTTTAAGAAAATTTGCTAAGAAAAAGAAAATTTTCAGAATTTTTTGGAAAATTTTCTAAGGAAAGTTAAATTTTTAAGGAAATTTACTAAGGAAAAGTAAATTTATAAGAAAATTTACTAAGGAAAGGTAAATTTTTAAGAAAATTTACTAAGGAAAGGTCAATTTTTAAGAAAATTTACTAAGGAAAAGTAAATTTATAAGAAAATTTACTAAGGGAAAGGTAAATTTTCAGAATTTTTGAGAAAATTTACTAAGGAACGGTAAATTTTTATTAAGGAAAAGGTAAATTTTGAGAAAATTTACTAAGGGAAGGTAAATTGTTAAGAAAATTTACTAAGGAGCGGTAAGTTTTTAAGAAAATTTACTAAGGAAAAGATAAATTTTCAGAATTTTTGAGAAACTGTACAAAGGAAAGGTAAATTTTTAAGAAACTTTACTAAGGAAAGTTAAATTTTTAAGAAAATTTACTAAGGAAAAGGTAAATTTTCAGAATTTTTGAGAAAATTTACTAAGAAAAAGGAAAGGTAAATTTTTATGAAAATTTACTAAGGAAAGGTAAATTTTTAAGAAAAATTACTAAGGTAAGGTAAATTTTTAAGAAAAATTACTGAGGAAAACTAAATTTTTATGAAAATTTACTGAGGAAATGAAAATTTTTAAGAAAATTTACTAAGGAAAGGTAAATTTTTACGAAAATTTACTAAAGAAAAGGTAGATTTTCAGAATTGTTTAGAAAATTTACTAAGGAAAGGTAAATTTTTAAGAAAATTTACTAAGGAAAGGTAAATTTTTAAGAAAGTTTACTAAGGATAAGGAAAATTTTTAGAATTTTTTGGAAAATTTACTAAGGAAAGGTAAATTATTAAGGAAATTTACTAAGGAAAAGGTAAATTTTCAGAATTTTTGAGAAAGTTTACTAACGAAAGGTAAATTTTTAAGAAAATTTACTAAGTAAAAGGTAAATTTTCAGAATTTTTGAGAAAATTTACTAAGGAAAGGTAAATTTTTAAGAAAATTTACTAAGGAAAAGGTAAATTTTCAGTATTTTGAGGAACATTTACTAAGGAAAGATAAGTTTTTAAGAAAAATTACTAAAGAAAAGATAAATTTTCAGAATTTTTGAGAAAATTTACTAAGGAAAGGTAAATGTAAAAAAAGAATACTAAGGAAAGGTAAATTTTTAAGAAAATTTACTAAGGAAAGGTAAATTTTTGAGAAATATTACTAAGGAAAGGTAAATTTTTATGAAAATTTATAAGGAAAGGTAAATTTTTAAGAAAATTTACTAAGGAAAGGTAAATTTTTAAGAAAATTTACTAAGGAAAGGTAAATTTTTATGAAAATTTACTAAGGAAATGAGTATTTTTAAGAAAATATACTAAGGAAAAGTAAGTTTTTATGAAAATTTACTAAGGAAATGAGTATATTTAAGAAAATTTACTAAGGAAAAGTAAATTTATAAGAAAATTTAGTAAGAAAAGGTAAATTTTTAAGAAAATTTACTAAGGAAAGGTCAACTTTTAAGAAAATTTACTAAGGAAAAGCTAATTTATAAGAAAATTTACTAAGGAAAAGTAAATTTTTAAGAAAATTTACCAAGTAAAAGGTAAATTTTCAGAATTTTTGAGAAAATTTACTAAGCAAAGGTAAATTTTTAGGAAAATTTACTAAGGAGAGGTAAATTTTTAAGAAAATTTATTAAGCATAAGGTAAATTTTCAGAATTTTTTGGAAAATTTACTCAGGAAAGGTAAATTTTTAAGGAAATTTACTAAGGAAAAGGTAAATTTTCAGAATTTTTGAGAAAATTTACTAAGGAAAGGTAAATTTTTAAGAAAATTTACTAAGGAAAAGGTAATTTTTTAAAAAATTTTCATAATTTTTGAGAAAATTTACTAAGGGAACGTAAATTTTTAAGAAAAATTACTAAGCAAAGGTAAATTTTTTACAAAATTTACTAAGGAAAAGATAAATTTTCAGAATTTTTAGGAAAATTTACTAAGGAAAGGAAAATTTTTAAGAAATTATTAAGGAAAAGGTAAATTTTCAGAATTTTTAAGAAAATTTACTAAGGAAAGATAAGTTTTTAAGAAAAATTACTAAGGAAAAGATAAATTTTCAGAATTTTTGAGAAAATTTACTAAGGAAAGGTAAATTTAAAAAAAAAAAATACTAAGGAAAGGAAAATTTTTAAGAAAATTTACTAAGGAAAGGTAAATTTTTGAGAAAAATTACTAAGGAAAGGTAAATTTTTATGAAAATTTACAAGAAAAGTAAATCTTTAAGAAAAGTAAGTAAGGAAATTAAATTTTTAAGAAAATTTACTAAGGAAAGGTAAATTTTTAAGAAAATTTACTAAGGAGAGGTAAATTTTTTTGAAAATTTACTAAGGAAATGAGTATTTTTAAGAAAATTTACTAAGGAAAAGTAAATTTTTGAGAAAAATTAATAAGGAAAGGTAAATTTTTATGAAAATTTATAAGGAAAGTAAATTTTTAAGAAAAGTAAGTAAGGAAATTAAATTTTTAAGAAAATTTACTAACGAAAGGTAAATTTTTAAGAAAATTTTGTGAGGAAAAGGTAAATTTTCAGAATTTTTTGGAAAATTTACTAAGGAAAGGTAAATTTTTAAGAAAATTTGCAAAGGAGAGGTAAATTTTTAAGAAAATTTGCTAAGAAAAAGAAAATTTTCAGAATTTTTTGGAAAATTTTCTAAGGAAAGTTAAATTTTTAAGGAAATTTACTAAGGAAAAGTAAATTTATAAGAAAATTTACTAAGGAAAGGTAAATTTTTAAGAAAATTTACTAAGGAAAGGTCAATTTTTAAGAAAATTTACTAAGGAAAAGTAAATTTATAAGAAAATTTACTAAGGGAAAGGTAAATTTTCAGAATTTTTGAGAAAATTTACTAAGGAACGGTAAATTTTTATTAAGGAAAAGGTAAATTTTGAGAAAATTTACTAAGGGAAGGTAAATTGTTAAGAAAATTTACTAAGGAGCGGTAAGTTTTTAAGAAAATTTACTAAGGAAAAGATAAATTTTCAGAATTTTTGAGAAACTGTACAAAGGAAAGGTAAATTTTTAAGAAACTTTACTAAGGAAAGTTAAATTTTTAAGAAAATTTACTAAGGAAAAGGTAAATTTTCAGAATTTTTGAGAAAATTTACTAAGAAAAAGGAAAGGTAAATTTTTATGAAAATTTACTAAGGAAAGGTAAATTTTTAAGAAAAATTACTAAGGTAAGGTAAATTTTTAAGAAAAATTACTGAGGAAAACTAAATTTTTATGAAAATTTACTGAGGAAATGAAAATTTTTAAGAAAATTTACTAAGGAAAGGTAAATTTTTACGAAAATTTACTAAAGAAAAGGTAGATTTTCAGAATTGTTTAGAAAATTTACTAAGGAAAGGTAAATTTTTAAGAAAATTTACTAAGGAAAGGTAAATTTTTAAGAAAGTTTACTAAGGATAAGGAAAATTTTTAGAATTTTTTGGAAAATTTACTAAGGAAAGGTAAATTATTAAGGAAATTTACTAAGGAAAAGGTAAATTTTCAGAATTTTTGAGAAAGTTTACTAACGAAAGGTAAATTTTTAAGAAAATTTACTAAGTAAAAGGTAAATTTTCAGAATTTTTGAGAAAATTTACTAAGGAAAGGTAAATTTTTAAGAAAATTTACTAAGGAAAAGGTAATTTTTTAAAAAATTTTCATAATTTTTGAGAAAATTTACTAAGGGAACGTAAATTTTTAAGAAAAATTACTAAGCAAAGGTAAATTTTTTAGAAAATTTAGTAAGGAAAAGGTAAATTTTCAGAATTTTTAAGAAAATTTACTAAGGAAAGATTAGTTTTTAAGAAAAATTACTAAGGAAAAGAAAAATTTTTAGAATTTTTGAGAAAATTTACTAAGGAAAGGTAAATTTAAAAAATAGAATACTAAGGAAAGGTAAATTTTTAAGAAAATATACTAAGGAAAGGTAAATTTTTCAGAAAAATTACTAAGGAAAGGTAAATTTTTATGAAAATTTATAAGGAAAGGTAAATTTTTAAGAAAATTTACTAAGGAAAGGTAAATTTTTAAGAAAATTTGCAAAGGAGAGGTAAATTTTTAAGAAAATTTGCTAAGAAAAAGAAAATTTTCAGAATTTTTTGGAAAATTTTCTAAGGAAAGTTAAATTTTTAAGAAAATTTACTAAGGAAAGGTAAATTTTTAAGAAAATTTACTAAGGAAAGGTCAACTTTTAAGAAAATTTACCAAGCAAAAGTTAATTTATAAGAAAAGTTACTAAGGAAAAGTAAATTTTTAAGAAAATTTACTAAGGGAAAGGTAAATTTTCAGAATTTTTGAGAAAATTTACTAGGGAAAGGTAAATTTTTAAGAAAATTTACTAAGGAAAGGTAAATTTTTAAGAAAATTTACTAAGCATTAAGTAAATTTTCAGAATTTTTTGGAAAATTTACTAAGGAAAGGTAAATTTTTAAGGACATTTACTAAGGAAAAGGTAAATTTTCAGAATTTTCGAGAAAATTTACTAACGAAAGGTAAATTTTTAAGAAAATTTACTTAGGAAAAGGTAAATTTCCAGAATTTTTGAGAAAATTTACTAACGAAAGGTAAATTTTTAAGAAAATTTACTAGGGAAAGGTAATTTTTTAAAAAAATTTCATAATTTTTGAGAAAATTTACTAAGGGAACGTAAATTTTTAAGAAAAATTACTAAGGAAAGGTAAATTTTTAAGAAAAATTACTGGGGAAAACTAAATTTTTATGAAAATTTACTGAGGAAATGAAAATTTTTAAGAAAATTTACTAAGGAAAGGTAAATTTTTACGAAAATTTACTAAAGAAAAGGTAGATTTTCAAAATTGTTTGGAAAATTTACTAAGGAAAGGTAAATTTTTAAGAAAATTTACTAAGGAAAGGTAAATTTTTGAGAAAGTTTACTAAGGAAAAGGAAAATTTTCAGAATTTTTTGTAAAATTTACTAAGGAAAGGTAAATTTTTAAGGAAATTTACTAAGGAAAAGGTAAATTTTCAGAATTTTTGAGAAAGTTTACTAACGAAAGGTAAATTTTTAAGAAAATTTACTAAGTAAAAGGTAAATTTTCAGAATTTTTGAGAAAATTTACTAAGGAAAGGTAAATTTTTAAGAAAATTTACTAAGGAAAAAGTAATTTTTTAAAAAATTTTCATAATTTTTGAGAAAATTTACTAAGGGAACGTAAATTTTTAAGAAAAATTACTAAGTAAAGGTAAATTTTTTAGAAAATTTAGTAAAGAAAAGGTAAATTTTCAGAATTTTTAAGAAAATTAACTAAGGAAAGATTAGTTTTTAAAAAAAATTTGCAAAGGAGAGGTAAATTTTTAAGAAAATTTGCTAAGAAAAAGAAAATTTTCAGAATTTTTTGGAAAATTTTCTAAGGAAAGTTAAATTTTTAAGGAAATTTACTAAGGAAAAGTAAATTTATAAGAAAATTTACTAAGGAAAGGTAAATTTTTAAGAAAATTTACTAAGGAAAGGTCAATTTTTAAGAAAATTTACTAAGGAAAAGTAAATTTATAAGAAAATTTACTAAGGGAAAGGTAAATTTTCAGAATTTTTGAGAAAATTTACTAAGGAACGGTAAATTTTTATTAAGGAAAAGGTAAATTTTGAGAAAATTTACTAAGGGAAGGTAAATTGTTAAGAAAATTTACTAAGGAAAGGTAAGTTTTTAAGAAAAATTTTCAGAATTTTTGAGAAACTGTACAAAGGAAAGGTAAATTTTTAAGAAACTTTACTAAGGAAAGTTAAATTTTTAAGAAAATTTACTAAGGAAAAGGTAAATTTTCAGAATTTTTGAGAAAATTTACTAAGAAAAAGGAAAGGTAAATTTTTATGAAAATTTACTAAGGAAAGGTAAATTTTTAAGAAAAATTACTAAGGTAAGGTAAATTTTTAAGAAAAATTACTGAGGAAAACTAAATTTTTATGAAAATTTACTGAGGAAATGAAAATTTTTAAGAAAATTTACTAAGGAAAGGTAAATTTTTACGAAAATTTACTAAAGAAAAGGTAGATTTTCAGAATTGTTTAGAAAATTTACTAAGGAAAGGTAAATTTTTAAGAAAATTTACTAAGGAAAGGTAAATTTTTAAGAAAGTTTACTAAGGATAAGGAAAATTTTTAGAATTTTTTGGAAAATTTACTAAGGAAAGGTAAATTATTAAGGAAATTTACTAAGGAAAAGGTAAATTTTCAGAATTTTTGAGAAAGTTTACTAACGAAAGGTAAATTTTTAAGAAAATTTACTAAGTAAAAGGTAAATTTTCAGAATTTTTGAGAAAATTTACTAAGGAAAGGTAAATTTTTAAGAAAATTTACTAAGGAAAAGTAAATTTTTAAAAAATTTTCATAATTTTTGAGAAAATTTACTAAGGGAACGTAAATTTATAAGAAAAATTACTAAGCAAAGGTAAATTTTTTAGAAAATTTAGTAAGGAAAAGGTAAATTTTCAGAATTTTTAAGAAAATTTACTAAGGAAAGATTAGTTTTTAAGAAAAATTACTAAGGAAAAGAAAAATTTTTAGAATTTTTGAGAAAATTTACTAAGGAAAGGTAAATTTAAAAAATAGAATACTAAGGAAAGTTAAATTTTTAAGAAAATTTACTAAGGAAAGGTAAATTTTTAAGAAAATTTACTAGGGAAAGGTAAATTTTTAAGAAAATTTACTAAGGAAAGGTAAATTTTTAAGAAAATTTACTAAGCATTAAGTAAATTTTCAGAATTTTTTGGAAAATTTACTAAGGAAAGGTAAATTTTTTAGGACATTTACTAAGGAAAAGGTAAATTTTCAGAATTTTCGAGAAAATTTACTAACGAAAGGTAAATTTTTAAGAAAATTTACTTAGGAAAAGGTAAATTTTCAGAATTTTTGAGAAAATTTACTAACGAAAGGTAAATTTTTAAGAAAATTTACTAGGGAAAGGTAATTTTTTAAAAAAATTTCATAATTTTTGAGAAAATTTACTAAGGGAACGTAAATTTTTAAGAAAAATTACTAAGGAAAGGTAAATTTTTAAGAAAAATTACTGGGGAAAACTAAATTTTTATGAAAATTTACTGAGGAAATGAAAATTTTTAAGAAAATTTACTAAGGAAAGGTAAATTTTTACGAAAATTTACTAAAGAAATGGTAGATTTTCAAAATTGTTTGGAAAATTTACTAAGGAAAGGTAAATTTTTAAGAAAATTTACTAAGGAAAGGTAAATTTTTGAGAAAGTTTACTAAGGATAAGGAAAATTTTCAGAATTTTTTGTAAAATTTACTAAGGAAAGGTAAATTTTTAAGGAAATTTACTAAGGAAAAGGTAAATTTTCAGAATTTTTGAGAAAGTTTACTAACGAAAGGTAAATTTTTAAGAAAATTTACTAAGTAAAATGTAAATTTTCAGAATTTTTGAGAAAATTTACTAAGGAAAGGTAAATTTTTAAGAAAATTTACTAAGGAAAAGGTAATTTTTTAAAAAATTTTCATAATTTTTGAAAAAATTTACTAAGGGAACGTAAATTTTTAAGAAAAATTACTAAGCAAAGGTAAATTTTTTAGAAAATTTAGTAAAGAAAAGGTAAATTTTCAGAATTTTTAAGAAAATTAACTAAGGAAAGATTAGTTTTTAAAAAAAATTACTAAGGAAAAGAAAAATTTTCAGAATTTTTGAGAAAATTTACTAAGGAAAGGTAAATTTAAAAAATAGAATACTAAGGAAAGGTAAATTTTTAAGAAAATATACTAAGGAAAGGTAAATTTTTCAGAAAAATTACTAAGGAAAGCTAAATTTTTATGAAAATTTATAAGGAAAGGTAAATTTGTAAGAAAATTTACTAAGGAAAGGTAAATTTTTAAGAAAATTTACTAAGGAGAGGTAAATTTTTATGAAAATTTACTAAGGAAATGAGTATTTTTAAAAAAATTTACTAAGGAAAAGTAAATTTATAAGAAAATTTACCAAGGAAAAGTAAATTTAAAAGAAAATTTACTAAAGAAATTTTTAAGAAAATTTACTAAGGACAGGTAAATTTTTAAGATAGTTTTCTAAGGAAAGGTAAATTTTTAAGAAAATTTACCAAGGAAAAGGTACATTTTCAGAATTTTTGAGAAAATTTACTAAGGAAAGGTAAATTTTTATTGAGGAAAAGATAAATTTTAAGAATTTTTGAGAAAATTTACTAAGGGAAGGTAAATTGTTAAGAAAATTTACTAAGGAGAGGTAAGTTTTTAAGAAAATTTACTAAGGAAAAGATACATTTTCAGAATTTTTGAGAAACTTTACTAATGAAAGGTAAATTTTTAAGAAACTTTACTAAGGAAAGTTAAATTTTTAAGAAAATTTACCAAGAAAAAGTAAATTTTTAAGAAAATTTACTAAGGAGAGGTAAATTTTTATGAAAATTTACTAAGGAAAGCTAAATTTTTAAGAAAAATTACTAAGGAAAGGTAAATTTTTAAGAAAAATTACTACGGAAAAGTAAATTTTTATGAAATTTTAGTAAGGAAATGAAAATTTTGAAGAAAATTTACTAAGGAAAGGTAAATTTTTAAGAAAATTTACTAAGGATAAGGAAAATTATCAGCATTTTTTGGAAAATTTACTAAGGAAAGGTAAATTTTTAAGGAAATTTACTAAGGAAAAGGTAAATTTTCAGAATTTTTGAGAAAATTTACTATCGAAAGGTAAATTTTTAAGAAAATTTACTAAGGAAAAGGTAAATTTTCAGAATTTTTAGGAAAATTTACTAAGGAAAGATAAGTTTTTAAGAAAAATTACTAAAGAAAAGATACATTTTCAGAATTTTTGAGAAAATTTACTAAGGAAAGGTAAATGTAAAAAAAGAATACTAAGGAAAGGTAAATTTTTAAGAAAATTTACTAAGGAAAGGTAAATTTTTGAGAAATATTACTAAGGAAAGGAAAATTTTTATGAAAATTTATAAGGAAAGGTAAATTTTTATGAAAATTTATAAGGAAAGGTAAATTTTTAAGAAAATTTACTAAGGAAAGGTAAATTTTTAAGAAAATTTACTAAGGAAAGGTAAATTTTTATGAAAATTTACTAAGGAAATGAGTATTTTTAAGAAAATATACTAAGGAAAAGTAAGTTTTTATGAAAATTTACTAAGGAAATGAGTATATTTAAGAAAATTTACTAAGGAAAAGTAAATTTATAAGAAAATTTAGTAAGAAAAGGTAAATTTTTAAGAAAATTTACTAAGGAAAGGTCAACTTTTAAGAAAATTTACTAAGGAAAAGCTAATTTATAAGAAAATTTACTAAGGAAAAGTAAATTTTTAAGAAAATTTACCAAGTAAAAGGTAAATTTTCAGAATTTTTGAGAAAATTTACTAAGCAAAGGTAAATTTTTAGGAAAATTTACTAAGGAGAGGTAAATTTTTAAGAAAATTTATTAAGCATAAGGTAAATTTTCAGAATTTTTTGGAAAATTTACTAAGGAAAGGTAAATTTTTAAGGAAATTTACTAAGGAAAAGGTAAATTTTCAGAATTTTTGAGAAAATTTACTAAGGAAAGGTAAATTTTTAAGAAAATTTACTAAGGAAAAGGTAATTTTTTAAGAAATTTTCATAATTTTTGAGAAAATTTACTAAGGGAACGTAAATTTTTAAGAAAAATTAATTAATTGTTAAGGAAAAGGTAAATTTTCAGAATTTTTAAGAAAATTTACTAAGGAAAGATAAGTTTTTAAGAAAAATTACTAAGGAAAAGATAAATTTTCAGAATTTTTGAGAAAATTTACTAAGGAAAGGTAAATTTAAAAAAAAAATACTAAGGAAAGGAAAATTTTTAAGAAAATTTACTAAGGAAAGGTAAATTTTTGAGAAAAATTAATAAGGAAAGGTAAATTTTTATGAAAATTTACAAGAAAAGTAAATTTTTAAGAAAAGTAAGTAAGGAAATTAAATTTTTAAGAAAATTTACTAAGGAAAGGTAAATTTTTAAGAAAATTTACTAAGGAGAGGTAAATTTTTTTGAAAATTTACTAAGGAAATGAGTATTTTTAAGAAAATTTACTAAGGAAAAGTAAATTTTTGAGAAAAATTACTAAGGAAAGGTAAATTTTTATGAAAATTTATAAGGAAAGTAAATTTTTAAGAAAAGTAAGTAAGGAAATTAAATTTTTAAGAAAATTTACTAACGAAAGGTAAATTTTTAAGAAAATTTTGTGAGGAAAAGGTAAATTTTCAGAATTTTTTGGAAAATTTACTAAGGAAAGGTAAATTTTTAAGAAAATTTGCAAAGGAGAGGTAAATTTTTAAGAAAATTTGCTAAGAAAAAGAAAATTTTCAGAATTTTTTGGAAAATTTTCTAAGGAAAGTTAAATTTTTAAGGAAATTTACTAAGGAAAAGTAAATTTATAAGAAAATTTACTAAGGAAAGGTAAATTTTTAAGAAAATTTACTAAGGAAAGGCCAATTTTTAAGAAAATTTACTAAGGAAAAGTAAATTTATAAGAAAATTTACTAAGGGAAAGGTAAATTTTCAGAATTTTTGAGAAAATTTACTAAGGAACGGTAAATTTTTATTAAGGAAAAGGTAAATTTTGAGAAAATTTACTAAGGGAAGGTAAATTGTTAAGAAAATTTACTAAGGAGAGGTAAGTTTTTAAGAAAATTTACTAAGGAAAAGATAAATTTTCAGAATTTTTGAGAAACTGTACAAAGGAAAGGTAAATTTTTAAGAAACTTTACTAAGGAAAGTTAAATTTTTAAGAAAATTTACTAAGGAAAAGGTAAATTTTCAGAATTTTTGAGAAAATTTACTAAGAAAAAGGAAAGGTAAATTTTTATGAAAATTTACTAAGGAAAGGTAAATTTTTAAGAAAAATTACTAAGGTAAGGTAAATTTTTAAGAAAAATTACTGAGGAAAACTAAATTTTTATGAAAATTTACTGAGGAAATGAAAATTTTTAAGAAAATTTACTAAAGAAAAGGTAGATTTTCAGAATTGTTTAGAAAATTTACTAAGGAAAGGTAAATTTTTAAGAAAATTTACTAAGGAAAGGTAAATTTTTAAGAAAGTTTACTAAGGATAAGGAAAATTTTCAGAATTTTTTGGAAAATTTACTAAGGAAAGGTAAATTATTAAGGAAATTTACTAAGGAAAAGGTAAATTTTCAGAATTTTTGAGAAAATTTACCAAGAAAAAGTAAATTTTTAAGAAAATTTACTAAGGAGAGATAAATTTTTATGAAAAGTTACAAAGGAAAGCTAAATTTTTAAGAAAAATTACTAAGGAAAGGTAAATTTTTAAGAAAATTTACTAATGAAAAGGTAATTTTTCAGAATTTTTTTGGAAAATTTACTAAGGAAAGGTAAATTTTTAAGAAAATTTACCAAGGAAAGGTAAATTTTGAAGAAAATTTACTAAGGATAAGGAAAATTTTCAGAATTTTTTGGAAAATTTACTAAAGGTTCGGTCACATTAGGCAAACGTTTGCTCAAATAAGCGTAACCACTAAATAATGCATAATTTTCCTTGTATAATTTTCATTAATTTATACAATATATGATATAGAATATAGTTAAATAAATTAAATATTACTAATATAATAAAACATAACTTAATTTTATCTTTTATATATCATGTAAGATTGAATAAAACTTTCATAAAATTAGGGGTTACGTTTATTTGGTCAAATATTTGCGTAGTCTGAACGCACCTTAAGGAAAGGTAAATTTTTAAGGAAATTTACTAAGGAAAAGGTAAATTTTCAGAATTTTTGAGAAAACTTACTAACGAAAGTAAATTTTTAAGAGAATTTACTAAGGAAAAGGTAAATTTTCAGAATTTTTGAGAAAATTTACTAAGGAAAGGTAAATTTTTAAGAAAATTTACTAAGGAAAAGGTAAATTTTATGGAAAATTTTCAGAATTTTTGAGAAAATTTACTAAGCGAACGTAAATTTTTAAGAAAAATTACTAAGCAAAGGTAAATTTTTTAAAAAATTTACTAAGGAAAAGGTAAATTTTCAGAATTTTTAGGAAAATTTACTAAGGAAAGATAAGTTTTTAAGAAAAATTACTAAAGAAAAGATAAATTTTCAGAATTTTTGAGAAAATTTACTAAGGAAAGGTAAATTTAAAAAAAAGAATACTAAGGAAAGGTAAATTTTTAAGAAAATTTACTAAGGAAAGGTAAATTTTTGAGAAAATTTACTAAGGAAAGTTCAACTTTTAAGAAAATTTACTAAGGAAAAGTTAATGTATAAGAAAACTAGATGTAACCCGGTGTGCTTCGCTACACCCTCCCCCTCGCCCGCCCTTCCGAATTGTTATGAAAAGGCTCACGCAAAGTCCCAAGGCTCTCACTCACACAGTTATTCAGGTATATCACATTTAATATTAAGTTTGTAAAGGGTGCCATGCTCATTTGTCCAATCCCGCCCGTTTTTTTGTCTGACTACTCACGTTAATAATAGATAACCTGAGATAAATTTTCAAAGCTCTCTCTATCATAGTACTTAATATATATGATATTAAAAATTTACTTTGTATGGGAGGTGCCACGTCCACTAAAAATATTAAAAAAAATACAGCCTGTAGCACTTCCGATATTCGCAGTAAGAATCAGTTAAAATTTCAGGAAGATCAGATAAGTCGTTACGGAGATTACCTCCTACAAACAAACAAACACATTACCTCTTTATTATGCTAAGTATAGATCATTAATATAGATTCATTTATTTTGATACTTGATGATATAAAATGTATTTTGTTTTTTTTAATTCGGTACAACAATTATCAGATTTTTCGGCATTCCTGTCCTGGAGGTACATGTAGCTGCCCATGAGAAGAACATGGATTTTCCAAATTAGATCTGGCACCACTCAACTATTGGCTTTGAACTTAAAATATCACTTGCCAATTTTTATTTTTTAGCGATTTTTGATTTTGCCCATTTTTGATTTTGAAGATTTTTGTTTTTGGGCGATTTTTATTTTTCGCGATTTTAGGGTTTGGCGATTTTTGATTTTGACGATATTTTTTCCACGACAAATCACATTGATAACTAATGTACAAAAGACTGTTGCTTTCGTAGTACATCATATTTTTGATATAGGAGGTGCCACGCCCACTTATCTCATCCCGCCCAATTTTTATTGGACTACTCACATTAATAATGGACTCGTGCAAAATGTCGAGCCTTTCCCAATTATATGATATTAGATATCTACTTTACATGGGCGGTGCTACGCCCACTGCTTCGATCACGCCCATTTTTTTGTTCGACTAATCACACAAAGAACCTATGGGCTCACGCAAAGCCACAAAGCTCTCTCTTTTACAGTACTCCAAATATATGACATTAAATAGTTACTTTGCATGGGGAGCTCCACGCCCATTGTTGTGAACTCGCCAATTTTTTATCTGACTACTCATATTAAGATCTGATGGTGTCTTGCAAAGTGCCAAAGCTTCCCTCTTTTAGTACACCAGTTATATGATATCATATATTTACTTTGTACGGGCGGTGCCACGCCCACTGCTCCGATCACGCCCATTTGTTGTCTAACTAATCATATGAATAACTTATGGGTTTACACAAAGTCCCAAGACTCTCACTATAACAGTACTCCAGATATATGGCATTATATATTTTATTTGTATGGCAGGCACCATGCCTATTGGTCCGATACTGCCCATTTTTTGTCCGACAGCTCACATTAATAATAGGTGACATCAGACAAATTTGAAAAACTCTCTCTATCATAGTACTCGAGATATATAACATTGAATTATTACTTGTATGGGAGGTACCACGCCCATTTCTCCGATCCGGCCCATTTCCGGCGTGGCTACTAATATTAACAATAGGTGACCTCACACATATTTGCAAAGCTCTCCCTATCATAATACTCAATATATGTATATGATATTAAAAATTTACTTTGTGTGGAAGGTGCCACGCCCACCAAAAATATTAAAAAAATTATAGCCTATAGCACGTCCCATATCCGCAGTAAGACTCTGTGAAAATTTCAGGAATATCAGATGGCTAGTTACGGAGATTACCCCCTACAAACAAACAAACAAACACACATTACCTCTTTATTATATTAGTATAGATTTACTAAGGAAAAGTAAATTTTTAAGAAAATTTACCAAGGAAAAGGTAAATTTTCAGAATTTTTGAGAAAATTTACTAAGGAAAGGTAAATTTTTAAGAAAAGTTACTAAGCATAAGGTAAATTTTCAGAATTTTTTGGAAAATTTACTAAGGAAAGGTAAATTTTTAAGGAAATTTACTAAGGAAAAGGTAAATTTTCAGAATTTTTGAGAAAATTTACTAACGAAAGGTAAATTTTTAAGAAAATTTACTAAGGAAAATGAAAATTTTCAGAATTTTTGAGAAAATTTACTAAGGAAAGGTAAATTTTTAAGAAAATTTACTAAGGAAAAGGTAATTTTTTAAAAAATTTTCATAATTTTTGAGAAAATTTACTAAGGGAACGTAAATTTTTAAGAAAAATTACTAAGCAAAGGTAAATTTTTTAGAAAATTTACTAAGGAAAAGATAAATTTTCAGAATTTTTAGGAAAATTTACTAAGGAAAGGAAAATTTTTAAGAAATTATTAAGGAAAAGGTAAATTTTCAGAATTTTTAAGAAAATTTACTAAGGAAAGATAAGTTTTTAAGAAAAATTACTAAGGAAAAGATAAATTTTCAGAATTTTTGAGAAAATTTACTAAGGAAAGGTAAATTTAAAAAAAAAATATTAAGGAAAGGAAAATTTTTAAGAAAATTTACTAAGGAAAGGTAAATTTTTGAGAAAAATTACTAAGGAAAGGTAAATTTTTATGAAAAATAAGTAAGGCAATTAAATTTTTAAGAAAATTTACTAACGAAAGGTAAATTTTTATGAAAATTTACTAAGGAAATGGGTATATTTAAGAAAATTTACTAAGGAAAAGTAAATTTATAAGAAAATTTACTAAGAAAAGATAAATTTTTAAGAAAATTTACTAAGGAAAGGTCAACTTTTAAGAAAATTTACTAAGGAAAAGTTAATTTATAAGAAAATTTACTAAGGAAAAGTAAATTTTTAAGAAAATTTACCTAGGAAAAGGTAAATTTTCAGAATTTTTGAGAAAATTTACTAAGCAAAGGTAAATTTTTAAGAAAATTTACTAAGGAAAGGTAAATTTTTAAGAAAATTTACTAAGCATAAAGTAAATTTTCAGAATTTTTTGGAAAATTTACTAAGGAAAGGTAAATTTTTAAGGAAATTTACTAAGGAAAAGGTAAATTTTCAGAATTTTTGAGAAAATTTTGTAATGGTACGGTTGGGGTGGAAGATCCGCTTCCGTTTCCCTGAGCCTTTGCTGGTCGCACGTGCTTGCGTAGGGGCCTAGCTCGCCGGATGGGTGGGGTCTTGCTCAGGCCCAGGGAAACCGCACTACAGATTTTGACGTGCGATTTACACAAAAAAAACTGTCAATTTAAACGGACGCTAAATAGGACGGATGGCCATACCTACCTTGGGATTGGGGACTAGGTGTTCTGCCCCTTTTGCCCTCCCAACCATGTTACCTCGACTCCATCTTACTTGGAGGTAACCCACTTCAATAAAAGAGTTTGGTTTGGTTTTGGTTTTCTACATTGGGTTTATAAACCAAATTTATTTAACCTCCATTAGGTTTTTTAAGTTTTAATTTTAAATTATTTTTCGTAACATTTTTAATTATTTTTTTTCTTTGTTTTTAGCAAAATTTAAATTTTAGGATACCTCTTTAAATTTTTAGCAAAATTTTTAAATTTAGGAAAATTATTAATGTTTAGGAAAACTTTACAATTTTAGCAACAATTTTAGACATATTTAGGAAAATTATTTTGATTTAGGAAAATTTTAATTTTTAACAAAATTTTAACTTAACATAATTTCTATTTTAGCTTAAACTTATCTTTCTTCAAGTATTAAAATTTTTTAGTTTAACTTTATGATTAGAAAAATTTTATATTTAGTGAATTTTTTTTTTAATTAGCACCATTTTATAATTAGTACAATTTTATATTCATATAGCAAAATTTTTAAATTTAATAAAAATTTTAATCTCAGAAAATATTTATATATTACAAAATTTTTATTAGGAAAAAAAATATGTGTGTTTTAGCAAAAAAAATTAAATAAACATTTACCGCAGGATGTTGCTGTCGCTGGACGCCGTGGTTGTGTCTCGCAATATGATGATTAATGATGATATTGTAGTTGATTTCCATACAAAATGTTTATAATTCCTTAATTTGGTTTAATCAACTTGTGTTGTTCTATATTTTTATATTATTTTTCAATTATTTATTTTTTTTTTTTTTTTTTTTTTAGATGGACCGCAATCACGCAATTAGATTATTAATAGGGTGGGTAGCTGTACCTTTTTTCCCAAGACGAGATGTGAAAACATAATATGATTTTTTATAGTTCCAGTATTTTGCAGAGAGTGTAGTTGAAATTTATTAAATACACTTATGTCAATTACTCTCGTTTGTACAGTCATTGATTTATATTAATTCACAAAAATTTATTTTATTTATTTTATTTTAACAGTTGCTTTATTTTCCAGTTTTTTTTTTTTAATTTTAGATTTCTTAAATTTTAGTTTTGTTTTTTTTTTCCTTTCAAACTATATTTAAGTCTTATTCTTTTATTTTCAACTTTCTTAAAAATCTATTTTAAACTTTACTTTTATTTTCAATTTCTAAACTCTATATTATAATTTAGTTTTAAGGTTTGTTAAATATTTAATTTTCTTAATCTTTAATTTTCTTAAACTTTCATTTTTTTTTTTATTAAACTTAAATTTTTTTTTTTTTTTAAACTTAAATTTCTCTAAACACTTATTTTAGAACTTAATGTTAATTTTGTTATAAGGTTTTTCCGCAACCTTCTTATTCAAAAATCAAAATTCAACTCCCTGATTTAATTTTGAATGTCTTGTTAATCAAGCTAAACTTCTTTCCTTCATTCATTATCTCTAGATAAAAAACCTGTTTATTAATAAAAACAAAGTCACCACCAATTCAATGAGAACATTCATATGCATTCATAATAGTCTCTAGTATTTATAACACTCACACTCATATATGACTATGAGAGCAAGTGAGATCAATACAAGAAAATACTTGGTTTGACCAGCATGATTGCATATGAATGTGTTCATGATTTCATACAACCAATGAAGAGAAAAAAACACATAAATCAGTTTGCCAAAAAAAAATACCATATAAGGTGTTGTTTATAGGTACATACTTGAACTTGAAAATAATTCCAAGATCAAGGTTATTATTTTTCTCTTTCTTATTCTGCTTGTAACAGAAATTCTTTTGTTACAGTGCAGAGCAAAAAAAGATCACCGTCACAAAACAGATGGTTTTGATTTCCATGAAAGGAAAAATCAACTGAAAACGGTTCGATGGGTTTTTAAGGTTTGCCATTTTTAAAACTTTGCCTTGAGTTTAGGTCTTCTGCATAAAAAAAAGAAATCAAAACAGCAGTTTACGCTGTTGGGGTTTTTCAAAACATGGTTCGATATCCATCGCTTAACGGAAAAGATTCCAACACAGAGATTTTTGGTTATTTTTTAAAAATTCAGTGTATTGGATTCTTATATCTGACAGAGACCTTAAACCAGCGATTTTTGTTCTTTTCAAAATTCGGTGATTTAAGTTCTCTCATTAAACAAGGGACATGGACGCAGAGGTTTTGGGGCACCTTACTAAATTAAAACCGGTGTTTTGAACTCTCCCATCATAAACAAAAGGCTTTAAACAGAGGTGTCGTTGGCAAAGGGCGTGATACATGACTACCTCTAAAATGGTGTTAGGCTATGTTATGAGATAATGAATTAGTGAAGATTAGCTTAATGTCAAACAAATGTCATAATTAAATTCAAGTCAAGATCTAGAAAAGAACTTTAGAAAATTAACAGGGTTCTAAAATTAAATTAGGCTCAATAAAAAATTCAATTTGGGTTTAAAATTATATTAGGTTCAAATCGAACCCACGCAAAAGTTTTAAATATTTTACATTTTGTTTTTCAATAAATGTATCCCCAATGTAGTAATCGAAACCAAACCAATTACTCAAAAAAATCCGTAAGTAAGTATGACCATCCATCAAAAATAAAAAAATTTTAAAATTTTATACTTGTGATTCTAAGTTTCTTTTCGATTGTTTGCAGCTATTCGGTACTATAAAAATCGTTTTGGACAAGTAACCGGTTCGTCTAGAATGAAGCTCCTGTATTCCAAAAACGACCTTTAATGACCAAAGCAAACGGATACCACAAAAATCAAATTAAAAAAAAATGTTGAAATGTGAACTCAAATGTCAAACAAGTTTCCATTTCGGTTAATGTAAATAGGGATGTACCCATATTTAATTAAAATTCCAGAAATATCAGCAAGTATGACTTCAAGAACACGGATACAAAAAAGATTAGGATTAAGGAACAATGTGCTTTCCCGGTGCACAGATGTAAAAAAATTTAAATTATTTTTAGTTCCTGTTGTAGGCTATAAAAAAAATGGTTAATTTAAACTTGGACTATTAATGTTCAGGCCCCACGTTGGGCGCCATTTCTGTAATGGTACGGTTGGGGTGGAAGATCCGCTTCCGTTTCCCTGAGCCTTTGCTGGTCGCACGTGCTGGCGTAGGGGCCTAGCTCGCCGGATGGGTGGGGTCTTGCTCAGGCCCAGGGAAACCGCACTACAGATTTTCACGTGCGATTTACACAAAAAAAACTGTCAATTTAAACGGACGCTAAATAGGACGGATGGCCATACCTACCTTGGGATTGGGGACTAGGTGTTCTGCCCCTTTTGCCCTCCCAACCATGTTACCTCGACTCCATCTTACTTGGAGGTAACCCACTTCAATAAAAGAGTTTGGTTTGGTTTCGGTTTTCTACATTGGGTTTATAAACCAAATTTATTTAACCTCCATTAGGTTTTTTAAGTTTTAATTTTAAATTATTTTTCGTAACATTTTTAATTATTTTTTTTCTTTGTTTTTAGCAAAATTTAAATTTTAGTATACCTCTTTAAATTTTTAGCAAAATTTTTAAATTTAGGAAAATTATTAATGTTTAGGAAAACTTTACAATTTTAGCAACAATTTTAGACATATTTAGGAAAATTATTTTGATATAGGAAAATTTTAATTTTTAACAAAATTTTAACTTAACATAATTTCTATTTTAGCTTAAACTTATCTTTCTTCAAGTATTAAAATTTTTTAGTTTAACTTTATGATTAGAAAAATTTTATATTTAGTGAATTTTTTTTTTAATTAGCACCATTTTATAATTAGTACAATTTTATATTCATATAGCAAAATTTTTAAATTTAATAAAAATTTTAATCTCAGAAAATATTTATATATTACAAAATTTTTATTAGGAAAAAAAATATGTGTATTTTAGCAAAAAAATTTAAATAAACATTTACCGCAGGATGTTGCTGTCGCTGGACGCCGTGGTTGTGTCTCGCAATATGATGATTAATGATGATATTGTAGTTGATTTCCATACAAAATGTTTATAATTCCTTAATTTGGTTTAATCAACTTGTGTTGTTCTATATTTTTATATTATTTTTCAATTATTTATTTATTTTTTTTTTTTTTTAAATGGACCGCAATCACGCAATTAGATTATTAATAGGGTGGGTAGCTGTACCTTTTTTCCCAAGACGAGATGTGAAAACATAATATGATTTTTTATAGTTCCAGTATTTTGCAGAGAGTGTAGTTGAAATTTATTAAATACACTTATGTCAATTACTCTCGTTTGTACAGTCATTGATTTATATTAATTCACAAAAATTTATTTTATTTATTTTATTTTAACAGTTGCTTTATTTTCCAGTTTTTTTTTTTTCAATTTTAGATTTCTTAAATTTTAGTTTTGTTTTTTTTTCCTTTCAAACTATATTTAAGTCTTATTCTTTTATTTTCAACTTTCTTAAAAATCTATTTTAAACTTTACTTTTATTTTCAATTTCTAAACTCTATATTATAATTTAGTTTTAAGGTTTGTTAAATATTTAATTTTCTTAACCTTTAATTTTCTTAAACTTTCATTTTTTTTTTATTAAACTTAAATTTTTTTTTTTTTTTTAAACTTAAATTTCTCTAAACACTTATTTTAGAACTTAATGTTAATTTTGTTATAAGGTTTTTCCGCAACCTTCTTATTCAAAAATCAAAATTCAACTCCCTGATTTAATTTTGAATGTCTTGTTAATCAAGCTAAACTTCTTTCCTTCATTCATTATCTCTAGATAAAAAACCTGTTTATTAATAAAAACAAAGTCACCACCAATTCAATGAGAACATTCATATGCATTCATAATAGTCTCTAGTATTTATAACACTCACACTCATATATGACTATGAGAGCAAGTGAGATCAATACAAGAAAATACTTGGTTTGACCAGCATGATTGCATATGAATGTGTTCATGATTTCATACAACCAATGAAGAGAAAAAAACACATAAATCAGTTTGCCAAAAAAAATACCATATAAGGTGTTGTTTATAGGTACATACTTGAACTTGAAAATAATTCCAAGATCAAGGTTATTATTTTTTTCTTTCTTATTCTGCTTGTAACAGAAATTCTTTTGTTACAGTGCAGAGCAAAAAAAGATCACCGTCACAATTTACTAACGAATGGTAAATTTTTAAGAAAATTTACTAAGGGAAATGTAAATTTTCAGAATTTTTGAGAAAATTTACTAAGGAAAGGTAAATTTTTAAGAAAATTTACTAAGGAAAAGGTAATTTTTTAAAATAATTTCATAATTTTTGAGAAAATTTACTAAGGGAACGTAAATTTTTAAGAAAAATTTCTAAGCAAAGGTAAATTTTTTAGAAAATTTACTAAGGAAAAGATAAATTTTCAGAAATTTTAGGAAAATTTACTAAGGAAAGGAAAATTTTTAAGAAATTATTAAGGAAAAGTAAATTTTCAGAATTTTTAAGAAAAGTTACTAAGGAAAGATAAGTTTTTAAGAAAAATTACTAAGGAAAAGATAAATTTTCAGAGTTTTTGAGAAAATTTACTAAGGAAAGGTAAATTAAAAAAAAAAAATACTAAGGAAAGGTAAATTTTTAAGAAAATTTACTAAGGAAAGGTACATTTTTGAGAAAAATTACTAAGGAATGGTAAATTTTTATGAAAATTTACAAGGAAAGTAAATTTTTAAGAAAAGTAAGTAAGGAAATTAAATTTTTAAGAAAATTTACTAAGGAAAGGTAAATTTTTAAGAAAATTTACTAAGGAGAGGTAAATTTTTATGAAAATTTACTAAGGAAATGAGTATTTTTAAGAAAATTTACTAAGGAAAGGTAAATTTTTATGAAAATTTACTAAGGAAATGAGTATTTTTAAGAAAATTTACTAAGGAAAAGTACATTTTTGAGAAAAATTACTAAGGAACGGTAAATTTTTATGAAAATTTATAAGGAAAGTAAATTTTTAAGAAAAGTAAGTAAGGAAATTAAATTTTTAAGAAAATTTACTAACGAAAGGTAAAGTTTTAAGAAAATTTTCTAAGGAAATGGTAAATTTTCAGAATTTTTTGGAAAATCTGCTAAGGAAAGGTAAATTTTTAAGAAAATTTACAAAGGAGAGGTAAATTTTTAAGAAAATTTACTAAGAAAAAGAAAATTTTCAAAATTTTTTTGGAAAATTTTCTAAGGAAAGTAAATTTTTAAGGGAATTTACTAAGGAAAAGTAAATTTATAAGAAAATTTACTAAGGAAAGGTAAATTTTTAAGAAAATTTACTAAGGAAAGGTCAATTTTTAAGAAAATTTACTAAGGAAAAATAAATTTATAAGAAAATTTACTAAGGGAAAGGTAAATTTTCAGAATTTTTGAGAAAATTTACTAAGGAAAGGTAAATTTTTATTAAGGAAAAGGTAAATTTTAAGAATTTTTGAGA
This sequence comes from Cordilura impudica, assembly GCA_963682025.1. NCBI lineage: Eukaryota > Metazoa > Arthropoda > Insecta > Diptera > Scathophagidae > Cordilura > Cordilura impudica. Next base: position 19,912,974 of record OY821522.1, on the reverse strand, counting down.
AAATTTACTAAGGGAAGGTAAATTGTTAAGAAAATTTACTAAGGAGAGGTAAGTTTTTAAGAAAATTTACTAAGGAAAAGATAAATTTTCAGAATTTTTGAGAAACTTTATTAAGGAAAGGTAAATTTTTAAGAAACTTTAGTAAGGAAAGTTAAATTTTTAAGAAAATTTACTAAGGAAAAGGTAAATTTTCAGAATTTTTGAGAAAATTTACTAAGAAAAAGGAAATGAAAATTTTTACGAAAATTTACTAAGGAAAGGTAAATTTTTAAGAAAATTTACTAAGGAAAAGGTAGATTTTCAAAATTTTTTGGAAAATTTTCTAAGGAAAGGTAAATTTTTAAGCAAATTTACTAAGGAAAAGGTAAATTTTCAGAATTTTTGAGAAAGTTTACTAATGAAAGGTAAATTTTTAAGAAAATTTACTAAGTAAAAGGTAAATTTTCAGAATTTTTGAGAAAATTTACTAAGGAAAGGTAAATTTTTAAGAAAATTTACTAAGGAAAAGGTAATTTTTTAAAAAATTTTCATAATTTTTGAGAAAATTTACTAAGGGAACGTAAATTTTTAAGAAAAATTACTAAGCAAATGTAAATTTTTTGGAAAATTTACTAAGGAAAGGTCAACTTTTAAGAAAATTTACTAAGCAAAAGTTAATTTATAAGAAAATTTACTAAGGAAATGTAAATTTTTAAGGAAATTTACTAAGGAAAAGATAAATTTTCAGAATTTTTGAGAAAATTTACTAAAGAAAGGAAAATTTTTAAGAAATTATTAAGGAAAACGTAAATTTTTTGAATTTTTAAAAAAATTTACTAAGGAAAGATAAGTTTTTAAGAAAAATTACTAAGGAAAAGATAAATTTTTATGAAAATTTATAAGGAAAGGTAAATTTTTAATAAAATTTACTAAGGAAAGGTATATTTTGAAGAAAATTTACTAAGGAAAGGTAATTTTTTATGAAAATTTACAAAGGAAATGAGTATTTATAAGAAAATTTACTAAGGAAAAGTAAATTTATAAGAAAATTTACTAAGGAAAGGTAAATTTTTAAGAAAATTTTCTAAGGAAAGGTCAATTTTTAAGAAAATTTACTAAGGAAAAGTAAATTTATAAGAAAATTAACTTAGGAAAGGTAAATTTTTAAGAAAAGTTTCTAAAGAAAGGTAAATTTTTAAGAAAATTTACCAAGGAAAAGGTAAATTTTCAGAATTTTTGAGAAAATTTACTAAGGAAAGGTAAATTTTTAAGAAAATTTATTAAGGAAAGTTAAATTTTAATGGAAATTTACTAAGGAAATGAGTATATTTAAGAAAATTTACTAAGGAAAAGTAAATTTATAAGAAAATTTACTAAGGAAAGGTAAATTTTTAAGAAAATTTACTAAGGAAAGGTCAACTTTTAAGAAAATTTATTAAGGAAAGGTAAATTTTTTAGAAAATTTACTAAGGAAAAGGTAGACTTTCAGAATACTTTGGAAAATTTACTAAGAAAAGGTAAATTTTTAAGAAAATTTACTAAGGAAATGTAAATTTTTAAGAAAGTTTAGTAAGGATAAGGAAAATTTTCAGAATTTTTTGGAAAATTTACTAAGGAAAGGTAAATTTTTAAGGAAATTTACTAAGGAAAAGGTAGATTTTCAGAATTCTTTGGAAAATTTACTAAGAAAAGGTAATTTTTAAGAAAATTTATTAAGGAAAGGTAAATTTTTATTAAGGAAAAGGTAAATTTTAAGAATTTTTGAGAAAATTTACTAAGGGAAGGTAAATTGTTAAGAAAATTTACTAAGGAGTGGTAAGTTTTTAAGAAAATTTACTAAGGAATAGATAAATTTTCAGAATTTTTGAGAAATTTTACTAAGGAAAGGTAAATTTTTAAGAAACTTTAGTAAGGAAAGTTAAATTTTTAAGAAAATTTACTAAGGAAAATGTAAATTTTCAGAATTTTTGAGAAAATTTACTAAGTAAAAGGAAATGAAAATTTTTAAAAAAATTTACTAAGGAAAGGTAAATTTTTAAGGAAATTTACTAAGGAAAAGGTAGATTTTCAGAATTCTTTGGAAAACTTACTAAGGAAAGGTAAATTTTTATGAAAATTTACTAAGGAAAGGTAAATTTTTAAGAAAGTTTACTAAGGATAAGGAAAATTTTCAGAATTTTTTGGAAAATTTTCTAAGGAAAGGTAAATTTTTAAGGAAATTTACTAAGGAAAAGGTAAATTTTCAGAATTTTTGAGAAATTTACTAACGAAAGGTAAATTTGTAAGAAAATTTACTAAGGAAAAGGTAAATTTTCAGAATTTTTGAAAAAACTTACTAAGGAAAGGTCAATTTTTAAGAAAATTTACTAAGGAAAAATAAATTTATAAGAAAATTTACTAAGGGAAAGGTAAATTTTCAGAATTTTTGAGAAAATTTACTAAGGAAAGGTAAATTTTTATGAAGGAAAAGGTAAATTTTAAGAATTTTTGAGAAAATTTACTAAGGGAAGGTAAATTGTTAAGAAAATTTACTAAGGAGAGGTAAGTTTTTAAGAAAATTTACTAAGGAAAAGATAAATTTTCAGAATTTTTGAGAAACTTTACTAAGGAAAGGTAAATTTTTAAGAAACTTTAGTAAGGAAAGTTAAATTTTTAAGAAAATTTACTAAGGAAAAGGTAGATTTTCAGAATTCTTTGGAAAATTTACTAAGAAAAGGTAAATTTTTAAGAAAATTTACTAAGGAAAGATAAATTTTTAAGAAAGTTTACTAAGGATAAGGAAAATTTTCAGAATTTTTTGGAAAATTTTCTAAGGAAAGGTAAATTTTTAAGGAAATTTACTAAGGAAAAGGTAAATTTTCAGAATTTTTGAGAAATTTACTAACGAAAGGTAAATTTGTAAGAAAATTTACTAAGGAAAAGGTAAATTTTCAGAATTTTTGAAAAAACTTACTAAGGAAAGGTCAATTTTTAAGAAAATTTACTAAGGAGAAATAAATTTATAAGAAAATTTACTAAGGGAAAGGTAAAGTTTCAGAATTTTTGAGAAAATTTACTAAGGAAAGGTAAATTTTTATTAAGGAAAAGGTAAATTTTAAGAATTTTTGAGAAAATTTACTAAGGGAAGGTAAATTGTTAAGAAAATTTACTAAGGAGAGGTAAGTTTTTAAGAAAATTTACTAAGGAAAAGATAAATTTTCAGAATTTTTGAGAAACTTTACTAAGGAAAGGTAAATTTTTAAGAAACTTTAGTAAGGAAAGGTAAATTTTTAAGGAAATTTACTAAGGAAAAGGTAAATTTTCAGAATTTTTGAGAAATTTTACTAATGAAAGGTAAATTTTTAAGAAAATTTACTAAGTAAAAGGTAAATTTTCAGAATTTTTGAGAAAATTTACTAAGGAAAGGTAAATTTTTAAGAAAATTTACTAAGGAAAAGGTAATTTTTTAAAAAATTTTCATAATTTTTGAGAAAATTTACTAAGGGAACGTAAATTTTTAAGAAAAATTACTAAGCAAAGGTAAGTTTTTTGGAAAATTTACTAAGGAAAGGTCAACTTTTAAGAAAATTTACTAAGCAAAAGTTAATTTATAAGAAAATTTACAAAGGAAATGTAAATTTTTAAGGAAATTTACTAAGGAAAAGATAAATTTTCAGAATTTTTGAGAAAATTTACTAAAGAAAGGAAAATGTTTAAGAAATTATTAAGGAAAAGGTAAATTTTCAGAATTTTTAAGAAAATTTACTAAGGAGAGGTAAATTTTTATGAAAATTTACTAAGGAAAGCTAAATTTTTAAGAAAAATTACTAAGGAAAGGTAAATTTTTAAGAAAAATTACTGAGGAAAAGTAAATTTTTATGAAAATTTACTAAGGAAATGAAAATTTTGAAGAAATTTTACTAAGGAAAGGTAAATTTTTAAGAAAATTTACTAAGGAAAAGGTAATTTTTCAGAATTCTTTTGGAAAATTTACTAAGGAAAGGTAAATTTTTAAGAAAATTAACTAAGGAAAGGTAAATTTTTAAGAAAATTTACTAACGATAAGGAAAATTTCCAGAATTTTTTGGAAAATTTTCTAAGGAAAGGTAAATTTTTAAGGAAATTTACTAAGGAAAAGGTAAATTTTCAGAATTTTTGAGAAAATTTACTAACGAAAGGTAAATTGTTAAGAAAATTTACTAAGGAAAAGGTAAATTTTCAGAATTTTTGAGAAAATTTACTAAGGAAAGGTAAATTTTTAAGAAAATTTACTAAGGAAAAGGTAAATTTTATGGAAAATTTTCAGAATTTTTGAGAAAATTTACTAAGGAAACGTAAATTTGTAAGAAAAATTACTAACCAAAGGTAAATTTTTTAGAAAATTTACTAAGGAAAAGGTAAATTTTCAGAATTTTTAGGAAAATTTACTAAGGAAAGGAAAATTTTTAAGAAATTATTAAGAAAAAGATAAATTTTCAGAATTTTTAAGAAAATTTACTCAGGAAAGATAAGTTTTTTAAGAAAAATTACTAAAGAAAAGATAAATTTTAAGAAAATTTACTTAGGGAAGGTAAATTTTTATGAAAATTTACTAAGGAAATGGGTATATTTAAGAAAATTTACTAAGGAAAAGTAAATTTATAAGAAAATTTACTAAGAAAAGATAAATTTTTAAGAAAATTTACTAAGGAAAAGTCAACTTTTAAGAAAATTTACTAAGGAAAATTTAATTTGTAAGAAAATTTATTAAGGAAAAGTAAATTTTTAAGAAAATTTACCTAGGAAAAGGTAAATTTTCAGAATTTTTTAGAAAATTTACTAAGCAGAGGTAAATTTTTAAGAAAATTTACTAAGGAAAGATAAATTTTTAAGAAAATTTACTAAGCATAAGGTAAATTTTCAGAATTTTTTGGAAAATTTACTAAGGAAAGGTAAATTTTTAAGGAAATTTACTAAGGAAAAGGTAAATTTTCAGAATTTTTGAGGAAATTTACTAACGAAAGATAAATTTTTAAGAAAATTTACTAAGGGAAATGTAAATTTTCAGAATTTTTGAGAAAATTTACTAAGGAAAGGTAAATTTTTAAGAAAATTTACTAAGGAAAAAGTAATTTTTTAAAAAAATTTCATAATTTTTGAGAAAATTTACTAAGGGAACGTAAATTTTTAAGAAAAATTACTAAGCAAAGGTAAATTATTTAGAAAATTTACTAAGGAAAAGATAAATTTTCAGAATTTTTAGGAAAATTTACTAAGGAAAGGAAAATTTTTAAGAAATTATTAAGGAAAAGGTAAATTTTCAGAATTTTTAAGAAAAGTTACTAAGGAAAGATAAGTTTTTAAGAAAAATTACTAAGGAAAAGATAAATTTTCAGAGTTTTTGAGAAAATTTACTAAGGAAAGGTAAATTAAAAAAAAAAAATACTAATGAAAAGTAAATTTTTAAGAAAAATTACTAAGGAAATGTACATTTTTGAGAAAAATTACTAAGGAATGGTAAATTTTTATGAAAATTTACAAGGAAAGTAAATTTTTAAGAAAAGTAATTAAGGAAATTAAATTTTAAGAAAATTTACTAAGGAAAGGTAAATTTACTAAGGAGAGGTAAATTTTTATGAAAATTTACTAAGGAAATGAGTATTTTTAAGAAAATTTACTAAGGAAAGGTAAATTTTTATGAAAATTTACTAAGGAAATGAGTATTTTTAAGAAAATTTACTAAGGAAAAGTAAATTTTTTAGAAAAATTGCTGAGGAAGGGTAAATTTTTATGAAAATTTATAAGAAAAGTAAATTTTTAAGAAAAGTAAGTAAGGAAATTAAATTTTTAAGAAAATTTACTAACGAAATGTAAATTTTTAAGAAAATTTTCTAAGGAAATGGTAAATTTTCAGAATTTTTTGGAAAATCCGCTAAGGAAAGGTAAATTTTTTAGAAAATTTACAAAGGAGAGGTAAATTTTTAAGAAAATTTACTAAGAAAAAGAAAATTTTCAGAATTTTTTGGAAAATTTCCTAAGGAAATTAAATTTTTAAGGAAATTTACTAAGGAAAAGTAAATTTATAAGAAAATTTACTAAGGAAAGGTAAATTTTTAAGAAAATTTACTAAGGAAAGGTCAATTTTTAAGAAAATTTACTAAGGAAAAATATATTTATAAGAAAATTTACCAAGGGAAAGGTAAATTTTCAGAATTTTTGAGAAAATTTACTAAGGAAAGGTAAATATTTATTAAGGAAAAGGTAAATTTTAAGAATTTTTGAGAAAATTTACTAAGGGAAGGTAAATTGTTAAGAAAATTTACTAAGGAGAGGTAAGTTTTTAAGGAAATTTACTAAGGAAAAGGTAAATTTTCAGAATTTTTGAGAAAATTTACTAAGAAAAAGGAAATGAAAATTTTTACGAAAATTTACTAAGGAAAGGTAAATTTTTAAGAAAATTTACTAAGGAAAAGGTAGATTTTCAGAATTCTTTGGAAAATTTACAAAGAAAAGTTAAATTTTTAAGAAAATTTACTAAGGAAAGGTAAATTTTTAAGAAAGTTTACTAAGGATAAGGAAAATTTTCAGAATTTTTTGGAAAATTTACTAAGGAAAGGTAAATTTTTTAGGAAATTTACTAAGGAAAAGGTAATTTTTCAGAATTTTTGATAAAGTTTACTAATGAAAGGTAAATTTTTAAGAAAATTTACTAAGTAAAAGGTAAATTTTCAGAATTTTTGAGCAAATTTACTAAGGAAAGGTAAATTTTTAAGAAAATTTACTAAGGAAAAGGTAATTTTTTAAAAAATTTTCATAATTTTTAAGAAAATTTACTAAGGGAACGTAAATTTTTAAGAAAAATTACTAAGCAAAGGTAAATTTTTATTAAGGAAAATGTAAATTTTAAGAATTTTTGAGAAAATTTACTAAGGGAAGGTAAATTGTTAAGAAAATTTACTAAGGAGAGGTAAGTTTTTAAGAAAATTTACTAAGGAAAAGATAAATTTTCAGAATTTTTGAGAAAATTTACTAAGGAAAGGTAAATAAAAAAAAAATACTAATGAAAGGTAAATTTTTAAGAAAAATTACTAAGGAAATGTACATTTTTGATAAAAATTACTAAGGAATGGTAAATTTTTATGAAAATTTACAAGGAAAGTAAATTTTAAAGAAAAGTAAGTAAGGAAATTAAATTTTAAGAAAATTTACTAAGGAAAGGTAAATTTACTAAGGAGAGGTAAATTTTTATGAAAATTTACTAAGGAAATGAGTATTTTTAAGAAAATTTACTAAGGAAAGGTTAATTTTTATGAAAATTTACTAAGGAAATGAGTATTTTTAAGAAAATTTACTAAGGAAAAGTAAATTTTTGAGAAAAATTACTAAGGGAGGGTAAATTTTTATGAAAATTTATAAGGAAAGTAAATTTTTAAGAAAAGTAAGTAAGGAAATTAAATTTTTAAGAAAATTTACTAACGAAATGTAAATTTTTAAGAAAATTTTCTAAGGAAATGGTAAATTTTCAGAATTTTTTGGAAAATCCGCTAAGGAAAGGTAAATTTTTTAGAAAATTTACAAAGGAGAGGTAAATTTTTAAGAAAATTTACTAAGAAAAAGAAAATTTTCAGAATTTTTTGGAAAATTTTCTAAGGAAAGTAAATTTTTAAGGAAATTTACTAAGGAAAAGTAAATTTATAAGAAAATTTACTAAGGGAAGGTAAATTTTTAAGAAAATTTACTAAGGAAAGGTCAATTTTTAAGAAAATTTACTAAGGAAAAATATATTTATAAGAAAATTTACCAAGGGAAAGGTAAATTTTCAGAATTTTTGAGAAAATTTACTAAGGAAAGGTAAATTTTTATTAAGGAAAAGGTAAATTTTAAGAATTTTTGAGAAAATTTACTAAGGGAAGGTAAATTGTTAAGAAAATTTACTAAGGAGAGGTAAGTTTTTAAGAAAATTTACTAAGGAAAAGATAAATTTTCAGAATTTTTGAGAAACTTTACTAAGGAAAGGTAAATTTTTAAGAAACTTTAGTAAGGAAAGTTAAATTTTTGAGGAAATTTACTAAGGAAAAGGTATATTTTCAGAATTTTTGAGAAAATTTACTAAGAAAAAGGAAATGAAAATTTTTACGAAAATTTACTAAGGAAAGGTAAATTTTCAAGAAAATTTACTAAGGAAAAGGTAGATTTTCAGAATTCTTTGGAAAATTTACTAAGAAAAGGTAAATTTTTAAGAAAATTTACTAAGGAAAGGTAAATTTTTAAGAAAGTTTACTAAGGATAAGGAAAATTTTCAGAATTTTTTGGAAAATTTACTAAGGAAAGGTAAATTTTTTAGGAAATTTACTAAGGAAAAGGTAAATTCTCAGAATTTTTGATAAAGTTTACTAATGAAAGGTAAATTTTTAAGAAAATTTACTAAGTAAAAGGTAAATTTTCAGAATTTTTGAGAAAATTTACTAAGGAAAGGTAAATTTTTAAGAAAATTTACTAAGGAAAAGGTAATTTTTTAAAAAATTTTCATAATTTTTAAGAAAATTTACTAAGGGAACGTAAATTTTTAAGAAAAATTACTAAGCAAAGGTACATTTTTTTGGAAAATTTACTAAGGAAAGGTCAACTTTTAAGAAAATCTACTAAGCAAAAGTTAATTTATAAGAAAATTTACTAAGGAAATGTAAATTTTTAAGGAAATTTACTAAGGAAAAGATAAATTTTCAGAATTTTTGAGAAAATTTACTAAAGAAAGGAAAATTTTTAAGATATTATTAAGGAAAAGGTAAATTTTCAGAATTTTTAAAAAAATTTACTAAGGAAAGATAAGTTTTTAAGAAAAATTACTAAGGAAAAGATAAATTTTTATGAAAATTTATAAGGAAAGGTAAATTTTTAATAAAATTTACTAAGGAAAGGTAAATTTTTAAGAAAATTTACTAAGAAAGGTAAATTTTTATGAAAATTTACTAAGGAAATGAGTATTTTTAAGAAAATTTACTAAGGAAAAGTAAATTTATAAGAAAATTTACTAAGGAAAGGTAAATTTTTAAGAAAATTTTCTAAGGAAAGGTCAATTTTTAAGAAAATTTACTAAGGAAAAGTAAATTTATAAGAAAATTAACTAAGGAAAGGTAAATTTTTAAGAAAATTTTTTAAGGAAAGGTAAATTTTTAAGAAAATTTACCAAGGAAAAGGTAAATTTTCAGAATTTTTGAGGAAATTTACTAAGGAAAGGTAAATTTTTAAGAAAATTTACTAAGGAAAGGTAAATTTTTATGGAAATTTACTAAGGAAATGAGTATATTTAAGAAAATTTATAAGGAAAAGTAAATTTATAAGAAAATTTACTAAGGAAAGGTAAATTTTTAAGAAAGTTTACTAAGGATAAGGAAAATTTTCAGAATTTTTTGGAAAATTTACTAAGGAAAGGTAAATTTTTTAGGAAATTTACTAAGGAAAAGGTAAATTCTCAGAATTTTTGATAAAGTTTACTAATGAAAGGTAAATTTTTAAGAAAATTTACTAAGTAAAAGGTAAATTTTCAGAATTTTTGACAAAATTTACTAAGGAAAGGTAAATTTTTAAGAAAATTTACTAAGGAAAAGGTAATTTTTTAAAAAATTTTCATAATTTTTAAGAAAATTTACTAAGGGAACGTAAATTTTTAAGAAAAATTACTAAGCAAAGGTAAATTTTTTGGAAAATTTACTAAGGAAATGTAAATTTTTAAGGAAATTTACTAAGGAAAAGATAAATTTTCAGAATTTTTGAGAAAATTTACTAAAGAAAGGAAAATTTTTAAGATATTATTAAGGAAAAGGTAAATTTTCAGAATTTTTAAAAAAATTTACTAAGGAAAGATAAGTTTTTAAGAAAAATTACTAAGGAAAAGATAAATTTTTATGAAAATTTATAAGGAAAGGTAAATTTTTAATAAAATTTACTAAGGAAAGGTAAATTTTTAAGAAAATTTACTAAGAAAGGTAAATTTTTATGAAAATTTACTAAGGAAATGAGTATTTTTAAGAAAATTTACTAAGGAAAAGTAAATTTATAAGAAAATTTACTAAGGAAAGGTAAATTTTTAAGAAAATTTTCTAAGGAAAGGTCAATTTTTAAGAAAATTTACTAAGGAAAAGTAAATTTATAAGAAAATTAACTAAGGAAAGGTAAATTTTTAAGAAAATTTTTTAAGGAAAGGTAAATTTTTAAGAAAATTTACCAAGGAAAAGGTAAATTTTCAGAATTTTTGAGAAAATTTACTAAGGAAAGGTAAATTTTTAAGAAAATTTACTAAGGAAAGGTAAATTTTTATGGAAATTTACTAAGGAAATGAGTATATTTAAGAAAATTTATAAGGAAAAGTAAATTTATAAGAAAATTTACTAAGGAAAGGTAAATTTTTAAGAAAATTTACTAAGGAAAGGTCAACTTTTAAGAAAATTTACTAAGGAAAGGAAAAGGTAGACTTTCAGAATACTTTGGAAAATTTACTAAGAAAAGGTAAATTTTTAAGAAAATTTACTAAGGAAAGGTAAATTTTTAAGAAAGTTTACTAAGGATAAGAAAAATTTTCAGAATTTTTTGGAAAATTTACTAAGGAAAGGTAAATTTTTAAGGAAATTTACTAAGGAAAAGGTAGATTTTCAGAATTCTTTGGAAAATTTACTAAGAAAAGGTAAATTTTTAAGAAAATTTACTAAGGAAAGGTAAATTTTTATTAAGGAAAAGGTAAATTTTAAGAATTTTTGAGAAAATTTACTAAGGGAAGGTAAATTGTTAAGAAATTTTACTAAGGAGAGGTAAGTTTTTAAGAAAATTTACTAAGGAATAGATAAATTTTCAGAATTTTTGAGAAATTTTACTAAGGAAAGGTAAATTTTAAAGAAAGTTTAGTAAGGAAAGTTAAATTTTTAAGAAAATTTACTAAGGAAATTTACTAAGTAAATGAGAAAATTTACTAAGTAAAAGGAAATGAAAATTTTTAAGAAAATTTACTAAGGAAAGGTAAATTTTTAAGAAAATTTACTAAGGAAAAGGTAGATTTTCGGAATTCTTTGGAAAATTTACTAAGAAAAGGTAAATTTTTAAGAAAATTTACTAAGGAAAGGTAAATTTTTAAGAAAGTTTCTAAGGATAAGGAAAATTTTCAGAATTTTTTGGAAAATTTACTAAGGAAAGGTAAATTTATAAGGAAATTTACTAAGGAAAAGGTAAATTTTCAGAATTTTTGAGAAAGTTTACTAACGAAAGGTAAATTTTTAAGAAAATTTACTAAGTAAAAGGTAAATTTTCAGAATTTTTGAGAAAATTTACTAAGGAAAGGTAAATCTTTAAGAAAATTTACTAAGGAAAAGGTAATTTTTTAAAAAATTTTCATAATTTTTGAGAAAATTTACTAAGGGAACGTAAATTTTTAAGAAAAATTACTAAGCAAAGGTAAATTTTTTAGAAAATTTTCTAAGGAAAGGTCAACTTTTAAGAAAATTTACTAAGCAAAAGTTAATTTATAAGAAAATTTACTAAGGAAATGTAAATTTTTAAGGAAATTTACTAAGGAAAAGATAAATTTTCAGAATTTTTGAGAAAATTTACTAAGGAAAGGAAAATTTTTAAGAAATTATTAAGGAAAAGGTAAATTTTCAGAATTTTTAAAAAAAACTTACTAAGGAAAGATAAGTTTTTAAGAAAAATTACTAAGGAAAAGATAAATTTTTATGAAAATTTATAAGGAAAGGTAAATTTTTAATAAAATTTACTAAGGAAAGGTAAATTTTTAAGAAAATTTACTAAGGAAAGGTAAATTTTTATGAAAATTTACTAAGGAAATGAGTATTTTTAAGAAAATTTACTGAGGAAATGTAAATTTATAAGAAAATTTGCTAAGGAAAGGTAAATTTTTAAGAAAATTTTCCAAGGAAAGGTCAATTTTTAAGAAAATTTACTAAGGAAAATAAACTTATAAGAAAATTAACTAAGGAAAGGTAAATTTTTAAGAAAATTTTCTAAGGAAAGGTAAATTTTTAAGAAAATTTACTAAGGAAAATAAATTTATAAGAAAATTAACTAAGGAAAGGTAAATTTTTAAGAAAATTTTCTAAGGAAAGGTAAATTTTTAAGAAAATTTATCAAGGAAAAGGTAAATTTTCAGAATTTTTGAGAAAATTTACTAAGGAAAGGTAAATTTTTAAGAAAATTTACTAAGGAAAGGTAAATTTTTATGAAAATTTACTAAGGAAATGAGTATATTTAAGAAAATTTACTAAGGAAAAGTAAATTTATAAGAAAATTTACTAAGGAAAGGTAAATTTTTAAGAAAAATTACTAAGCAAAGGTAAATTTTTTAGAAAATTTTCTAAGGAAAGGTCAACTTTTAAGAAAATTTACTAAGCAAAAGTTAATTTATAAGAAAATTTACTAAGGAAATGTAAATTTTTAAGGAAATTTACTAAGAAAAAGATAAATTTTCAGAATTTTTGAGAAAATTTACTAAGGAAAGGAAAATTTTTAAGAAATTATTAAGGAAAAGGTAAATTTTCAGAATTTTTAAAAAAAACTTACTAAGGAAAGATAAGTTTTTAAGAAAAATTACTAAGGAAAAGATAAATTTTTATGAAAATTTATAAGGAAAGGTAAATTTTTAATAAAATTTACTAAGGAAAGGTAAATTTTTAAGAAAATTTACTAAGGAAAGGTAAATTTTTATGAAAATTTACTAAGGAAATGAGTATTTTTAAGAAAATTTACTGAGGAAATGTAAATTTATAAGAAAATTTGCTAAGGAAAGGTAAATTTTTAAGAAAATTTTCTAAGGAAAGGTCAATTTTTAAGAAAATTTACTAAGGAAAAGTAAATTTATAAGAAAATTAACTAAGGAAAGGTAAATTTTTAAGAAAATTTTCTAAGGAAAGGTAAATTTTTAAGAAAATTTACCAAGGAAAAGGTAAATTTTCAGAATTTTTGAGAAAATTTACTAAGGAAAGGTAAATTTTTAAGAAAATTTACTAAGGAAAGGTAAATTTTTATGGAAATTTACTAAGGAAATGAGTATATTTAAGAAAATTTATAAGGAAAAGTAAATTTATAAGAAAATTTACTAAGGAAAGGTAAATTTTTAAGAAAATTTACTAAGGAAAGGTCAACTTTTAAGAAAATTTACTAAGGAAAGGAAAAGGTAGACTTTCAGAATAAATAAATTTTTAAGAAAATTTACTAAGGAAAGGTAAATTTTTAAGAAAGTTTACTAAGGCTAAGAAAAATTTTCAGAATTTTTTGGAAAATTTACTAAGGAAAGGTAAATTTTTAAGGAAATTTACTAAGGAAAAGGTAGATTTTCAGAATTCTTTGGAAAATTTACTAAGAAAAGGTAAATTTTTAAGAAAATTTACTAAGGAAAGGTAAATTTTTATTAAGGAAAAGGTAAATTTTAAGAATTTTTGAGAAAATTTACTAAGGGAAGGTAAATTGTTAAGAAATTTTACTAAGGAGAGGTAAGTTTTTAAGAAAATTTACTAAGGAATAGATAAATTTTCAGAATTTTTGAGAAATTTTACTAAGGAAAGGTAAATTTTAAAGAAAGTTTAGTAAGGAAAGTTAAATTTTTAAGAAAATTTACTAAGGAAATTTACTAAGGAAATGAGAAAATTTACTAAGTAAAAGGAAATGAAAATTTTTAAGAAAATTTACTAAGGAAAGGTAAATTTTTAAGAAAATTTACTAAGGAAAAGGTAGATTTTCGGAATTCTTTGGAAAATTTACTAAGAAAAGGTAAATTTTTAAGAAAATTTACTAAGGAAAGGTAAATTTTTAAGAAAGTTTACTAAGGATAAGGAAAATTTTCAGAATTTTTTGGAAAATTTACTAAGGAAAGGTAAATTTATAAGGAAATTTACTAAGGAAAGGTAAATTTTCAGAATTTTTGAGAAAATTTACTAACGAAAGGTAAATTTTTAAGAAAATTTACTAAGTAAAAGGTAAATTTTCAGAATTTTTGAGAAAATTTACTAAGGAAAGGTAAATTTTTAAGAAAATTTACTAAGGAAAAGGTAATTTTTTAAAAAATTTTCATAATTTTTGAGAAAATTTACTAAGGGAACGTAAATTTTTAAGAAAAATTACTAAGCAAAGGTAAATTTTTTAGAAAATTTTCTAAGGAAAGGTCAACTTTTAAGAAAATTTACTCAGCAAAAGTTAATTTATAAGAAAATTTACTAAGGAAATGTAAATTTTTAAGGAAATTTACTAAGGAAAAGATAAATTTTCAGAATTTTTGAGAAAATTTACTAAGGAAAGGAAAATTTTTAAGAAATTATTAAGGAAAAGGTAAATTTTCAGAATTTTTAAAAAAAACTTACTAAGGAAAGATAAGTTTTTAAGAAAAATTACTAAGGAAAAGATAAATTTTTATGAAAATTTATAAGGAAAGGTAAATTTTTAATAAAATTTACTAAGGAAAGGTAAATTTTTAAGAAAATTTACTAAGGAAAGGTAAATTTTTATGAAAATTTACTAATGAAATGAGTATTTTTAAGAAAATTTACTGAGGAAATGTAAATTTATAAGAAAATTTGCTAAGGAAAGGTAAATTTTTAAGAAAATTTTCCAAGGAAAGGTCAATTTTTAAGAAAATTTACTAAGGAAAATAAACTTATAAGAAAATTAACTAAGGAAAGGTAAATTTTTAAGAAAATTTTCTAAGGAAAGGTAAATTTTTAAGAAAATTTATCAAGGAAAAGGTAAATTTTCAGAATTTTTGAGAAAATCTACTAAGGAAAGGTAAATTTTTAAGAAAATTTACTAAGGAAATGTAAATTTTTATGAAAATTTACTAAGGAAATGAGTATATTTAAGAAAATTTACTAAGGAAAAGTAAATTTATAAGAAAATTTACTAAGGAAAGGTAAATTTTTAAGAAAATTTACTAAGGAAAGGTCAACTTTTAAGAAAATTTACTAAGGAAAGGTAAATTTTTAAGAAAATTTACTAAGGAAAAGTAAATTTTTATGAAAACTTACTAAGGAAATGAGTATATTTAAGAAAATTTACTAAGGAAAAGTAAATTTATAGGAAAATTTACTAAGGAAAGGTAAATTTTTAAGAAAATTTACTAAGGAAAGGTCAACTTTTAAGAAAATTTACTAAGCAAAAGTAAATTTATAAGAAAATTTACTAAGGAAAAGTAAATTTTTAAGAAAATTTACAAGGAAAAGGTAAATTTTCAGAATTTTTGAGAAAATTTACTAAGGAAAGGTACATTTTTAAGAAAATTTACTAACGAAAAGGTAAATTTTATGGAAAATTTTCAGAATTTTTGAGAAAATTTACTAAGGAAACGTAAATTTTTAAGAAAAACTACTAACCAAAGGTAAATTTTTTAGAAAATTTACTAAGGAAAAGGTAAGTTTTCAGAATTTTTAGGAAAATTTACTAAGGAAAGGAAAATTTTTAAGAAATTATTAAGGAAAAGGTAAATTTTCAGAATTTTTAAGAAAATTTACTAAGGAAAGATAAGTTTTTAAGAAAAATTACTAAAGAAAAGATAAATTTTCAGAATTTTTGAGAAAATTTACTAAGGAA
This sequence comes from Cordilura impudica, assembly GCA_963682025.1. Classification (NCBI taxonomy): domain Eukaryota; kingdom Metazoa; phylum Arthropoda; class Insecta; order Diptera; family Scathophagidae; genus Cordilura; species Cordilura impudica. Next base: position 19,897,458 of record OY821522.1, on the reverse strand, counting down.
AGGTAAATTTTTAAGAAAATTTACTAAGGAAAGGTAAATTTTTGAGAAAAATTACTAAGGAAAGGTAAATTTTTATGAAAATTTATAAGGAAAGGTAAATTTTTAAGAAAATTTACTAAGGAAGGGTAAATTTTTAAGAAAATTTACTAAGGAAAGGTAAATTTTTATGAAAATTTACTAAGGAAATGAGTATTTTTAAGAAAATTTAATAAGGAAAAGTAAATTTATAATAAAATTTAATAAGGAACGGTTCATTTTTAAGAAAATTTTCTAAGGAAAGGTCAATTTTTAAGAAAATTTACTAAGGAAAAGTAAATTTATAAGAAAATTTACTAAGGAGAGGTAAATTTTTAAGAAAATTTTCTAAGGAAAGGTAATTTTTAAGAAATTTACAAAGGAAAAGGTAAATTTTCAAAATTTTTGAGAAAATTTACTAAAGAAAGGTAAATTTTTAAGAAAATTTACTAAGGAAAGGTAAATTTTTATGAAAATTTACTAAGGAAATGGGTATATTTAAGAAAATTTACTAAGGAAAAGTAAATTTTTAAGAAAATTTACCTAGGAAAAGGAAAATTTTCAGAATTTTTGAGAAAATTTACTAAGCAAAGGTAAATTTTTAAGAAAATTTACTAAGGAAAGGTAAATTTTTAAGAAAATTTACTAAGCATAAGGTAAATTTTCAGAATTTTTTGGAAAATTTACTAAGGAAAGGTAAATTTTTAAGGAAATTTACTAAGGAAAAGGTAAATTTTCAGAATTTTTGAGAAAATTTACTAACGAAAGGTAAATTTTTAAGGGAAATTTACTAAGGGAAATGTAAATTTTCAGAATTTTTGAGAAAATTTACTAAGGAAAGTTAAATTTTTAAGAAAATTTACTAAGGAAAAGGTATTTTTTAAAAAAATTTCATAATTTTTGAGAAAATTTACTAAGGGAACGTAAATTTTTAAGAAAAATTACTAAGCAAAGGTAAATTTTTTAGAAAATTTACTAAGCAAAAGATAAATTTTCAGAATTTTTAGGAAAATTTACTAAGGAAAGGAAAATTTTTAAGAAATTATTAAGGAAAAAGTAAAGGAAAGATAAGTTTTTAAGAAAAATTACTAAGGAAAATATAAATTTTCAGAGTTTTTGAGAAAATTTACTAAGGAAAGGTAAATTAAAAAAAAAAATACTAAGGAAAGGTAAATTTTTAAGAAAATTTACTAAGGAAAGGTACATTTTTGAGAAAAATTATTAAGGAATGGTAAATTTTTATGAAAATTTACAAGGAAAGTAAATTTTTAAGAAAAGTAAGTAAGGAAATTAAATTTTTAAGAAAATTTACTAAGGAAAGGTAAATTTTTAAGAAAATTTACTAAGGAGAGGTAAATTTTTATGAAAATTTACTAAGGAAATGAGTATTTTTAAGAAAATTTACTAAGGAAAAGTAAATTTTTATGAAAATTTACTAAGGAAATGAGTATTTTTAAGAAAATTTACTAAGGAAAAGTAAATTTTTGAGAAAAATTACTAAGGAAGGGTAAATTTTTATGAAAATTTATAAGGAAAGTAAATTTTTAAGAAAAGTAAGTAAGGAAATTAAATTTTTAAGAAAATTTACTAACGAAAGGTAATTTTTAAGGAAATTTACAAAGGAAAAGGTAAATTTTCAGAATTTTTGAGAAAATTTACTAAAGAAAGGCAAATTTTTAAGAAAATTTACTAAGGAAAGGTAAATTTTTATGAAAATTTACTAAGGAAATGGGTATATTTAAGAAAATTTACTAAGGAAAAGTATATTTATAAGAAAATTTACTAAGAAAAGATAAGTTTTTAAGAAAATTTACTAAGGAAAGGTCAACTTTTAAGGAAATTTACTAAGGAAAAGTTAATTTATAAGAAAATTTACTAAGGAAAAGTAAATTTTTAAGAAAATTTACCTAGGAAAAGGTAAATTTTCAGAATTTTTGAGAAAATTTACTAAGCAAAGGTAAATTTATAAGAAAATTTACTAAGGAAAGGTAAATTTTTAAGAAAAATTACTAAGCAAAGGTAAATTTTTTAGAAAATTTTCTAAGGAAAGGTCAACTTTTAAGAAAATTTACTAAGCAAAAGTTAATTTATAAGAAAATTTACTAAGGAAATGTAAATTTTTAAGGAAATTTACTAAGGAAAAGATAAATTTTCAGAATTTTTGAGAAAATTTACTAAGGAAAGGAAAATTTTTAAGAAATTATTAAGGAAAAGGTAAATTTTCAGAATTTTTAAAAAAAACTTACTAAGGAAAGATAAGTTTTTGAGAAAAATTACTAAGGAAAAGATAAATTTTTATGAAAATTTATAAGGAAAGGTAAATTTTTAATAAAATTTACTAAGGAAAGGTAAATTTTTAAGAAAATTTACTAAGGAAAGGTAAATTTTTATGAAAATTTACTAAGGAAATGAGTATTTTTAAGAAAATTTACTGAGGAAATGTAAATTTATAAGAAAATTTGCTAAGGAAAGGTAAATTTTTAAGAAAATTTTCTAAGGAAAGGTCAATTTTTAAGAAAATTTACTAAGGAAAAGTAAATTTATAAGAAAATTAACTAAGGAAAGGTAATTTTTTAAGAAAATTTTCTAAGGAAAGGTAAATTTTTAAGAAGATTTACCAAGGAAAATGTAAATTTTCAGAATTTTTGAGAAAATTTACTAAGGAAAGGTAAATTTTTAAGAAAATTTACTAAGGAAAGGTTAATTTTTATGGAAATTTACTAAGGAAATGAGTATATTTAAGAAAATTTATAAGGAAAAGTAAATTTATAAGAAAATTTAATAAGGAAAGGTAAATTTTTAAGAAAATTTACTAAGGAAAGGTCAACTTTTAAGAAAATTTACTAAGGAAAGGAAAGGGTAGACTTTCAGAATACTTTGGAAAATTTACTAAGAAAAGGTAAATTTTTAAGAAAATTTACTAAGGAAAGGTAAATTTTTAAGAAAGTTTACTAATGATAAGAAAAATTTTCAGAATTTTTTGGAAAATTTACTAAGGAAAGGTAAATTTTTAAGGAAATTTACTAAGGAAAAGGTAGATTTTCAGAATTCTTTGGAAAATTTACTAAGAAAAGGTAAATTTTTAAGAAAATTTACTGAGGAAAGGTAAATTTTTATTAAGGAAAAGGTAAATTTTAAGAATTTTTGAGAAAATTTACTAAGGGAAGGTAAATTGTTAAGAAATTTTACTAAGGAGAGGTAAGTTTTTAAGAAAATTTACTAAGGAATAGATAAATTTTCAGAATTTTTGAGAAATTTTACTAAGGAAAGGTAAATTTTAAAGAAAGTTTAGTAAGGAAAGTTAAATTTTTAAGAAAATTTACTAAGGAAATTTACTAAGGAAATGAGAAAATTTACTAAGTAAAAGGAAATGAAAATTTTTAAGAAAATTTACTAAGGAAAGGTAAATTTTTAAGAAAATTTACTAAGGAAAAGGTAGATTTTCGGAATTCTTTGGAAAATTTACTAAGAAAAGGTAAATTTTTAAGAAAATTTACTAAGGAAAGGTAAATTTTTAAGAAAGTTTACTAAGGATAAGGAAAATTTTCAGAATTTTTTGGAAAATTTACTAAGGAAAGGTAAATTTATAAGGAAATTTACTAAGGAAAGGTAAATTTTCAGAATTTTTGAGAAAATTTACTAACGAAAGGTAAATTTTTAAGAAAATTTACTAAGTAAAAGGTAAATTTTCAGAATTTTTGAGAAAATTTACTAAGGAAAGGTAAATTTTTAAGAAAATTTACTAAGGAAAAGGTAATTTTTTAAAAAATTTTCATAATTTTTGAGAAAATTTACTAAGGGAACGTAAATTTTTAAGAAAAATTACTAAGCAAAGGTAAATTTTTTAGAAAATTTCCTAAGGAAAGGTCAACTTTTAAGAAAATTTACTCAGCAAAAGTTAATTTATAAGAAAATTTACTAAGGAAATGTAAATTTTTAAGGAAATTTACTAAGGAAAAGATAAATTTTCAGAATTTTTGAGAAAATTTACTAAGGAAAGGAAAATTTTTAAGAAATTATTAAGGAAAAGTTAAATTTTCAGAATTTTAAAAAAAAACTTACTAAGGAAAGATAAGTTTTTAAGAAAAATTACTAAGGAAAAGATAAATTTTTATGAAAATTTATAAGGAAAGGTAAATTTTTAATAAAATTTACTAAGGAAAGGTAAATTTTTAAGAAAATTTACTAAGGAAAGGTAAATTTTTATGAAAATTTACTAAGGAAATGAGTATTTTTAAGAAAATTTACTGAGGAAATGTAAATTTATAAGAAAATTTGCTAAGGAAAGGTAAATTTTTAAGAAAATTTTCCAAGGAAAGGTCAATTTTTAAGAAAATTTACTAAGGAAAATAAATTTATAAGAAAATTAACAAAGGAAAGGTAAATTTTTAAGAAAATTTTCTAAAGAAAGGTAAATTTTTAAGAAAATTTATCAAGGAAAAGGTAAATTTTCAGAATTTTTGAGAAAATTTACTAAGGAAAGGTAAATTTTTAAGAAAATTTACTAAGGAAAGGTAAATTTTTATGAAAATTTACTAAGGAAATGAGTATATTTAAGAAAATTTACTAAGGAAAAGTAAATTTATAAGAAAATTTACTAAGGAAAGGTAAATTTTTAAGAAAATTTGCTAAGGAAAGGTCAACTTTTAAGAAAATTTACTAAGGAAAGGTAAATTTTTAAGAAAATTTACTAAGGAAAAGTAAATTTTTATGAAAACTTACTAAGGAAATGAGTATATTTAAGAAAATTTACTAAGGAAAAGTAAATTTATAGGAAAATTTACTAAGGAAAGGTAAATTTTGAAGAAAATTTACTAAGGAAAGGTCAACTTTTAAGAAAATTTACTAAGCAAAAGTAAATTTATAAGAAAATTTACTAAGGAAAAGTAAATTTTTAAGAAAATTTACAAGGAAAAGGTAAATTTTCAGAATTTTTGAGAAAATTTACTAAGGAAAGGTACATTTTTAAGAAAATTTACTAACGAAAAGGTAAATTTTATGGAAAATTTTCAGAATTTTTGAGAAAATTTACTAAGGAAACGTAAATTTTTAAGAAAAATTACTAACCAAAGGTAAATTTTTTAGAAAATTTACTAAGGAAAAGGTAAATTTTCAGAATTTTTAGGAAAATTTACTAAGGAAAGGAAAATTTTTAAGAAATTATTAAGGAAAAGGTAAATTTTCAGAATTTTTAAGAAAATTTACTAAGGAAAGATAAGTTTTTAAGAAAAATTACTAAAGAAAAGATAAATTTTCAGAATTTTTGAGAAAATTTACTAAGGAAAGGTAAATTTTTAAGAAAATTTACTAAGGAAAGGTAAATTTTTGAGAAAAATTACTAAGGAAAGGTAAATTTTTATGAAAATTTACTAAGGAAATGGGTATATTTAAGAAAATTTACTAAGGAAAAGTAAATTTTTAAGAAAATTTACCTAGGAAAAGGAAAATTTTCAGAATTTTTGAGAAAATTTACTAAGCAAAGGTAAATTTTTAAGAAAATTTACTAAGGAAAGGTAAATTTTTAAGAAAATTTACTAAGCATAAGGTAAATTTTCAGAATTTTTTGGAAAATTTACTAAGGAAAGGTACATTTTTAAGGAAATTTACTAAGGAAAAGGTAAATTTTCAGAATTTTTGAGAAAATTTACTAAAGAAAGGTAAATTTTTAAGAAAATTTACTAAGGAAAGGTAAATTTTTATGAAAATTTACTAAGGAAATGGGTATATTTAAGAAAATTTACTAAGGAAAAGTAAATTTTTAAGAAAATTTACCTAGGAAAAGGAAAATTTTCAGAATTTTTGAGAAAATTTACTAAGCAAAGGTAAATTTTTAAGAAAATTTACTAAGGAAAGGTAAATTTTTAAGAAAATTTACTAAGCATAAGGTAAATTTTCAGAATTTTTTGGAAAATTTACTAAGGAAAGGTACATTTTTAAGGAAATTTACTAAGGAAAAGGTAAATTTTCAGAATTTTTGAGAAAATTTACTAACGAAAGGTAAATTTTTAAGGGAAATTTACTAAGGGAAATGTAAATTTTCAGAATTTTTGAGAAAATTTACTAAGGAAAGTTAAATTTTTAAGAAAATTTACTAAGGAAAAGGTATTTTTTAAAAAAATTTCATAATTTTTGAGAAAATTTACTAAGGGAACGTAAATTTTTAAGAAAAATTACTAAGCAAAAGTAAATTTTTTAGAAAATTTACTAAGCAAAAGATAAATTTTCAGAATTTTTAGGAAAATTTACTAAGGAAAGGAAAATTTTTAAGAAATTATTAAGGAAAAGGTAAATTTTCAGAATTTTTAAGAAAAGTTACTAAGGAAAGATAAGTTTTTAAGAAAAATTACTAAGGAAAATATAAATTTTCAGAGTTTTTGAGAAAATTTACTAAGGAAAGGTAAATTAAAAAAAAAAATACTAAGGAAAGGTAAATTTTTAAGAAAATTTACTAAGGAAAGGTACATTTTTGAGAAAAATTATTAAGGAATGGTAAATTTTTATGAAAATTTACAAGGAAAGTAAATTTTTAAGAAAAGTAAGTAAGGAAATTAAATTTTTAAGAAAATTTACTAAGGAAAGGTAAATTTTTAAGAAAATTTACTAAGGAGAGGTAAATTTTTATGAAAATTTACTAAGGAAATGAGTATTTTTAAGAAAATTTACTAAGGAAAAGTAAATTTTTATGAAAATTTACTAAGGAAATGAGTATTTTTAAGAAAATTTACTAAGGAAAAGTAAATTTTTGAGAAAAATTACTAAGGAAGGGTAAATTTTTATGAAAATTTATAAGGAAAGTAAATTTTTAAGAAAAGTAAGTAAGGAAATTAAATTTTTAAGAAAATTTACTAACGAAAGGTAATTTTTAAGGAAATTTACAAAGGAAAAGGTAAATTTTCAGAATTTTTGAGAAAATTTACTAAAGAAAGGTAAATTTTTAAGAAAATTTACTAAGGAAAGGTAAATTTTTATGAAAATTTACTACGGAAATGGGTATATTTAAGAAAATTTACTAAGGAAAAGTATATTTATAAGAAAATTTACTAAGAAAAGATAAGTTTTTAAGAAAATTTACTAAGGAAAGGTCAACTTTTAAGGAAATTTAGTAAGGAAAAGTTAATTTATAAGAAAATTTACTAAGGAAAAGTAAATTTTTAAGAAAATTTACCTAGGAAAAGGTAAATTTTCAGAATTTTTGAGAAAATTTACTAAGCAAAGGTAAATTTTTAAGAAAATTTACTAAGGAAAGGTAAATTTTTAAGAAAATTTACTAAGTATAAGGTAAATTTTCAGAATTTTTTGGAAAATTTACTAAGGAAAGGTAAATTTTTAAGGAAATTTACTAAGGAAAAGGTAAATTTTCAGAATTTTTGAGAAAGTTTACTAACGAAATGTAAATTTTTAAGAAAATTTACTAAGTAAAAGGTAAATTTTCAGAATTTTTGAGAAAATTTACTAAGGAAAGGTAAATTTTTAAGAAAATTTACTAAAGAAAAGGTAATTTTTTAAAAAATTTTCATAATTTTTGAGAAAATTTACTAAGGGAACGTAAATTTTTAAGAAAAAGTACTACGCAAAGGTAAATTTTTTAGAAAATTTTCTAAGGAAAGGTCAACTTTTAAGAAAATTTACTAAGCAAAAGTTAATTTATAAGAAAATTTACTAAGGAAATGTAAATTTTTAAGGAAATTTACTAAGGAAAAGATAAATTTTCAGAATTTTTGAGAAAATTTACTAAGGAAAGGAAAATTTTTAAGAAATTATTAAGGAAAAGGTAAATTTTCAGAATTTTTAAAAAAAACTTACTAAGGAAAGATAAGTTTTTAAGAAAAATTACTAAGGAAAAGATAAATTTTTATGAAAATTTATAAGGAAAGGTAAATTTTTAATAAAATTTACAAGGGAAGTAAATTTTTAAGAAAAGTAATTAAGGAAATTAAATTTGAAGAAAATTTACTAAGGAAAGGTAAATTTACTAAGGAGAGGTAAATTTTTATGAAAATTTACTAAGGAAATGAGTATTTTTAAGAAAATTTACTAAGGAAAGGTAAATTTTTATGAAAATTTACTAAGGAAATGAGTATTTTTAAGAAAATTTACTAAGGAAAAGTAAATTTTTTAGAAAAATTGCTGAGGAAGGGTAAATTTTTATGAAAATTTATAAGAAAAGTAAATTTTTAAGAAAAGTAAGTAAGGAAATTAAATTTTTAAGAAAATTTACTAACGAAAGGTAAATTTTTAAGAAAATTTTCTAAGGAAATGGTAAATTTTCAGAATTGTTTGAAAAATCCGCTAAGGAAAGGTAAATTTTTAAGAAAATTTACAAAGGAGAGGTAAATTTTTAAGAAAATTTACTAAGAAAAAGAAAATTTTCAGAATTTTTTGGAAAATTTTCTAAAGTAAATTTTTAAGGAAATTTACTAAGGAAAAGTAAATTTATAAGAAAATTTACTAAGGAAAGGTAAATTTTTAAGAAAATTTACTAAGGAAAGGTCAATTTTTAAGAAAATTTACTAAGGAAAAATATATTTATAAGAAAATTTACCAAGGGAAAGGTAAATTTTCAGAATTTTTGAGAAAATTTACTAAGGAAAGGTAAATATTTATTAAGGAAAAGGTAAATTTTAAGAATTTTTGAGAAAATTTACTAAGGGAAGGTAAATTGTTAAGAAAATTTACTAAGGAGAGGTAAGTTTTTAAGAAAATTTACTAAGGAAAAGATAAATTTTCAGAATTTTTGAGAAACTTTACTAAGGAAAGGTAAATTTTTAAGAAACTTTAGTAAGGAAAGTTCAATTTTTAAGGAAATTTACTAAGGAAAAGGTAAATTTTCAGAATTTTTGAGAAAATTTACTAAGAAAAAAGAAATGAAAATTTTTACGAAAATTTACTAAGGAAAGGTAAATTTTTAAGAAAATTTACTAAGGAAAAGGTAGATTTTCAGAATTCTTTGGAAAATTTACAAAGAAAAGTTAAATTTTTAAGAAAATTTACTAAGGAAAGGTAAATTTTTAAGAAAGTTTACTAAGGATAAGGAAAATTTTCAGAATTTTTTGGAAAATTTACTAAGGAAAGGTAAATTTTTTAGGAAATTTACTAAGGAAAAGGTAATTTTTCAGAATTTTTGATAAAGTTTACTAATGAAAGGTAAATTTTTAAGAAAATTTACTAAGTAAAAGGTAAATTTTCAGAATTTTTGAGAAAATTTACTAAGGAAAGGTAAATTTTTGAGAAAATTTACTAAGGAAAAGGTAATTTTTTAAAAAATTTTCATAATTTTTAAGAAAATTTACTAAGGGAACGTAAATTTTTAAGAAAAATTACTAAGCAAAGGTAAATTTTTATTAAGGAAAATGTAAGTTTTAAGAATTTTTGAGAAAATTTACTAAGGGAAGGTAAATTGTTAAGAAAATTTACTAAGGAGAGGTAAGTTTTTAAGAAAATTTACTAAGGAAAAGATAAATTTTCAGAATTTTTGAGAAAATTTACTAAGGAAAGGTAAATTAAAAAAAAAAATACTAATGAAAGGTAAATTTTTAAGAAAAATTACTAAGGAAATGTACATTTTTGATAAAAATTACTAAGGAATGGTAAATTTTTATGAAAATTTACAAGGAAAGTAAATTTTAAAGAAAAGTAAGTAAGGAAATTAAATTTTAAGAAAATTTACTAAGGAAAGGTAAATTTACTAAGGAGAGGTAAATTTTTATGAAAATTTACTAAGGAAATGAGTATTTTTAAGAAAATTTACTAAGGAAAGGTAAATTTTTATGAAAATTTACTAAGGAAATGAGTATTTTTAAGAAAATTTACTAAGGAAAAGTAAATTTTTGAGAAAAATTACTAAGGAAGGGTAAATTTTTATGAAAATTTATAAGGAAAGTAAATTTTTAAGAAAAGTAAGTAAGGAAATTAAATTTTTAAGAAAATTTACTAACGAAATGTAAATTTTTAAGAAAATTTTCTAAGGAAATGGTAAATTTTCAGAATTTTTTGGAAAATCCGCTAAGGAAAGGTAAATTTTTTAGAAAATTTACAAAGGAGAGGTAAATTTTTAAGAAAATTTACTAAGAAAAAGAAAATTTTCAGAATTTTTTGGAAAATTTTCAAAGGAAAGTAAATTTTTAAGGAAATTTACTAAGGAAAAGTAAATTTATAAGAAAATTTACTAAGGGAAGGTAAATTTTTAAGAAAATTTTCTAAGGAAAGGTCAATTTTTAAGAAAATTTACTAAGGAAAAATATATTTATAAGAAAATTTACCAAGGGAAAGGTAAATTTTCAGAATTTTTGAGAAAATTTACTAAGGAAAGGTAAATTTTTATTAAGGAAAAGGTAAATTTTAAGAATTTTTGAGAAAATTTACTAAGGAAAGGTAAATTTTTAAGAAACTTTAGTAAGGAAAGTTAAATTTTTGAGGAAATTTACTAAGGAAAAGGTATATTTTCAGAATTTTTGAGAAAATTTACTAAGAAAAAGGAAATGAAAATTTTTACGAAAATTTACTAAGGAAAGGTAAATTTTTAAGAAAATTTACTAAGGAAAAGGTAGATTTTCAGAATTATTTGGAAAATTTACTAAGAAAAGGTAAATTTTTAAGAAAATTTACTAAGGAAAGGTAAATTTTTAAGAAAGTTTACTAAGGATAAGGAAAATTTTCTGAATTTTTTGTAAAATTTTCCTTATCCTTAGTAAACTTTCTTAAAAATTTACCTTTCCTTAGTAAATTTTCTTAAAAATTTACCTTTTCTTAGTAAATTTTCCAAATAATTCTGAAAATCTACCTTTTCCTTAGTAAATTTTCTTAAAAATTTACCTTTCCTTAGTAAATTTTCGTGAAAATTTTCATTTCCTTTTTCTTAGTAAATTTTCTCAAAAATTCTGAAAATATACCTTTTCCTTAGTAAATTTCCTCAAAAATTTAACTTTCCTTACTAAAGTTTCTTAAAAATTTACCTTTCCTTAGTAAATTTTCTCAAAAATTCTTAAAATTTACCTTTTCCTTAATAAAAATTTACCTTTCCTTAGTAAATTTTCTCAAAAATTCTGAAAATTTACCTTTCCCTTGGTAAATTTTCTTATAAATATATTTTTCCTTAGTAAATTTTCTTAAAAATTGACCTTTCCTTAGAAAATTTTCTTAAAAATTTACCTTCCCTTAGTAAATTTTCTTATAAATTTACTTTTCCTTAGTAAATTTCCTTAAAAATTTACTTTCCTTAGAAAATTTTCCAAAAAATTCTGAAAATTTTCTTTTTCTTAGTAAATTTTCTTAAAAATTTACCTCTCCTTTGTAAATTTTCTAAAAAATTTACCTTTCCTTAGCGGATTTTCCAAAAAATTCTGAAAATTTACCATTTCCTTAGAAAATTTTCTTAAAAATTTACATTTCGTTAGTAAATTTTCTTAAAAATTTAATTTCCTTACTTACTTTTCTTAAAAATTTACTTTCCTTATAAATTTTCATAAAAATTTACCCTTCCTTAGTAATTTTTCTCAAAAATTTACTTTTCCTTAGTAAATTTTCTTAAAAATACTCATTTCCTTAGTAAATTTTCATAAAAATTTACCTTTCCTTAGTAAATTTTCTTAAAAATACTCATTTCCTTAGTAAATTTTCATAAAAATTTACCTCTCCTTAGTAAATTTACCTTTCCTTAGTAAATTTTCTTAAAATTTAATTTCCTTACTTACTTTTCTTTAAAATTTACTTTCCTTGTAAATTTTCATAAAAATTTACCATTCCTTAGTAATTTTTATCAAAAATGTACATTTCCTTAGTAATTTTTCTTAAAAATTTACCTTTCATTAGTATTTTTTTTTTTAATTTACCTTTCCTTAGTAAATTTTCTCAAAAATTCTGAAAATTTATCTTTTCCTTAGTAAATTTTCTTAAAAACTTACCTCTCCTTAGTAAATTTTCTTAACAATTTACCTTCCCTTAGTAAATTTTCTCAAAAATTCTTAAAACTTACATTTTCCTTAATAAAAATTTACCTTTGCTTAGTAATTTTTCTTAAAAATTTACGTTCCCTTAGTAAATTTTCTTAAAAATTATGAAAATTTTTTAAAAAATTACCTTTTCCTTAGTAAATTTTCTCAAAAATTTACCTTTCCTTAGTAAATTTTCTCAAAAATTCTGAAAATTTACCTTTTACTTAGTAAATTTTCTTAAAAATTTACCTTTCATTAGTAAACTTTATCAAAAATTCTGAAAAATTACCTTTTCCTTAGTAAATTTCCTAAAAAATTTACCTTTCCTTAGTAAATTTTCCAAAAAATTCTGAAAATTTTCCTTATCCTTAGTAAACTTTCTTAAAAATTTACCTTTCCTTAGTAAATTTTCTTAAAAATTTAACTTTTCTTTGTAAATTTTCCAAAGAATTCTGAAAATCTACCTTTTCCTTAGTAAATTTTCTTAAAAATTTACCTTTCCTTAGTAAATTTTCGTAAAAATTTTCATTTCTTTTTTCTTAGTAAATTTTCTCAAAAATTCTGAAAATTTACCTTTTCCTTAGTAAATTTCCTTAAAAATTGAACTTTCCTTACTAAAGTTTCTTAAAAATTTACCTTTCCTTAGTAAAGTTTCTCAAAAATTCTGAAAATTTATCTTTTCCTTAGTAAATTTTCTTAAAAACTTACCTCTCCTTAGTAAATTTTCTTAACAATTTACCTTCCCTTAGTAAATTTTCTCAAAAATTCTTAAAATTTACCTTTTCCTTAATAAATATTTACCTTTCCTTAGTAAATTTTCTCAAAAATTCTGAAAATTTACCTTTCCCTTGGTAAATTTTCTTATAAATATATTTTTCCTTAGTAAATTTTCTTAAAAATTGACCTTTCCTTAGTAAATTTTCTTAAAAATTTACCTTTCCTTAGTAAATTTTCTTATAAATTTACTTTTCCTTAGTAAATTTCCTTAAAAATTTACTTTAGAAAATTTTCCAAAAAATTCTGAAAATTTTCTTTTTCTTAGTAAATTTTCTTAAAAATTTACCTCTCCTTTGTAAATTTTCTTAAAAATTTACCTTTCCTTAGCGGATTTTTCAAAAAATTCTGAAAATTTACCATTTCCTTAGAAAATTTTCTTAAAAATTTACCTTTCGTTAGTAAATTTTCTTAAAAATTTAATTTCCTTACTTACTTTTCTTAAAAATTTACTTTTCTTATAAATTTTCATAAAAATTTACCCTTCCTCAGCAATTTTTCTAAAAAATTTACTTTTCCTTAGTAAATTTTCTTAAAAATACTCATTTCCTTAGTAAATTTTCATAAAAATTTACCTTTCCTTAGTAAATTTTCTTAAAAATACTCATTTCCTTAGTAAATTTTCATAAAAATTTACCTCTCCTTAGTAAATTTACCTTTCCTTAGTAAATTTTCTTCAAATTTAATTTCCTTAATTACTTTTCTTAAAAATTTACTTCCCTTGTAAATTTTATTAAAAATTTACCTTTCCTTATAAATTTTCATAAAAATTTATCTTTTCCTTAGTAATTTTTCTTAAAAACTTATCTTTCCTTAGTAAGTTTTTTTTAAAAATTCTGAAAATTTACCTTTTCCTTAATAATTTCTTAAAAATTTTCCTTTCCTTAGTAAATTTTCTCAAAAATTCTGAAAATTTATCTTTTCCTTAGTAAATTTCCTTAAAAATTTACATTTCCTTAGTAAATTTTCTTATAAATTAACTTTTGCTTAGTAAATTTTCTTAAAAGTTGACCTTTCCTTAGAAAATTTTCTAAAAAATTTACCTTTGCTTAGTACTTTTTCTTAAAAATTTACGTTCCCTTAGTAAATTTTCTCAAAAATTATGAAAATTTTTTAAAAAATTACCTTTTCTTTAGTAAATTTTCTTAAAAATTTACCTTTCCTTAGTAAATTTTCTCAAAAATTCTGAAAATTTACCTTTTACTTAGTAAATTTTCTTAAAAATTTACATTTCGTTAGTAAACTTTCTCAAAAATTCTGAAAATTTACCTTTTCCTTAGTAAATTTCCTTAAAAATTTACCTTTCCTTAGTAAATTTTCCAAAAAATTCTGAAAATTTACCTTATACTTAGTAAATTTTCTTAAAAATTTACCTTTCCTTAGTAAATTTTCTTAAAAATTTACCTTTGCTTAGTAAATTTTCTCAAAAATTCTGAAAATTTACCTTTTCCTAGGTAAATTTTCTTAAAAATTTACTTTTCCTTAGTAAATTTTCTTATAAATTAACTTTTCCTTACTAAATTTCCTTAAAAGTTGACCTTTCCTTAGTAAATTTTCTTAAAAACTTATCTTTTCTTAGTAAATTTTCTTATAAATATACTTTTCCTTAGTAAATTTTCTTAAATATACCCATTTCCTTAGTAAATTTTCATAAAAATTTACCTTTCCTTAGTAAATTTTCTTAAAAATTTACCTTTCTTTAGTAAATTTTCTCAAAAATTCTGAAAATTTACCTTTTCCTTTGTAAATTTCCTTAAAAATTACCTTTCGTTAGTAAATTTTCTTAAAAATTTAATTTCCTTACTTACTTTTCTTAAAAATTTACTTTCCTTATAAATTTTCATAAAAATTTACCCTTCCTTAGTAATTTTTCTCAAAAATTTACTTTTCCTTAGTAAATTTTCTTAAAAATACTCATTTCCTTAGTAAATTTTCATAAAAATTTACTTTTCCTTAGTAAATTTTCTTAAAAATACTCATTTCCTTAGTAAATTTTCATAAAAATTTACCTCTCCTTAGTAAATTTTCTTAAAAATTTACCTTTCCTTAGTAAATTTTCTTAAAAATTTAATTTCCTTACTTACTTTTCTTAAAAATTTACTTTCCTTGTAAATTTTCATAAAAATTTACCATTCCTTAATAATTTTTCTCAAAAATGTACCTTTCCTTAGTAAATTTTCTTAAAAATTTACCTTTCCTTAGTATTTTTTTTTTAAATTTACCTTTCCTTAGTAAATTTTCTCAAAAACTCTGAAAATTTATATTTTCCTTAGTAATTTTTCTTAAAAACTTATCTTTCCTTAGTAAATTTTCTTAAAAATTTACCTTTCCTTAGTAAATTTATAAGAAAATTTACTAAGGGAAGGTAAATTTTTAAGAAAATTTTCTAAGGAAAGGTCAATTTTTAAGAAAATTTACTAAGGAAAAATATATTTATAAGAAAATTTACCAAGGGAAAGGTAAATTTTCAGAATTTTTGAGAAAATTTACTAAGGAAAGGTAAATTTTTATTAAGGAAAAGGTAAATTTTAAGAATTTTTGAGAAAATTTACTAAGGAAAGGTAAATTTTTAAGAAACTTTAGTAAGGAAAGTTAAATTTTTGAGGAAATTTACTAAGGAAAAGGTATATTTTCAGAATTTTTGAGAAAATTTACTAAGAAAAAGGAAATGAAAATTTTTACGAAAATTTACTAAGGAAAGGTAAATTTTTAAGAAAATTTACTAAGGAAAAGGTAGATTTTCAGAATTATTTGGAAAATTTACTAAGAAAAGGTAAATTTTTAAGAAAATTTACTAAGGAAAGGTAAATTTTTAAGAAAGTTTACTAAGGATAAGGAAAATTTTCTGAATTTTTTGGAAAATTTACTAAGGAAAGGTAAATTTTTTAGGAAATTTACTAAGGAAAAGGTAAATTCTCAGAATTTTTGATAAAGTTTACTAATGAAAGGTAAATTTTTAAGAAAATTTACTAAGTAAAAGGTAAATTTTCAGAATTTTTGAGAAAATTTACTAAGGAAAGGTAAATTTTTAAGAAAATTTACTAAGGAAAAGGTAATTTTTTAAAAAATTTTCATAATTTTTAAGAAAATTTACTAAGGGAACGTAAATTTTTAAGAAAAATTACTAAGCAAAGGTAAATTTTTTGGAAAATGTACTAAGGAAAGGTCAACTTTTAAGAAAATCTACTAAGCAAAAGTTAATTTATAAGAAAATTTACTAAGGAAATGTAAATTTTTAAGGAAATTTACTAAGGAAAAGATAAATTTTCAGAATTTTTGAGAAAATTTACTAAAGAAAGGAAAATTTTTAAGATATTATTAAGGAAAAGGTAAATTTTCAGAATTTTTAAAAAAATTTACTAAGGAAAGATAAGTTTTTAAGAAAAATTACTAAGGAAAAGATAAATTTTTATGAAAATTTATAAGGAAAGGTAAATTTTTAATAAAATTTACTAAGGAAAGGTAAATTTTTAAGAAAATTTACTAAGAAAGGTAAATTTTTATGAAAATTTACTAAGCAAATGAGTATTTTTAAGAAAATTTACTAAGGAAAAGTAAATTTATAAGAAAATTTACTAAGGAAAGGTAAATTTTTAAGAAAATTTTCTAAGGAAAGGTCAATTTTTAAGAAAATTTACTAAGGAAAAGTAAATTTATAAGAAAATTAACTAAGGAAAGGTAAATTTTTAAGAAAATTTTCTAAGGAAAGGTAAATTTTTAAGAAAATTTACCAAGGAAAAGGTAAATTTTCAGAATTTTTGAGAAAATTTACTAAGGAAAGGTAAATTTTTAAGAAAATTTACTAAGGAAAGGTAAATTTTTATGGAAATTTACTAAGGAAATGAGTATATTTAAGAAAATTTATAAGGAAAAGTAAATTTATAAGAAAATTTACTAAGGAAAGGTAAATTTTTAAGAAAATTTACTAAGGAAAGGTCAACTTTTAAGAAAATTTACTAAGGAAAGGAAAAGGTAGACTTCCAGAATACTTTGGAAAATTTACTAAGAAAAGGTAAATTTTTAAGAAAATTTACTAAGGAAAGGTAAATTTTTAAGAAAGTTTACTAAGGATAAGAAAAATTTTCAGAATTTTTTGGAAAATTTACTAAGGAAAGGTAAATTTTTAAGGAAATTTACTAAGGAAAAGGTAGATTTTCAGAATTCTTTGGAAAATTTACTAAGAAAAGGTAAATTTTTAAGAAAATTTACTAAGGAAAGGTTAATTTTTATTAAGGAAAAGGTAAATTTTAAGAATTTTTGAGAAAATTTACTAAGGGAAGGTAAATTGTTAAGAAATTTTACTAAGGAGAGGTAAGTTTTTAAGAAAATTTACTAAGGAATAGATAAATTTTCAGGATTTTTGAGAAATTTTACTAAGGAAAGGTAAATTTTAAAGAAAGTTTAGTAAGGAAAGTTAAATTTTTAAGAAAATTTACTAAGAAAATTTACTAAGGAAATGAGAAAATTTACTAAGTAAAAGGAAATGAAAATTTTTAAGAAAATTTACTAAGGAAAGGTAAATTTTTAAGAAAATTTACTAAGGAAAAGGTAGATTTTCGGAATTCTTTGGAAAATTTACTAAGAAAAGGTAAATTTTTAAGAAAATTTACTAAGGAAAGGTAAATTTTTAAGAAAGTTTACTAAGGATAAGGAAAATTTTCAGAATTTTTTGGAAAATTTACTAAGGAAAGGTAAATTTATAAGGAAATTTACTAAGGAAAAGGTAAATTTTCAGAATTTTTGAGAAAGTTTACTAACGAAAGGTAAATTTTTAAGAAAATTTACTAAGTAAAAGGTAAATTTTCAGAATTTTTGAGAAAATTTACTAAGGAAAGGAAAATTTTTAAGAAATTATTAAGGAAAAGGTAAATTTTCAGAATTTTTAAAAAAAACTTACTAAGGAAAGATAAGTTTTTAAGAAAAATTACTAAGGAAAAGATAAATTTTTATGAAAATTTATAAGGAAAGGTAAATTTTTAATAAAATTTACTAAGGAAAGGTAAATTTTTAAGAAAATTTACTAAGGAAAGGTAAATTTTTATGAAAATTTACTAAGGAAATGAGTATTTTTAAGAAAATTTACTGAGGAAATGTAAATTTATAAGAAAATTTGCTAAGGAAAGGTAAATTTTTAAGAAAATTTTCCAAGGAAAGGTCAATTTTTAAGAAAATTTACTAAGGAAAATAAATTTATAAGAAAATTAACTAAGGAAAGGTAAATTTTTAAGAAAATTTTCTAAGGAAAGGTAAATTTTTAAGAAAATTTATCAAGGAAAAGGTAAATTTTCAGAATTTTGGAGAAAATTTACTAAGAAAAAGGAAATGAAAATTTTTACGAAAATTTACTAAGGAAAGGTATATTTTTAAGAAAATTTACTAAGGAAAAGATAGATTTTCAGAATTCTTTGGAAAATTTACTAAGAAAAGGTAAATTTTTAAGAAAATTTACTAAGGAAAGGTAAATTTTTAAGAAAGTTTACTAAGGATAAGGAAAATTTTCAGAATTTTTAGGAAAATTTACTAAGGAAATGTAAATTTTTAAGGAAATTTACTAAGGAAAAGGTAAATTTTCAGAATTTTTGAGAAAGTTTACTAATGAAAGGTAAATTTTTAAGAAAATTTACTAAGTAAAAGGTAAATTTTCAGAATTTTTGAGAAAATTTACTAAGGAAAGGTAAATTTTTAAGAAAATTTACTAAGGAAAAGGTAATTTTTTAAAAAATTTTCATAATTTTTGAGAAAATTTACTAAGGGAACGTAAATTTTTAAGAAAAATTACTAAGCAAAGGTAAATTTTTTAGAAAATTTTCTAAGGAAAGGTCAACTTTTAAGAAAATTTACTAAGCAAAAGTTAATTTATAAGAAAATTTACTAAGGAAATGTAAATTTTTAAGGAAATTTACTAAGGAAAAGATAAATTTTCAGAATTTTTGAGAAAATTTACTAAGGAAAGGAAAATTTTTAAGAAATTATTAAGGAAAAGGTAAATTTTCAGAATTTTTAAAAAAAACTTACTAAGGAAAGATAAGTTTTTAAGAAAAATTACTAAGGAAAAGATAAATTTTTATGAAAATTTATAAGGAAAGGTAAATTTTTAATAAAATTTACTAAGGAAAGGTAAATTTTTAAGAAAATTTACTAAGGAAAGGTAAATTTTTATGAAAATTTACTAAGGAAATGAGTATTTTTAAGAAAATTTACTGAGGAAATGTAAATTTATAAGAAAATTTGCTAAGGAAAGGTAAATTTTTAAGAAAATTTTCCAAGGAAAGGTCAATTTTTAAGAAAATTTACTAAGGAAAATAAATTTATAAGAAAATTAACTAAGGAAAGGTAAATTTTTAAGAAAATTTTCTAAGGAAAGGTAAATTTTTAAGAAAATTTATCAAGGAAAAGGTAAATTTTCAGAATTTTTGAGAAAATTTACTAAGGAAAGGTAAATTTTTAAGAAAATTTACTAAGGAAAGGTAAATTTTTATGAAAATTTACTAAGGAAATGAGTATATTTAAGAAAATTTACTAAGGAAAAGTAAATTTATAAGAAAATTTACAAAGGAAAGGTAAATTTTTAAGAAAATTTACTAAGGAAAGGTCAACTTTTAAGAAAATTTACTAAGGAAAGGTAAATTTTTAAGAAAATTTACTAAGGAACAGTAAATTTTAATGAAAACTTACTAAGGAAATGAGTATATTTAAGAAAATTTACTAAGGAAAAGTAAATTTATAGGAAAATTTACTAAGGAAAGGTAAATTTTTAAGAAAATTTACTAAGGAAAGGTCAACTTTTAAGAAAATTTACTAAGCAAAAGTAAATTTATAAGAAAATTTACTAAGGAAAAGTAAATTTTTAAGAAAATTTACAAGGAAAAGGTAAATTTTCAGAATTTTTGAGAAAATTTACTAAGGAAAGGTACATTTTTAAGAAAATTTACTAACGAAAAGGTAAATTTTATGGAAAATTTTCAGAATTTTTGAGAAAATTTACTAAGGAAACGTAAATTTTTAAGAAAAATTACTAACCAAAGGTAAATTTTTTAGAAAATTTACTAAGGAAAAGGTAAATTTTCAGAATTTTTAGGAAAATTTACTAAGGAAAGGAAAATTTTTAAGAAATTATTAAGGAAAAGGTAAATTTTCAGAATTTTTAAGAAAATTTATTAAGGAAAGATAAGTTTTTAAGAAAAATTACTAAAGAAAAGATAAATTTTCAGAATTTTTGAGAAAATTTACTAAGGAAAGGTAAATTTTTAAGAAAATTTACTAAGGAAAGGTAAATTTTTGAGAAAAATTACTAAGGAAAGGTAAATTTTTATGAAAATTTATAAGGAAAGGTAAATTTTTAAGAAAATTTACTAAGGAAGGGTAAATTTTTAAGAAAATTTACTAAGGAAAGGTAAATTTTTATGAAAATTTACTAAGGAAATGAGTATTTTTAAGAAAATTTAATAAGGAAAAGTAAATTTATAATAAAATTTAATAAGGAACGGTTCATTTTTAAGAAAATTTTCTAAGGAAAGGTCAATTTTTAAGAAAATTTACTAAGGAAAAGTAAATTTATAAGAAAATTTACTAAGGAGAGGTAAATTTTTAAGAAAATTTACTAACGAAAGGTAATTTTTAAGGAAATTTACAAAGGTAAAGGTAAATTATCAGAATTTTTGAGAAAATTTACTAAAGAAAGGTAAATTTTTAAGAAAATTTACTAAGGAAAGGTAAATTTTTATGAAAATTTACTAAGGAAATGGGTATATTTAAGAAAATTTACTAAGGAAAAGTATATTTATAAGAAAATTTACTAAGAAAAGATAAGTTTTTAAGAAAATTTACTAAGGGAAGGTCAACTTTTAAGGAAATTTACTAAGGAAAAGTTAATTTATAAGAAAATTTACTAAGGAAAGGTAAATTTTTAAGGAAATTTACTAAGGAAAAGGTAAATTTTCAGAATTTTTGAGAAAATTTACTAACGAAAGGTAAATTTTTAAGAAAATTTACTAAGGGAAATGTAAATTTTCAGAATTTTTGAGAAAATTTACTAAGGAAAGTTAAATTTTTAAGAAAATTTACTAAGGAAAAGGTATTTTTTAAAAAAATTTCATAATTTTTGAGAAAATTTACTAAGGGAACGTAAATTTTTAAGAAAAGTTACTAAGCAAAGGTAAATTTTTTAGAAAATTTACTAAGGAAAAGATAAATTTTAATGAAAACTTACTAAGGAAATGAGTATATTTAAGAAAATTTACTAAGGAAAAGTAAATTTATAGGAAAATTTACTAAGGAAAGGTAAATTTTTAAGAAAATTTACTAAGGAAAGGTCAACTTTTAAGAAAATTTACTAAGCAAAAGTAAATTTATAAGAAAATTTACTAAGGAAAAGTAAATTTTTAAGAAAATTTACAAGGAAAAGGTAAATTTTCAGAATTTTTGAGAAAATTTACTAAGGAAAGGTACATTTTTAAGAAAATTTACTAACGAAAAGGTAAATTTTATGGAAAATTTTCAGAATTTTTGAGAAAATTTACTAAGGAAACGTAAATTTTTAAGAAAAATTACTAACCAAAGGTAAATTTTTTAGAAAATTTACTAAGGAAAAGGTAAATTTTCAGAATTTTTAGGAAAATTTACTAAGGAAAGGAAAATTTTTAAGAAATTATTAAGGAAAAGGTAAATTTTCAGAATTTTTAAGAAAATTTATTAAGGAAAGATAAGTTTTTAAGAAAAATTACTAAAGAAAAGATAAATTTTCAGAATTTTTGAGAAAATTTACTAAGGAAAGGTAAATTTTTAAGAAAATTTACTAAGGAAAGGTAAATTTTTGAGAAAAATTACTAAGGAAAGGTAAATTTTTATGAAAATTTATAAGGAAAGGTAAATTTTTAAGAAAATTTACTAAGGAAGGGTAAATTTTTAAGAAAATTTACTAAGGAAAGGTAAATTTTTATGAAAATTTACTAAGGAAATGAGTATTTTTAAGAAAATTTAATAAGGAAAAGTAAATTTATAATAAAATTTAATAAGGAACGGTTCATTTTTAAGAAAATTTTCTAAGGAAAGGTCAATTTTTAAGAAAATTTACTAAGGAAAAGTAAATTTATAAGAAAATTTACTAAGGAGAGGTAAATTTTTAAGAAAATTTACTAACGAAAGGTAATTTTTAAGGAAATTTACAAAGGTAAAGGTAAATTATCAGAATTTTTGAGAAAATTTACTAAAGAAAGGTAAATTTTTAAGAAAATTTACTAAGGAAAGGTAAATTTTTATGAAAATTTACTAAGGAAATGGGTATATTTAAGAAAATTTACTAAGGAAAAGTATATTTATAAGAAAATTTACTAAGAAAAGATAAGTTTTTAAGAAAATTTACTAAGGGAAGGTCAACTTTTAAGGAAATTTACTAAGGAAAAGTTAATTTATAAGAAAATTTACTAAGGAAAGGTAAATTTTTAAGGAAATTTACTAAGGAAAAGGTAAATTTTCAGAATTTTTGAGAAAATTTACTAACGAAAGGTAAATTTTTAAGAAAATTTACTAAGGGAAATGTAAATTTTCAGAATTTTTGAGAAAATTTACTAAGGAAAGTTAAATTTTTAAGAAAATTTACTAAGGAAAAGGTATTTTTTAAAAAAATTTCATAATTTTTGAGAAAATTTACTAAGGGAACGTAAATTTTTAAGAAAAGTTACTAAGCAAAGGTAAATTTTTTAGAAAATTTACTAAGGAAAAGATAAATTTTCAGAATTTTTAGGAAAATTTATAAGGAAAGGAAAATTTTTAAGAAATTATTAAGGAAAAGGTAAATTTTCAGAATTTTTAAGAAAAGTTACTAAGGAAAGATAAGTTTTTAAGAAAAATTACTAAGGAAAATATAAATTTTCAGAGTTTTTGAGAAAATTTACTAAGGAAAGGTAAATTAAAAAAAAAAATACTAAGGAAAGGTAAATTTTTAAGAAAATTTACTAAGGAAAGATACATTTTTGAGAAAAATTATTAAGGAATGGTAAATTTTTATGAAAATTTACAAGGAAAGTAAATTTTTAAGAAAAGTAAGTAAGGAAATTAAATTTTTAAGAAAATTTACTAAGGAAAGGTAAATTTTTATGAAAATTTACTAAGGAAATGAGTATTTTTAAGAAAATTTACTAAGGAAAAGTAAATTTTTGAGAAAAATTACTAAGGAAGGGTAAATTTTTATGAAAATTTATAAGGAAAGTAAATTTTTAAGAAAAGTAAGTAAGGAAATTAAATTTTTAAGAAAATTTACTAACGAAAGGTAAAGTTTTAAGAAAATTTTCTAAGGAAATGGTAAATTTTCAGAATTTTTTGGAAAATCTGCTAAGGAAAGGTAAATTTTTAAGAAAATTTACAAAGGAGAGGTAAATTTTTAAGAAAATTTACTAAGAAAAAGAAAATTTTCAGAATTTTTTGGAAAATTTTCTAAGGAAAATAAATTTTTAAGGAAATTTACTAAGGAAAAGTAAATTTATAAGAAAATTTACTAAGGAAAGGTCAATTTTTAAGAAAATTTACTAAGGAAAAATAAATTTATAAGAAAATTTACTAAGGGAAAGGTAAATTTTCAGAATTTTTGAGAAAATTTACTAAGGAAAGGTAAATTTTTATTAAGGAAAAGGTAAATTTTAAGAATTTTTGAGAAAATTTACTAAGGGAAGGTAAATTGTTAAGACAATTTACTAAGGAGAGGTAAGTCTTTAAGAAAATTTACTAAGGAAAAGATAAATTTTCAGAATTTTTGAGAAACTTTACTAAGGAAAGGTAAATTTTTAAGAAACTTTAGTAAGGAAAGTTAAATTTTTAAGAAAATTTACTAAGGAAAGGTATATTTTCAGAATTTTTGAGAAAATTTACTAAGAAAAAGGAAATGAAAATTTTTACGAAAATTTACTAAGGAAAGGTAAATTTTTAAGAAAATTTACTAAGGAAAAGGTAGATTTTCAGAATTCTTTGGAAAATTTACTAAGAAAAGGCAAATTTTTAAGAAAATTTACTAAGGAAAGGTAAATTTTTAAGAAAGTTTACTAAGGATAAGGAAAATTTTCAGAATTTTTTTGGAAAATTTACTAAGGAAGGGTAAATTTTTAAGGAAATTTACTTAGGAAAAAGTAAATTTTCAGAATTTTTGAGAAAGTTTACTAATGAAAGGTAAATTTTTAAGAAAATTTACTAAGTAAAAGGTAAATTTTCAGAATTTTTGAGAAAATTTACTAAGGAAAGGTAAATTTTTAAGAAAATTTACTAAGGAAAAGGTAATTTTTTAAAAAATTTTCATAATTTTTGAGAAAATTTACTAAGGGAACGTAAATTTTTAAGAAAAATTATTAAGCAAAGGTAAATTTTTTGGAAAATTTACTAAGGAAAGGTCAACTTTTAAGAAAATTTACTAAGCAAAAGTTAATTTTTAAGAAAATTTACTAAGGAAATGTAAATTTTTAAGGAAATTTACTAAGGAAAAGATAAATTTTCAGAATTTTTGAGAAAATTTACTAAAGAAAGGAAAATTTTCAAGAAATTATTAAGGAAAAGGTAAATTTTCAGAATTTTTAAAAAAATTTACTAAGGAAAGATAAGTTTTTAAGAAAAATTACTAAGGAAAAGATAAATTTTTATGAAAATTTATAAGGAAAGGTAAATCTTTAATAAAATTTACTAAGGAAAGGTATATTTTTAAGAAAATTTACTAAGGAAAGGTAAATTTTTATGAAAATTTACTAAGGAAATGAGTATTTTTAAGAAAATTTACTAAGGAAAAGTAAATTTATAAGAAAATTTACTAAGGAAAGGTATATTTTTAAGAAAATTTTCTAAGGAAAGGTCAATTTTTAAGAAAATTTACTAAGGAAAAGTAAATTTTTGAGAAAAATTACTAAGGAAGGGTAAATTTTTATGAAAATTTATAAGGAAAGTAAATTTTTAAGAAAAGTAAGTAAGGAAATTAAATTTTTAAGAAAATTTACTAACGAAAGGTAATTTTTAAGGAAATTTACAAAGGAAAAGGTAAATTTTCAGAATTTTTGAGAAAATTTACTAAAGAAAGGTAAATTTTTAAGAAAATTTACTAAGGAAAGGTAAATTTTTATGAAAATTTACTAAGGAAATGGGTATATTTAAGAAAATTTACTAAGGAAAAGTATATTTATAAGAAAATTTACTAAGAAAAGATAAGTTTTTAAGAAAATTTACTAAGGAAAGGTCAACTTTTAAGGAAATTTACTAAGGAAAAGTTAATTTATAAGAAAATTTACTAAGGAAAAGTAAATTTTTAAGAAAATTTACCTAGGAAAAGGTAAATTTTCAGAATTTTTGAGAAAATTTACTAAGCAAAGGTAAATTTTTAAGAAAATTTACTAAGGAAAGGTAAATTTTTAAGAAAATTTACTAAGCATAAGGTAAATTTTCAGAATTTTTTGGAAAATTTACTAAGGAAAGGTAAATTTTTAAGGAAATTTACTAAGGAAAAGGTAAATTTTCAGAATTTTTGAGAAAATTTACTAACGAAAGGTAAATTTTTAAGAAAATTTACTAAGGGAAATGTAAATTTTCAGAATTTTTGAGAAAATTTACTAAGGAAAGTTAAATTTTTAAGAAAGTTTACTAAGGAAAAGGTATTTTTTAAAAAAATTTCATAATTTTTGAGAAAATTTACTAAGGGAACGTAAATTTTTAAGAAAAATTACTAAGCAAAGGTAAATTTTTTAGAAAATTTACTAAGGAAAAGATAAATTTTCAGAATTTTTAGGAAAATTTACTAAGGAAAGGAAAATTTTTAAGAAATTATTAAGGAAAAGGTAAATTTTCAGAATTTTTAAGAAAAGTTACTAAGGAAAGATAAGTTTTTAAGAAAAATTACTAAGGAAAATATAAATTTTCAGAGTTTTTGAGAAAATTTACTAAGGAAAGGTAAATTAAAAAAAAAAATATTAAGGAAAGGTAAATTTTTAAGAAAATTTACTAAGGAAAGGTACATTTTTGAGAAAAATTATTAAGGAATGGTAAATTTTTATGAAAATTTACAAGGAAAGTAAATTTTTAAGAAAAGTAAGTAAGGAAATTAAATTTTTAAGAAAATTTACTAAGGAAAGGTAAATTTTTAAGAAAATTTACTAAGGAGAGGTAAATTTTTATGAAAATTTACTAAGGAAATGAGTATTTTTAAGAAAATTTGCTAAGGAAAGGTAAATTTTTATGAAAATTTACTAAGGAAATGAGTATTTTTAAGAAAATTTACTAAGGAAAAGTAAATTTTTGAGAAAAATTACTAAGGAAGGGTAAATTTTTATGAAAATTTACAAGGAAAGTAAATTTTTAAGAAAAGTAAGTAAGGAAATTAAATTTTTAAGAAAATTTACTAACGAAAGGTAAAGTTTTAAGAAAATTTTCTAAGGAAATGGTAAATTTTCAGAATTTTTTGGAAAATCTGCTAAGGAAAGGTAAATTTTTAAGAAAATTTACTAAGAAAAAGGTAGATTTTCAGAATTATTTGGAAAATTTACTAAGAAAAGGTAAATTTTTAAGAAAATTTACTAAGGAAAGGTAAATTTTTAAGAAAGTTTACTAAGGATAAGGAAAATTTTCAGAATTTTTTGGAAAATTTACTAAGGAAAGGTAAATTTTTTAGGAAATTTACTAAGGAAAAGGTAAATTCTCAGAATTTTTGATAAAGTTTACTAATGAAAGGTAAATTTTTAAGAAAATTTACTAAGTAAAAGGTAAATTTTCAGAATTTTTGAGAAAATTTACTAAGGAAAGGTAAATTTTTAAGAAAATTTACTAAGGAAAAGGTAATTTTTTAAAAAATTTTCATAATTTTTAAGAAAATTTACTAAGGGAACGTAAATTTTTAAGAAAAATTACTAAGCAAAGGTAAATTTTTTGGAAAATGTACTAAAATGTACTAAATTTTCAGAATTTTTGAGAAAATTTACTAAAGAAAGGAAAATTTTTAAGATATTATTAAGGAAAAGGTAAATTTTCAGAATTTTTAAAAAAATTTACTAAGGAAAGATAAGTTTTTAAGAAAAATTACTAAGGAAAAGATAAATTTTTATGAAAATTTATAAGGAAAGGTAAATTTTTAATAAAATTTACTAAGGAAAGGTAAATTTTTAAGAAAATTTACTAAGAAAGGTAAATTTTTATGAAAATTTACTAAGGAAATGAGTATTTTTAAGAAAATTTACTAAGGAAAAGTAAATTTATAAGAAAAGTAAGTAAGGAAATTAAATTTTTAAGAAAATTTACTAAGGAAAGGTAAATTTTTAAGAAAATTTACTAAGGAGAGGTAAATTTTTATGAAAATTTACTAAGGAAATGAGTATTTTTAAGAAAATTTGCTAAGGAAAGGTAAATTTTTATGAAAATTTACTAAGGAAATGAGTATTTTTAAGAAAATTTACTAAGGAAAAGTAAATTTTTGAGAAAAATTACTAAGGAAGGGTAAATTTTTATGAAAATTTACAAGGAAAGTAAATTTTTAAGAAAAGTAAGTAAGGAAATTAAATTTTTAAGAAAATTTACTAACGAAAGGTAAAGTTTTAAGAAAATTTTCTAAGGAAATGGTAAATTTTCAGAATTTTTTGGAAAATCTGCTAAGGAAAGGTAAATTTTTAAGAAAATTTACTAAGAAAAAGGTAGATTTTCAGAATTATTTGGAAAATTTACTAAGAAAAGGTAAATTTTTAAGAAAATTTACTAAGGAAAGGTAAATTTTTAAGAAAGTTTACTAAGGATAAGGAAAATTTTCAGAATTTTTTGGAAAATTTACTAAGGAAAGGTAAATTTTTTAGGAAATTTACTAAGGAAAAGGTAAATTCTCAAAATTTTTGATAAAGTTTACTAATGAAAGGTAAATTTTTAAGAAAATTTACTAAGTAAAAGGTAAATTTTCAGAATTTTTGAGAAAATTTACTAAGGAAAGGTAAATTTTTAAGAAAATTTACTAAGGAAAAGGTAATTTTTTAAAAAATTTTCATAATTTTTAAGAAAATTTACTAAGGGAACGTAAATTTTTAAGAAAAATTACTAAGCAAAGGTAAATTTTTTGGAAAATGTACTAAAATGTACTAAATTTTCAGAATTTTTGAGAAAATTTACTAAAGAAAGGAAAATTTTTAAGATATTATTAAGGAAAAGGTAAATTTTCAGAATTTTTAAAAAAATTTACTAAGGAAAGATAAGTTTTTAAGAAAAATTACTAAGGAAAAGATAAATTTTTATGAAAATTTATAAGGAAAGGTAAATTTTTAATAAAATTTACTAAGGAAAGGTAAATTTTTAAGAAAATTTACTAAGAAAGGTAAATTTTTATGAAAATTTACTAAGGAAATGAGTATTTTTAAGAAAATTTACTAAGGAAAAGTAAATTTATAAGAAAATTTACTAAGGAAAGGTAAATTTTTAAGAAAATTTTCTAAGGAAAGGTCAATTTTTAAGAAAATTCACTAAGGAAAAGTAAATTTATAAGAAAATTAACTAAGGAAAGGTAAATTTTTAAGAAAATTTTCTAAGGAAAGGTAAATTTTTAAGAAAATTTACCAAGGAAAAGGTAAATTTTCAGAATTTTTGAGAAAATTTACTAAGGAAAGGTAAATTTTTAAGAAAATTTACTAAGGAAAGGTAAATTTTTATGGAAATTTACTAAGGAAATGAGTATATTTAAGAAAATTTATAAGGAAAAGTAAATTTATAAGAAAATTTACTAAGGAAAGGTAAATTTTTAAGAAAATTTACTAAGGAAAGGTCAACTTTTAAGAAAATTTACTAAGGAAAGGAAAAGGTAGACTTTGAGAATACTTTGGAAAATTTACTAAGAAAAGGTAAATTTTTAAGAAAATTTACTAAGGAAAGGTAAATTTTTAAGAAAGTTTACTAAGGATAAGAAAAATTTTCAGAATTTTTTGGAAAATTTACTAAGGAAAGGTAAATTTTTAAGGAAATTTACTAAGGAAAAGGTAGATTTTCAGAATTCTTTGGAAAATTTACTAAGAAAAGGTAAATTTTTAAGAAAATTTACTAAGGAAAGGTAAATTTTTATTAAGGAAAAGGTAAATTTTAAGAATTTTTGAGAAAATTTACTAAGGGAAGGTAAATTGTTAAGAAATTTTACTAAGGAGAGGTAAGTTTTTAAGAAAATTTACTAAGGAATAGATAAATTTTCAGGATTTTTGAGAAATTTTACTAAGGAAAGGTAAATTTTAAAGAAAGTTTAGTAAGGAAAGTTAAATTTTTAAGAAAATTTACTAAGGAAATTTACTAAGGAAAAGGTAAATTTTCAGAATTTTTGAGAAAGTTTACTAACGAAAGGTAAATTTTTAAGAAAATTTACTAAGTAAAAGGTAAATTTTCAGAATTTTTGAGAAAATTTACTAAGGAAAGGTAAATTTTTAAGAAAATTTACTAAGGAAAAGGTAATTTTTTAAAAAATTTTCATAATTTTTGAGAAAATTTACTAAGGGAACGTAAATTTTTAAGAAAAATTACTAAGCAAAGGTAAATTTTTTAGAAAATTTTCTAAGGAAAGGTCAACTTTTAAGAAAATTTACTAAGCAAAAGTTAATTTATAAGAAAATTTACTAAGGAAATGTAAATTTTTAAGGAAATTTACTAAGGAAAAGATAAATTTTCAGAATTTTTGAGAAAATTTACTAAGGAAAGGAAAATTTTTAAGAAATTATTAAGGAAAAGGTAAATTTTCAGAATTTTTAAAAAAAACTTACTAAGGAAAGATAAGTTTTTAAGAAAAATTACTAAGGAAAAGATAAATTTTTATGAAAATTTATAAGGAAAGGTAAATTTTTAATAAAATTTACTAAGGAAAGGTAAATTTTTAAGAAAATTTACTAAGGAAAGGTAAATTTTTATGAAAATTTACTAAGGAAATGAGTATTTTTAAGAAAATTTACTGAGGAAATGTAAATTTATAAGAAAATTTGCTAAGGAAAGGTAAATTTTTAAGAAAATTTTCCAAGGAAAGGTCAATTTTTAAAAAAATTTACTAAGGAAAATAAATTTATAAGAAAATTAACTAAGGAAAGGTAAATTTTTAAGAAAATTTTCTAAGGAAAGGTAAATTTTTAAGAAAATTTATCAAGGAAAAGGTAAATTTTCAGAATTTTTGAGAAAATTTACTAAGGAAAGGTAAATTTTTAAGAAAATTTACTAAGGAAAGGTAAATTTTTATGAAAATTTACTAAGGAAATGAGTATATTTAAGAAAATTTACTAAGGAAAAGTAAATTTATAAGAAAATTTACAAAGGAAAGGTAAATTTTTAAGAAAATTTACTAAGGAAAGGTCAACTTTGAGGAAAATTTACTAAGGAAAGGTAAATTTTTAAGAAAATTTACTAAGGAACAGTAAATTTTTATGAAAACTTACTAAGGAAATGAGTATATTTAAGAAAATTTACTAAGGAAAAGTAAATTTATAGGAAAATTTACTACGGAAAGGTAAATTTTTAAGAAAATTTACTAAGGAAAGGTCAACTTTTAAGAAAATTTACTAAGCAAAAGTAAATTTATAAGAAAATTTACTAAGGAAAAGTAAATTTTTAAGAAAATTTACAAGGAAAAGGTAAATTTTCAGAATTTTTGAGAAAATTTACTAAGGAAACGTAAATTTTTAAGAAAAATTACTACCCAAAGGTAAATTTTTTAGAAAATTTACTAAGGAAAAGGTAAATTTTCAGAATTTTTGGGAAAATTTACTAAGGAAAGGAAAATTTTTAAGAAATTATTAAGGAAAAGGTAAATTTTCAGAATTTTTAAGAAAATTTATTAAGGAAAGATAAGTTTTTAAGAAAAATTACTAAAGAAAAGATAAATTTTCAGAATTTTTGAGAAAATTTACTAAGGAAAGGTAAATTTTTAAGAAAATTTACTAAGGAAAGGTACATTTTTGAGAAAAATTACTAAGGAAAGGTAAATTTTTATGAAAATTTATAAGGAAAGGTAAATTTTTAAGAAAATTTACTAAGGAAGGGTAAATTTTTAAGAAAATTTACTAAGGAAAGGTAAATTTTTATGAAAATTTACTAAGGAAATGAGTATTTTTAAGAAAATTTAATAAGGAAAAGTAAATTTATAATAAAATTTAATAAGGAACGGTTCATTTTTAAGAAAATTTTCTAAGGAAAGGTCAATTTTTAAGAAAATTTACTAACGAAAGGTAGTTTTTAAGGAAATTTACAAAGGTAAAGGTAAATTATCAGAATTTTTGAGAAAATTTACTAAAGAAAGGTAAATTTTTAAGAAAATTTACTAAGGAAAGGTAAATTTTTATGAAAATTTACTAAGGAAATGGGTATATTTAAGAAAATTTACTAAGGAAAAGTATATTTATAAGAAAATTTACTAAGAAAAGATAAGTTTTTAAGAAAATTTACTAAGGAAAGGTCAACTTTTAAGGAAATTTACTAAGGAAAAGTTAATTTATAAGAAAATTTACTAAGGAAAAGTAAATTTTTAAGAAAATTTACCTAGGAAAAGGTAAATTTTCAGAATTTTTGAGAAAATTTACTAAGCAAAGGTAAATTTTTAAGAAAATTTACTAAGGAAAGGTAAATTTTTAAGAAAATTTACTAAGCATAAGGTAAATTTTCAGAATTTTTTGGAAAATTTACTAAGGAAAGGTAAATTTTTAAGGAAATTTACTAAGGAAAAGGTAAATTTTCAGAATTTTTGAGAAAATTTACTAACGAAAGGTAAATTTTTAAGAAAATTTACTAAGGGAAATGTAAATTTTCAGAATTTTTGAGAAAATTTACTAAGGAAAGTTAAATTTTTAAGAAAATTTACTAAGGAAAAGGTATTTTTTAAAAAAATTTCATAATTTTTGAGAAAATTTACTAAGGGAACGTAAATTTTTAAGAAAAATTACTAAGCAAAGGTAAATTTTTTAGAAAATTTACTAAGGAAAAGATAAATTTTCAGAATTTTTAGGAAAATTTACTAAGGAAAGGAAAATTTTTAAGAAATTATTAAGGAAAAGGTAAATTTTCAGAATTTTTAAGAAAAGTTACTAAGGAAAGATAAGTTTTTAAGAAAAATTACTAAGGAAAATATAAATTTTCAGAGTTTTTGAGAAAATTTACTAAGGAAAGGTAAATTAAAAAAAAAAATACTAAGGAAAGGTAAATTTTAAAGAAAATTTACTAAGGAAAGATACATTTTTGAGAAAAATTATTAAGGAATGGTAAATTTTTATGAAAATTTACAAGGAAAGTAAATTTTTAAGAAAAGTAAGTAAGGAAATTAAATTTTTAAGAAAATTTACTAAGGAAAGGTAAATTTTTAAGAAAATTTACTAAGGAGAGGTAAAGTTTTATGAAAATTTACTAAGGAAATGAGTATTTTTAAGAAAATTTACTAAGGAAAGGTAAATTTTTATGAAAATTTACTAAGGAAATGAGTATTTTTAAGAAAATTTACTAAGGAAAAGTAAATTTTTGAGAAAAATTACTAAGGAAGGGTAAATTTTTATGAAAATTTATAAGGAAAGTAAATTTTTAAGAAAAGTAAGTAAGGAAATTAAATTTTTAAGAAAATTTACTAACGAAAGGTAAAGTTTTAAGAAAATTTTCTAAGGAAATGGTAAATTTTCAGAATTTTTTGGAAAATCTGCTAAGGAAAGGTAAATTTTTAAGAAAATTTACAAAGGAGAGTTAAATTTTTAAGAAAATATACTAAGAAAAAGAAAATTTTCAGAATTTTTTGGAAAATTTTCTAAGGAAAATAAATTTTTAAGGAAATTTACTAAGGAAAAGTAAATTTATAAGAAAATTTACTAAGGAAAGGTCAATTTTTAAGAAAATTTACTAAGGAAAAATAAATTTATAAGAAAATTTACTAAGGGAAAGGTAAATTTTCAGAATTTTTGAGAAAATTTACTAAGGAAAGGTAAATTTTTATTAAGGAAAAGGTAAATTTTAAGAATTTTTGAGAAAATTTACTAAGGGAAGGTAAATTGTTAAGACAATTTACTAAGGAGAGGTAAGTCTTTAAGAAAATTTACTAAGGAAAAGATAAATTTTCAGAATTTTTGAGAAACTTTACTAAGGAAAGGTAAATTTTTAAGAAACTTTAGTAAGGAAAGTTAAATTTTTAAGAAAATTTACTAAGGAAAGGTAAATTTTCAGAATTTTTGAGAAAATTTACTAAGAAAAAGGAAATGAAAATTTTTACGAAAATTTACTAAGGAAAGGTAAATTTTTAAGAAAATTTACTAAGGAGAGGTAAATTTTTATGAAAATTTACTAAGGAAATGAGTATTTTTAAGAAAATTTGCTAAGGAAAGGTAAATTTTTATGAAAATTTACTAAGGAAATGAGTATTTTTAAGAAAATTTACTAAGGAAAAGTAAATTTTTGAGAAAAATTACTAAGGAAGGGTAAATTTTTATGAAAATTTACAAGGAAAGTAAATTTTTAAGAAAAGTAAGTAAGGAAATTAAATTTTTAAGAAAATTTACTAACGAAAGGTAAAGTTTTAAGAAAATTTTCTAAGGAAATGGTAAATTTTCAGAATTTTTTGGAAAATCTGCTAAGGACAGGTAAATTTTTAAGAAAATTTACTAAGGAAAAGGTAGATTTTCAGAATTATTTGGAAAATTTACTAAGAAAAGGTAAATTTTTAAGAAAATTTACTAAGGAAAGGTAAATTTTTAAGAAAGTTTACTAAGGATAAGGAAAATTTTCAGAATTTTTTGGAAAATTTACTAAGGAAAGGTAAATTTTTTAGGAAATTTACTAAGGAAAAGGTAAATTCTCAGAATTTTTGATAAAGTTTACTAATGAAAGGTAAATTTTTAAGAAAATTTACTAAGTAAAAGGTAAATTTTCAGAATTTTTGAGAAAATTTACTAAGGAAAGGTAAATTTTTAAGAAAATTTACTAAGGAAAAGGTAATTTTTTAAAAAATTTTCATAATTTTTAAGAAAATTTACTAAGGGAACGTAAATTTTTAAGAAAAATTACTAAGCAAAGGTAAATTTTTTGGAAAATGTACTAAGGAAAGGTCAACTTTTAAGAAAATCTACTAAGCAAAAGTTAATTTATAAGAAAATTTACTAAGGAAATGTAAATTTTTAAGGAAATTTACTAAGGAAAAGATAAATTTTCAGAATTTTTGAGAAAATTTACTAAAGAAAGGAAAATTTTTAAGATATTATTAAGGAAAAGGTAAATTTTCAGAATTTTTAAAAAAATTTACTAAGGAAAGATAAGTTTTTAAGAAAAATTACTAAGGAAAAGATAAATTTTTATGAAAATTTATAAGGAAAGGTAAATTTTTAATAAAATTTACTAAGGAAAGGTAAATTTTTAAGAAAATTTACTAAGAAAGGTAAATTTTTATGAAAATTTACTAAGGAAATGAGTATTTTTAAGAAAATTTACTAAGGAAAAGTAAATTTATAAGAAAATTTACTAAGGAAAGGTAAATTTTTAAGAAAATTTTCTAAGGAAAGGTCAATTTTTAAGAAAATTTACTAAGGAAAAGTAAATTTATAAGAAAATTAACTAAGGAAAGGTAAATTTTTAAGAAAATTTTCTAAGGAAAGGTAAATTTTTAAGAAAATTTACCAAGGAAAAGGTAAATTTTCAGAATTTTTAAGAAAATTTACTAAGGAAAGGTAAATTTTTATGGAAATTTACTAAGGAAATGAGTATATTTAAGAAAATTTATAAGGAAAAGTAAATTTATAAGAAAATTTACTAAGGAAAGGTAAATTTTTAAGAAAATTTACTAAGGAAAGGTCAACTTTTAAGAAAATTTACTAAGGAAAGGAAAAGGTAGACTTTCAGAATACTTTGGAAAATTTACTAAGAAAAGGTAAATTTTTAAGAAAATTTACTAAGGAAAGGTAAATTTTTAAGAAAGTTTACTAAGGATAAGAAAAATTTTCAGAATTTTTTGGAAAATTTACTAAGGAAAGGTAAATTTTTAAGGAAATTTACTAAGGAAAAGGTAGATTTTCAGAATTCTTTGGAAAATTTACTAAGAAAAGGTAAATTTTTAAGAAAATTTACTAAGGAAAGGTAAATTTTTATTAAGGAAAAGGTAAATTTTAAGAATTTTTGAGAAAATTTACTAAGGGAAGGTAAATTGTTAAGAAATTTTACTAAGGAGAGGTAAGTTTTTAAGAAAATTTACTAAGGAATAGATAAATTTTCAGGATTTTTGAGAAATTTTACTAAGGAAAGGTAAATTTTAAAGAAAGTTTAGTAAGGAAAGTTAAATTTTTAAGAAAATTTACTAAGGAAATTTACTAAGGAAATGAGAAAATTTACTAAGTAAAAGGAAATGAAAATTTTTAAGAAAATTTACTAAGGAAAGGTAAATTTTTAAGAAAATTTACGAAGGAAAAGGTAGATTTTCGGAATTCTTTGGAAAATTTACTAAGAAAAGGTAAATTTTTAAGAAAATTTACTAAGGAAAGGTAAATTTTTAAGAAAGTTTACTAAGGATAAGGAAAATTTTCAGAATTTTTTGGAAAATTTACTAAGGAAAGGTAAATTTATAAGGAAATTTACTAAGGAAAAGGTAAATTTTCAGAATTTTTGAGAAAGTTTACTAACGAAAGGTAAATTTTTAAGAAAATTTACTAAGTAAAAGGTAAATTTTCAGAATTTTTGAGAAAATTTACTAAGGAAAGGTAAATTTTTAAGAAAATTTACTAAGGAAAAGGTAATTTTTTAAAAAATTTTCATAATTTTTGAGAAAATTTACTAAGGGAACGTAAATTTTTAAGAAAAATTACTAAGCAAAGGTAAATTTTTTAGAAAATTTTCTAAGGAAAGGTCAACTTTTAAGAAAATTTACTAAGCAAAAGTTAATTTATAAGAAAATTTACTAAGGAAATGTAAATTTTTAAGGAAATTTACTAAGGAAAAGATAAATTTTCAGAATTTTTGAGAAAATTTACTAAGGAAAGGAAAATTTTTAAGAAATTATTAAGGAAAAGGTAAATTTTCAGAATTTTTAAAAAAAACTTACTAAGGAAAGATAAGTTTTTAAGAAAAATTACTAAGGAAAAGATAAATTTTTATGAAAATTTATAAGGAAAGGTAAATTTTTAATAAAATTTACTAAGGAAAGGTAAATTTTTAATAAAATTTTCCAAGGAAAGGTCAATTTTTAAGAAAATTTACTAAGGAAAATAAATTTATAAGAAAATTAACTAAGGAAAGGTAAATTTTTAAGAAAATTTTCTAAGGAAAGGTAAATTTTTAAAAAAAATTTATCAAGGAAAAGGTAAATTTTCAGAATTTTTGAGAAAATTTACTAAGGAAAGGTAAATTTTTAAGAAAATTTACTAAGGAAAGGTAAATTTTTATGAAAATTTACTAAGGAAATGAGTATATTTAAGAAAATTTACTAAGGAAAAGTAAATTTATAAGAAAATTTACAAAGGAAAGGTAAATTTTTAAGAAAATTTACTAAGGAAAGGTCAACTTTGAGGAAAATTTACTAAGGAAAGGTAAATTTTTAAGAAAATTTACTAAGGAACAGTAAATTTTTATGAAAACTTACTAAGGAAATGAGTATATTTAAGAAAATTTACTAAGGAAAAGTAAATTTATAGGAAAATTTACTAAGGAAAGGTAAATTTTTAAGAAAATTTACTAAGGAAAGGTCAACTTTTAAGAAAATTTACTAAGCAAAAGTAAATTTATAAGAAAATTTACTAAGGAAAAGTAAATTTTTAAGAAAATTTACAAGGAAAAGGTAAATTTTCAGAATTTTTGAGAAAATTTACTAAGGAAAGGTACATTTTTAAGAAAATTTACTAACGAAAAGGTAAATTTTATGGAAAATTTTCAGAATTTTTGAGAAAATTTACTAAGGAAACGTAAATTTTTAAGAAAAATTACTAACCAAAGGTAAATTTTTTAGAAAATTTACTAAGGAAAAGGTAAATTTTCAGAATTTTTAGGAAAATTTACTAAGGAAAGGAAAATTTTTAAGAAATTATTAAGGAAAAGGTAAATTTTCAGAATTTTTAAGAAAATTTATTAAGGAAAGATAAGTTTTTAAGAAAAATTACTAAAGAAAAGATAAATTTTCAGAATTTTTGAGAAAATTTACTAAGGAAAGGTAAATTTTTAAGAAAATTTACTAAGGAAAGGTAAATTTTTGAGAAAAATTACTAAGGAAAGGTAAATTTTTATGAAAATTTATAAGGAAAGGTAAATTTTTAAGAAAATTTACTAAGGAAGGGTAAATTTTTAAGAAAATTTACTAAGGAAAGGTAAATTTTTATGAAAATTTACTAAGGAAATGAGTATTTTTAAGAAAATTTAATAAGGAAAAGTAAATTTATAATAAAATTTAATAAGGAACGGTTCATTTTTAAGAAAATTTTCTAAGGAAAGGTCAATTTTTAAGAAAATTTACTAAGGAAAAGTAAATTTATAAGAAAATTTACTAAGGAGAGGTAAATTTTTAAGAAAATTTACTAACGAAAGGTAGTTTTTAAGGAAATTTACAAAGGTAAAGGTAAATTATCAGAATTTTTGAGAAAATTTACTAAAGAAAGGTAAATTTTTAAGAAAATTTACTAAGGAAAGGTAAATTTTTATGAAAATTTACTAAGGAAATGGGTATATTTAAGAAAATTTACTAAGGAAAAGTATATTTATAAGAAAATTTACTAAGAAAAGATAAGTTTTTAAGAAAATTTACTAAGGAAAGGTCAACTTTTAAGGAAATTTACTAAGGAAAAGTTAATTTATAAGAAAATTTACTAAGGAAAAGTAAATTTTTAAGAAAATTTACCTAGGAAAAGGTAAATTTTCAGAATTTTTGAGAAAATTTACTAAGCAAAGGTAAATTTTTAAGAAAATTTACTAAGGAAAGGTAAATTTTTAAGAAAATTTACTAAGCATAAGGTAAATTTTCAGAATTTTTTGGAAAATTTACTAAGGAAAGGTAAATTTACTAAGGAAAAGGTAAATTTTCAGAATTTTTGAGAAAATTTACTAACGAAAGGTAAATTTTTAAGAAAATTTACTAAGGGAAATGTAAATTTTCAGAATTTTTGAGAAAATTTACTAAGGAAAGTTAAATTTTTAAGAAAATTTACTAAGGAAAAGGTATTTTTTAAAAAAATTTCATAATTTTTGAGAAAATTTACTAAGGGAACGTAAATTTTTAAGAAAAATTACTAAGCAAAGGTAAATTTTTTAGAAAATTTACTAAGGAAAAGATAAATTTTCAGAATTTTTAGGAAAATTTACTAAGGAAAGGAAAATTTTTAAGAAATTATTAAGGAAAAGGTAAATTTTCAGAATTTTTAAGAAAAGTTACTAAGGAAAGATAAGTTTTTAAGAAAAATTACTAAGGAAAATATAAATTTTCAGAGTTTTTGAGAAAATTTACTAAGGAAAGGTAAATTTAAAAAATAAATACTAAGGAAAGGTAAATTTTTAAGAAAATTTACTAAGGAAAGATACATTTTTGAGAAAAATTATTAAGGAATGGTAAATTTTTATGAAAATTTACAAGGAAAGTAAATTTTTAAGAAAAGTAAGTAAGGAAATTAAAGTTTTAAGAAAATTTACTAAGGAAAGGTAAATTTTTAAGAAAATTTACTAAGGAGAGGTAAAGTTTTATGAAAATTTACTAAGGAAATGAGTATTTTTAAGAAAATTTACTAAGGAAAGGTAAATTTTTATGAAAATTTACTAAGGAAATGAGTATTTTTAAGAAAATTTACTAAGGAAAAGTAAATTTTTGAGAAAAATTACTAAGGAAGGGTAAATTTTTATGAAAATTTATAAGGAAAGTAAATTTTTAAGAAAAGTAAGTAAGGAAATTAAATTTTTAAGAAAATTTACTAACGAAAGGTAAAGTTTTAAGAAAATTTTCTAAGGAAATGGTAAATTTTCAGAATTTTTTGGAAAATCTGCTAAGGAAAGGTAAATTTTTAAGAAAATTTACAAAGGAGAGGTAAATTTTTAAGAAAATTTACTAAGAAAAAGAAAATTTTCAGAATTTTTTGGAAAATTTTCTAAGGAAAATAAATTTTTAAGGAAATTTACTAAGGAAAAGTAAATTTATAAGAAAATTTACTAAGGAAAGGTCAATTTTTAAGAAAATTTACTAAGGAAAAATAAATTTATAAGAAAATTTACTAAGGGAAAGGTAAATTTTCAGAATTTTTGAGAAAATTTACTAAGGAAAGGTAAATTTTTATTAAGGAAAAGGTAAATTTTAAGAATTTTTGAGAAAATTTACTAAGGGAAGGTAAATTGTTAAGACAATTTACTAAGGAGAGGTAAGTCTTTAAGAAAATTTACTAAGGAAAAGATAAATTTTCTGAATTTTTGAGAAACTTTACTAAGGAAAGGTAAATTTTTAAGAAACTTTAGTAAGGAAAGTTAAATTTTTAAGAAAATTTACTAAGGAAAGGTAAATTTTCAGAATTTTTGAGAAAATTTACTAAGAAAAAGGAAATGAAAATTTTTACGAAAATTTACTAAGGAAAGGTAAATTTTTAAGAAAATTTACTAAGGAAAAGGTAGATTTTCAAAATTATTTGGAAAATTTACTAAGAAAAGGTAAATTTTTAAGAAAATTTACTAAGGAAAGGTAAATTTTTAAGAAAGTTTACTAAGGATAAGGAAAATTTTCAGAATTTTTTGGAAAATTTACTAAGGAAAGGTAAATTTTTTATGAAATTTACTAAGGAAAAGGTAAATTCTCAGAATTTTTGATAAAGTTTACTAATGAAAGGTAAATTTTTAAGAAAATTTACTAAGTAAAAGGTAAATTTTCAGAATTTTTGAGAAAATTTACTAAGGAAAGGTAAATTTTTAAGAAAATTTACTAAGGAAAAGGTAATTTTTTAAAAAATTTTCATAATTTTTAAGAAAATTTACTAAGGGAACGTAAATTTTTAAGAAAAATTACTAAGCAAAGGTAAATTTTTTGGAAAATGTACTAAGGAAAGGTCAACTTTTAAGAAAATCTACTAAGCAAAAGTTAATTTATAAGAAAATTTACTAAGGAAATGTAAATTTTTAAGGAAATTTACTAAGGAAAAGATAAATTTTCAGAATTTTTGAGAAAATTTACTAAAGAAAGGAAAATTTTTAAGATATTATTAAGGAAAAGGTAAATTTTCAGAATTTTTAAAAAAATTTACTAAGGAGAGGTAAATTTTTAAGAAAATTTACTAACGAAAGGTAGTTTTTAAGGAAATTTACAAAGGTAAAGGTAAATTATCAGAATTTTTGAGAAAATTTACTAAAGAAAGGTAAATTTTTAAGAAAATTTACTAAGGAAAGGTAAATTTTTATGAAAATTTACTAAGGAAATGGGTATATTTAAGAAAATTTACTAAGGAAAAGTATATTTATAAGAAAATTTACTAAGAAAAGATAAGTTTTTAAGAAAATTTACTAAGGAAAGGTCAACTTTTAAGGAAATTTACTAAGGAAAAGTTAATTTATAAGAAAATTTACTAAGGAAAAGTAAATTTTTAAGAAAATTTACCTAGGAAAAGGTAAATTTTCAGAATTTTTGAGAAAATTTACTAAGCAAAGGTAAATTTTTAAGAAAATTTACTAAGGAAAGGTAAATTTTTAAGAAAATTTACTAAGCATAAGGTAAATTTTCAGAATTTTTTGGAAAATTTACTAAGGAAAGGTAAATTTTTAAGGAAATTTACTAAGGAAAAGGTAAATTTTCAGAATTTTTGAGAAAATTTACTAACGAAAGGTAAATTTTTAAGAAAATTTACTAAGGGAAATGTAAATTTTCAGAATTTTTGAGAAAATTTACTAAGGAAAGTTAAATTTTTAAGAAAATTTACTAAGGAAAAGGTATTTTTTAAAAAAATTTCATAATTTTTGAGAAAATTTACTAAGGGAACGTAAATTTTTAAGAAAAATTACTAAGCAAAGGTAAATTTTTTAGAAAATTTACTAAGGAAAAGATAAATTTTCAGAATTTTTAGGAAAATTTACTAAGGAAAGGAAAATTTTTAAGAAATTATTAAGGAAAAGGTAAATTTTCAGAATTTTTAAGAAAAGTTACTAAGGAAAGATAAGTTTTTAAGAAAAATTACTAAGGAAAATATAAATTTTCAGAGTTTTTGAGAAAATTTACTAAGGAAAGGTAAATTTAAAAAATAAATACTAAGGAAAGGTAAATTTTTAAGAAAATTTACTAAGGAAAGATACATTTTTGAGAAAAATTATTAAGGAATGGTAAATTTTTATGAAAATTTACAAGGAAAGTAAATTTTTAAGAAAAGTAAGTAAGGAAATTAAAGTTTTAAGAAAATTTACTAAGGAAAGGTAAATTTTTAAGAAAATTTACTAAGGAGAGGTAAAGTTTTATGAAAATTTACTAAGGAAATGAGTATTTTTAAGAAAATTTACTAAGGAAAGGTAAATTTTTATGAAAATTTACTAAGGAAATGAGTATTTTTAAGAAAATTTACTAAGGAAAAGTAAATTTTTGAGAAAAATTACTAAGGAAGGGTAAATTTTTATGAAAATTTATAAGGAAAGTAAATTTTTAAGAAAAGTAAGTAAGGAAATTAAATTTTTAAGAAAATTTACTAACGAAAGGTAAAGTTTTAAGAAAATTTTCTAAGGAAATGGTAAATTTTCAGAATTTTTTGGAAAATCTGCTAAGGAAAGGTAAATTTTTAAGAAAATTTACAAAGGAGAGGTAAATTTTTAAGAAAATTTACTAAGAAAAAGAAAATTTTCAGAATTTTTTGGAAAATTTTCTAAGGAAAATAAATTTTTAAGGAAATTTACTAAGGAAAAGTAAATTTATAAGAAAATTTACTAAGGAAAGGTCAATTTTTAAGAAAATTTACTAAGGAAAAATAAATTTATAAGAAAATTTACTAAGGGAAAGGTAAATTTTCAGAATTTTTGAGAAAATTTACTAAGGAAAGGTAAATTTTTATTAAGGAAAAGGTAAATTTTAAGAATTTTTGAGAAAATTTACTAAGGGAAGGTAAATTGTTAAGACAATTTACTAAGGAGAGGTAAGTCTTTAAGAAAATTTACTAAGGAAAAGATAAATTTTCTGAATTTTTGAGAAACTTTACTAAGGAAAGGTAAATTTTTAAGAAACTTTAGTAAGGAAAGTTAAATTTTTAAGAAAATTTACTAAGGAAAGGTAAATTTTCAGAATTTTTGAGAAAATTTACTAAGAAAAAGGAAATGAAAATTTTTACGAAAATTTACTAAGGAAAGGTAAATTTTTAAGAAAATTTACTAAGGAAAAGGTAGATTTTCAGAATTATTTGGAAAATTTACTAAGAAAAGGTAAATTTTTAAGAAAATTTACTAAGGAAAGGTAAATTTTTAAGAAAGTTTACTAAGGATAAGGAAAATTTTCAGAATTTTTTGGAAAATTTACTAAGGAAAGGTAAATTTTTTATGAAATTTACTAAGGAAAAGGTAAATTCTCAGAATTTTTGATAAAGTTTACTAATGAAAGGTAAATTTTTAAGAAAATTTACTAAGTAAAAGGTAAATTTTCAGAATTTTTGAGAAAATTTACTAAGGAAAGGTAAATTTTTAAGAAAATTTACTAAGGAAAAGGTAATTTTTTAAAAAATTTTCATAATTTTTAAGAAAATTTACTAAGGGAACGTAAATTTTTAAGAAAAATTACTAAGCAAAGGTAAATTTTTTGGAAAATGTACTAAGGAAAGGTCAACTTTTAAGAAAATCTACTAAGCAAAAGTTAATTTATAAGAAAATTTACTAAGGAAATGTAAATTTTTAAGGAAATTTACTAAGGAAAAGATAAATTTTCAGAATTTTTGAGAAAATTTACTAAAGAAAGGAAAATTTTTAAGATATTATTAAGGAAAAGGTAAATTTTCAGAATTTTTAAAAAAATTTACTAAGGAAAGATAAGTTTTTAAGAAAAATTACTAAGGAAAAGATAAATTTTTATGAAAATTTATAAGGAAAGGTAAATTTTTAATAAAATTTACTAAGGAAAGGTAAATTTTTAAGAAAATTTACTAAGAAAGGTAAATTTTTATGAAAATTTACTAAGGAAATGAGTATTTTTAAGAAAATTTACTAAGGAAAAGTAAATTTATAAGAAAATTTACTAAGGAAAGGTAAATTTTTAAGAAAATTTTCTAAGGAAAGGTCAATTTTTAAGAAAATTTACTAAGGAAAAGTAAATTTATAAGAAAATTAACTAAGGAAAGGTAAATTTTTAAGAAAATTTTCTAAGGAAAGGTAAATTTTTAAGAAAATTTACCAAGGAAAAGGTAAATTTTCAGAATTTTTGAGAAAATTTACTAAGGAAAGGTAAATTTTTAAGAAAATTTACTAAGGAAAGGTAAATTTTTATGGAAATTTACTAAGGAAATGAGTATATTTAAGAAAATTTATAAGGAAAAGTAAATTTATAAGAAAATTTACTAAGGAAAGGTAAATTTTTAAGAAAATTTACTAAGGAAAGGTCAACTTTTAAGAAAATTTACTAAGGAAAGGAAAAGGTAGACTTTCAGAATACTTTGGAAAATTTACTAAGAAAAGGTAAATTTTTAAGAAAATTTACTA
This sequence comes from Cordilura impudica, assembly GCA_963682025.1. NCBI lineage: Eukaryota > Metazoa > Arthropoda > Insecta > Diptera > Scathophagidae > Cordilura > Cordilura impudica. The sequence goes on along the minus strand of OY821522.1, from coordinate 19,854,175 downwards.
AGGAAAGGTAAATTTTTAAGAAAGTTTACTAAGGATAAGAAAAATTTTCAGAATTTTTTGGAAAATTTACTAAGGAAAGGTAAATTTTTAAGGAAATTTACTAAGGAAAAGGTAGATTTTCAGAATTCTTTGGAAAATTTACTAAGAAAAGGTAAATTTTTAAGAAAATTTACTAAGGAAAGGTAAATTTTTATTAAGGAAAAGGTAAATTTTAAGAATTTTTGAGAAAATTTACTAAGGGAAGGTAAATTGTTAAGAAATTTTACTAAGGAGAGGTAAGTTTTTAAGAAAATTTACTAAGGAATAGATAAATTTTCAGGATTTTTGAGAAATTTTACTAAGGAAAGGTAAATTTTAAAGAAAGTTTAGTAAGGAAAGTTAAATTTTTAAGAAAATTTACTAAGGAAATTTACTAAGGCAATGAGAAAATTTACTAAGTAAAAGGAAATGAAAATTTTTAAGAAAATTTACTAAGGAAAGGTAAATTTTTAAGAAAATTTACGAAGGAAAAGGTAGATTTTCGGAATTCTTTGGAAAATTTACTAAGAAAAGGTAAATTTTTAAGAAAATTTACTAAGGAAAGGTAAATTTTTAAGAAAGTTTACTAAGGATAAGGAAAATTTTCAGAATTTTTTGGAAAATTTACTAAGGAAAGGTAAATTTATAAGGAAATTTACTAAGGAAAAGGTAAATTTTCAGAATTTTTGAGAAAGTTTACTAACGAAAGGTAAATTTTTAAGAAAATTTACTAAGTAAAAGGTAAATTTTCAGAATTTTGGAGAAAATTTACTAAGGAAAGGTAAATTTTTAAGAAAATTTACTAAGGAAAAGGTAATTTTTTAAAAAATTTTCATAATTTTTGAGAAAATTTACTAAGGAAAGGTAAATTTTTAAGAAAAATTACTAAGCAAAGGTAAATTTTTTAGAAAATTTTCTAAGGAAAGGTCAACTTTTAAGAAAATTTGCTAAGCAAAAGTTAATTTATAAGAAAATTTACTAAGGAAATGTAAATTTTTAAGGAAATTTACTAAGGAAAAGATAAATTTTCAGAATTTTTGAGAAAATTTACTAAGGAAAGGAAAATTTTTAAGAAATTATTAAGGAAAAGGTAAATTTTCAGAATTTTTAAAAAAAACTTACTAAGGAAAGATAAGTTTTTAAGAAAAATTACTAAGGAAAAGATAAATTTTTATGAAAATTTATAAGGAAAGGTAAATTTTTAATAAAATTTACTAAGGAAAGGTAAATTTTTAAGAAAATTTACTAAGGAAAGGTAAATTTTTATGAAAATTTACTAAGGAAATGAGTATTTTTAAGAAAATTTACTGAGGAAATGTAAATTTATAAGAAAATTTGCTAAGGAAAGGTAAATTTTTAAGAAAATTTTCCAAGGAAAGGTCAATTTTTAAGAAAATTTACTAAGGAAAATAAATTTATAAGAAAATTAACTAAGGAAAGGTAAATTTTTAAGAAAATTTTCTAAGGAAAGGTAAATTTTTAAGAAAATTTATCAAGGAAAAGGTAAATTTTCAGAATTTTTGAGAAAATTTACTAAGGAAAGGTAAATTTTTAAGAAAATTTACTAAGGAAATGTAAATTTTTATGAAAATTTACTAAGGAAATGAGTATATTTAAGAAAATTTACTAAGGAAAAGTAAATTTATAAGAAAATTTACAAAGGAAAGGTAAATTTTTAAGAAAATTTACTAAGGAAAGGTCAACTTTGAGGAAAATTTACTAAGGAAAGGTAAATTTTTAAGAAAATTTACTAAGGAACAGTAAATTTTTATGAAAACTTACTAAGGAAATGAGTATATTTAAGAAAATTTACTAAGGAAAAGTAAATTTATAGGAAAATTTACTAAGGAAAGGTAAATTTTTAAGAAAATTTACTAAGGAAAGGTCAACTTTTAAGAAAATTTACTAAGCAAAAGTAAATTTATAAGAAAATTTACTAAGGAAAAGTAAATTTTTAAGAAAATTTACAAGGAAAAGGTAAATTTTCAGAATTTTTGAGAAAATTTACTAAGGAAAGGTACATTTTTAAGAAAATTTACTAACGAAAAGGTAAATTTGATGGAAAATTTTCAGAATTTTTGAGAAAATTTACTAAGGAAACGTAAATTTTTAAGAAAAATTACTAACCAAAGGTAAATTTTTTAGAAAATTTACTAAGGAAAAGGTAAATTTTCAGAATTTTTAGGAAAATTTACTAAGGAAAGGAAAATTTTTAAGAAATTATTAAGGAAAAGGTAAATTTTCAGAATTTTTAAGAAAATTTATTAAGGAAAGATAAGTTTTTAAGAAAAATTACTAAAGAAAAGATAAATTTTCAGAATTTTTGAGAAAATTTACTAAGGAAAGGTAAATTTTTAAGAAAATTTACTAAGGAAAGGTAAATTTTTGAGAAAAATTACTAAGGAAAGGTAAATTTTTATGAAAATTTATAAGGAAAGGTAAATTTTTAAGAAAATTTACTAAGGAAGGGTAAATTTTTAAGAAAATTTACTAAGGAAAGGTAAATTTTTATGAAAATTTACTAAGGAAATGAGTATTTTTAAGAAAATTTAATAAGGAAAAGTAAATTTATAATAAAATTTAATAAGGAACGGTTCATTTTTAAGAAAATTTTCTAAGGAAAGGTCAATTTTTAAGAAAATTTACTAAGGAAAAGTAAATTTATAAGAAAATTTACTAAGGAGAGGTAAATTTTTAAGAAAATTTACTAACGAAAGGTAGTTTTTAAGGAAATTTACAAAGGTAAAGGTAAATTATCAGAATTTTTGAGAAAATTTACTAAAGAAAGGTAAATTTTTAAGAAAATTTACTAAGGAAAGGTAAATTTTTATGAAAATTTACTAAGGAAATGGGTATATTTAAGAAAATTTACTAAGGAAAAGTATATTTATAAGAAAATTTACTAAGAAAAGATAAGTTTTTAAGAAAACTTACTAAGGAAAGGTCAACTTTTAAGGAAATTTACTAAGGAAAAGTTAATTTATAAGAAAATTTACTAAGGAAAAGTAAATTTTTAAGAAAATTTACCTAGGAAAAGGTAAATTTTCAGAATTTTTGAGAAAATTTACTAAGCAAAGGTAAATTTTTAAGAAAATTTACTAAGGAAAGGTAAATTTTTAAGAAAATTTACTAAGCATAAGGTAAATTTTCAGAATTTTTTGGAAAATTTACTAAGGAAAGGTAAATTTTTAAGGAAATTTACTAAGGAAAAGGTAAATTTTCAGAATTTTTGAGAAAATTTACTAACGAAAGGTAAATTTTTAAGAAAATTTACTAAGGGAAATGTAAATTTTCAGAATTTTTGAGAAAATTTACTAAGGAAAGTTAAATTTTTAAGAAAATTTACTAAGGAAAAGGTATTTTTTAAAAAAATTTCATAATTTTTGAGAAAATTTACTAAGGGAACGTAAATTTTTAAGAAAATTTACTAAGGAAAGGTAAATTTTTAAGAAAGTTTACTAAGGATAAGAAAAATTTTCAGAATTTTTTGGAAAATTTACTAAGGAAAGGTAAATTTTTAAGGAAATTTACTAAGGAAAAGGTAGATTTTCAGAATTCTTTGGAAAATTTACTAAGAAAAGGTAAATTTTTAAGAAAATTTACTAAGGAAAGGTAAATTTTTATTAAGGAAAAGGTAAATTTTAAGAATTTTTGAGAAAATTTACTAAGGGAAGGTAAATTGTTAAGAAATTTTACTAAGGAGAGGTAAGTTTTTAAGAAAATTTACTAAGGAATAGATAAATTTTCAGGATTTTTGAGAAATTTTACTAAGGAAAGGTAAATTTTAAAGAAAGTTTAGTAAGGAAAGTTAAATTTTTAAGAAAATTTACTAAGGAAATTTACTAAGGCAATGAGAAAATTTACTAAGTAAAAGGAAATGAAAATTTTTAAGAAAATTTACTAAGGAAAGGTAAATTTTTAAGAAAATTTACGAAGGAAAAGGTAGATTTTCGGAATTCTTTGGAAAATTTACTAAGAAAAGGTAAATTTTTAAGAAAATTTACTAAGGAAAGGTAAATTTTTAAGAAAGTTTACTAAGGATAAGGAAAATTTTCAGAATTTTTTGGAAAATTTACTAAGGAAAGGTAAATTTATAAGGAAATTTACTAAGGAAAAGGTAAATTTTCAGAATTTTTGAGAAAGTTTACTAACGAAAGGTAAATTTTTAAGAAAATTTACTAAGTAAAAGGTAAATTTTCAGAATTTTGGAGAAAATTTACTAAGGAAAGGTAAATTTTTAAGAAAATTTACTAAGGAAAAGGTAATTTTTTAAAAAATTTTCATAATTTTTGAGAAAATTTACTAAGGAAAGGTAAATTTTTAAGAAAAATTACTAAGCAAAGGTAAATTTTTTAGAAAATTTTCTAAGGAAAGGTCAACTTTTAAGAAAATTTGCTAAGCAAAAGTTAATTTATAAGAAAATTTACTAAGGAAATGTAAATTTTTAAGGAAATTTACTAAGGAAAAGATAAATTTTCAGAATTTTTGAGAAAATTTACTAAGGAAAGGAAAATTTTTAAGAAATTATTAAGGAAAAGGTAAATTTTCAGAATTTTTAAAAAAAACTTACTAAGGAAAGATAAGTTTTTAAGAAAAATTACTAAGGAAAAGATAAATTTTTATGAAAATTTATAAGGAAAGGTAAATTTTTAATAAAATTTACTAAGGAAAGGTAAATTTTTAAGAAAATTTACTAAGGAAAGGTAAATTTTTATGAAAATTTACTAAGGAAATGAGTATTTTTAAGAAAATTTACTGAGGAAATGTAAATTTATAAGAAAATTTGCTAAGGAAAGGTAAATTTTTAAGAAAATTTTCCAAGGAAAGGTCAATTTTTAAGAAAATTTACTAAGGAAAATAAATTTATAAGAAAATTAACTAAGGAAAGGTAAATTTTTAAGAAAATTTTCTAAGGAAAGGTAAATTTTTAAGAAAATTTATCAAGGAAAAGGTAAATTTTCAGAATTTTTGAGAAAATTTACTAAGGAAAGGTAAATTTTTAAGAAAATTTACTAAGGAAATGTAAATTTTTATGAAAATTTACTAAGGAAATGAGTATATTTAAGAAAATTTACTAAGGAAAAGTAAATTTATAAGAAAATTTACAAAGGAAAGGTAAATTTTTAAGAAAATTTACTAAGGAAAGGTCAACTTTGAGGAAAATTTACTAAGGAAAGGTAAATTTTTAAGAAAATTTACTAAGGAACAGTAAATTTTTATGAAAACTTACTAAGGAAATGAGTATATTTAAGAAAATTTACTAAGGAAAAGTAAATTTATAGGAAAATTTACTAAGGAAAGGTAAATTTTTAAGAAAATTTACTAAGGAAAGGTCAACTTTTAAGAAAATTTACTAAGCAAAAGTAAATTTATAAGAAAATTTACTAAGGAAAAGTAAATTTTTAAGAAAATTTACAAGGAAAAGGTAAATTTTCAGAATTTTTGAGAAAATTTACTAAGGAAAGGTACATTTTTAAGAAAATTTACTAACGAAAAGGTAAATTTGATGGAAAATTTTCAGAATTTTTGAGAAAATTTACTAAGGAAACGTAAATTTTTAAGAAAAATTACTAACCAAAGGTAAATTTTTTAGAAAATTTACTAAGGAAAAGGTAAATTTTCAGAATTTTTAGGAAAATTTACTAAGGAAAGGAAAATTTTTAAGAAATTATTAAGGAAAAGGTAAATTTTCAGAATTTTTAAGAAAATTTATTAAGGAAAGATAAGTTTTTAAGAAAAATTACTAAAGAAAAGATAAATTTTCAGAATTTTTGAGAAAATTTACTAAGGAAAGGTAAATTTTTAAGAAAATTTACTAAGGAAAGGTAAATTTTTGAGAAAAATTACTAAGGAAAGGTAAATTTTTATGAAAATTTATAAGGAAAGGTAAATTTTTAAGAAAATTTACTAAGGAAGGGTAAATTTTTAAGAAAATTTACTAAGGAAAGGTAAATTTTTATGAAAATTTACTAAGGAAATGAGTATTTTTAAGAAAATTTAATAAGGAAAAGTAAATTTATAATAAAATTTAATAAGGAACGGTTCATTTTTAAGAAAATTTTCTAAGGAAAGGTCAATTTTTAAGAAAATTTACTAAGGAAAAGTAAATTTATAAGAAAATTTACTAAGGAGAGGTAAATTTTTAAGAAAATTTACTAACGAAAGGTAGTTTTTAAGGAAATTTACAAAGGTAAAGGTAAATTATCAGAATTTTTGAGAAAATTTACTAAAGAAAGGTAAATTTTTAAGAAAATTTACTAAGGAAAGGTAAATTTTTATGAAAATTTACTAAGGAAATGGGTATATTTAAGAAAATTTACTAAGGAAAAGTATATTTATAAGAAAATTTACTAAGAAAAGATAAGTTTTTAAGAAAACTTACTAAGGAAAGGTCAACTTTTAAGGAAATTTACTAAGGAAAAGTTAATTTATAAGAAAATTTACTAAGGAAAAGTAAATTTTTAAGAAAATTTACCTAGGAAAAGGTAAATTTTCAGAATTTTTGAGAAAATTTACTAAGCAAAGGTAAATTTTTAAGAAAATTTACTAAGGAAAGGTAAATTTTTAAGAAAATTTACTAAGCATAAGGTAAATTTTCAGAATTTTTTGGAAAATTTACTAAGGAAAGGTAAATTTTTAAGGAAATTTACTAAGGAAAAGGTAAATTTTCAGAATTTTTGAGAAAATTTACTAACGAAAGGTAAATTTTTAAGAAAATTTACTAAGGGAAATGTAAATTTTCAGAATTTTTGAGAAAATTTACTAAGGAAAGTTAAATTTTTAAGAAAATTTACTAAGGAAAAGGTATTTTTTAAAAAAATTTCATAATTTTTGAGAAAATTTACTAAGGGAACGTAAATTTTTAAGAAAAATTACTAAGCAAAGGTAAATTTTTTAGAAAATTTACTAAGGAAAAGATAAATTTTCAGAATTTTTAGGAAAATTTACTAAGGAAAGGAAAATTTTTAAGAAATTATTAAGGAAAATGTAAATTTTCAGAATTTTTAAGAAAACTTACTAAGGAAAGATAAGTTTTTAAGAAAAATTACTAAGGAAAATATAAATTTTCAGAGTTTTTGAGAAAATTTACTAAGGAAAGGTAAATTTAAAAAATAAATACTAAGGAAAGGTAAATTTTTAAGAAAATTTACTAAGGAAAGATACATTTTTGAGAAAAATTATTAAGGAATGGTAAATTTTTATGAAAATTTACAAGGAAAGTAAATTTTTAAGAAAAGTAAGTAAGGAAATTAAAGTTTTAAGAAAATTTACTAAGGAAAGGTAAATTTTTAAGAAAATTTACTAAGGAGAGGTAAAGTTTTATGAAAATTTACTAAGGAAATGAGTATTTTTAAGAAAATTTACTAAGGAAAGGTAAATTTTTATGAAAATTTACTAAGGAAATGAGTATTTTTAAGAAAATTTACTAAGGAAAAGTAAATTTTTGAGAAAAATTACTAAGGAAGGGTAAATTTTTATGAAAATTTATAAGGAAAGTAAATTTTTAAGAAAAGTAAGTAAGGAAATTAAATTTTTAAGAAAATTTACTAACGAAAGGTAAAGTTTTAAGAAAATTTTCTAAGGAAATGGTAAATTTTCAGAATTTTTTGGAAAATCTGCTAAGGAAAATAAATTTTTAAGGAAATTTACTAAGGAAAAGTAAATTTATAAGAAAATTTACTAAGGAAAGGTCAATTTTTAAGAAAATTTACTAAGGAAAAATAAATTTATAAGAAAATTTACTAAGGGAAAGGTAAATTTTCAGAATTTTTGAGAAAATTTACTAAGGAAAGGTAAATTTTTATTAAGGAAAAGGTAAATTTTAAGAATTTTTGAGAAAATTTACTAAGGGAAGGTAAATTGTTAAGACAATTTACTAAGGAGAGGTAAGTCTTTAAGAAAATTTACTAAGGAAAAGATAAATTTTCAGAATTTTTGAGAAACTTTACTAAGGAAAGGTAAATTTTTAAGAAACTTTAGTAAGGAAAGTTAAATTTTTAAGAAAATTTACTAAGGAAAGGTAAATTTTCAGAATTTTTGAGAAAATTTACTAAGAAAAAGGAAATGAAAATTTTTACGAAAATTTACTAAGGAAAGGTAAATTTTTAAGAAAATTTACTAAGGAAAAGGTAGATTTTCAGAATTCTTTGGAAAATTTACTAAGAAAAGGCAAATTTTTAAGAAAATTTACTAAGGAAAGGTAAATTTTTAAGAAAGTTTACTAAGGATAAGGAAAATTTTCAGAATTTTTTGGAAAATTTACTAAGGAAAGGTAAATTTATAAGGAAATTTACTAAGGAAAAGGTAAATTTTCAGAATTTTTGAGAAAGTTTACTAACGAAAGGTAAATTTTTAAGAAAATTTACTAAGTAAAAGGTAAATTTTCAGAATTTTGGAGAAAATTTACTAAGGAAAGGTAAATTTTTAAGAAAATTTACTAAGGAAAAGGTAATTTTTTAAAAAATTTTCATAATTTTTGAGAAAATTTACTAAGGAAAGGTAAATTTTTAAGAAAAATTACTAAGCAAAGGTAAATTTTTTAGAAAATTTTCTAAGGAAAGGTCAACTTTTAAGAAAATTTACTAAGCAAAAGTTAATTTATAAGAAAATTTACTAAGGAAATGTAAATTTTTAAGGAAATTTACTAAGGAAAAGATAAATTTTCAGAATTTTTGAGAAAATTTACTAAGGAAAGGAAAATTTTTAAGAAATTATTAAGGAAAAGGTAAATTTTCAGAATTTTTAAAAAAAACTTACTAAGGAAAGATAAGTTTTTAAGAAAAATTACTAAGGAAAAGATAAATTTTTATGAAAATTTATAAGGAAAGGTAAATTTTTAATAAAATTTACTAAGGAAAGGTAAATTTTTAAGAAAATTTACTAAGGAAAGGTAAATTTTTATGAAAATTTACTAAGGAAATGAGTATTTTTAAGAAAATTTACTGAGGAAATGTAAATTTATAAGAAAATTTGCTAAGGAAAGGTAAATTTTTAAGAAAATTTTCCAAGGAAAGGTCAATTTTTAAGAAAATTTACTAAGGAAAATAAATTTATAAGAAAATTAACTAAGGAAAGGTAAATTTTTAAGAAAATTTTCTAAGGAAAGGTAAATTTTTAAGAAAATTTATCAAGGAAAAGGTAAATTTTCAGAATTTTTGAGAAAATTTACTAAGGAAAGGTAAATTTTTAAGAAAATTTACTAAGGAAATGTAAATTTTTATGAAAATTTACTAAGGAAATGAGTATATTTAAGAAAATTTACTAAGGAAAAGTAAATTTATAAGAAAATTTACAAAGGAAAGGTAAATTTTTAAGAAAATTTACTAAGGAAAGGTCAACTTTGAGGAAAATTTACTAAGGAAAGGTAAATTTTTAAGAAAATTTACTAAGGAACAGTAAATTTTTATGAAAACTTACTAAGGAAATGAGTATATTTAAGAAAATTTACTAAGGAAAAGTAAATTTATAGGAAAATTTACTAAGGAAAGGTAAATTTTTAAGAAAATTTACTAAGGAAAGGTCAACTTTTAAGAAAATTTACTAAGCAAAAGTAAATTTATAAGAAAATTTACTAAGGAAAAGTAAATTTTTAAGAAAATTTACAAGGAAAAGGTAAATTTTCAGAATTTTTGAGAAAATTTACTAAGGAAAGGTACATTTTTAAGAAAATTTACTAACGAAAAGGTAAATTTTATGGAAAATTTTCAGAATTTTTGAGAAAATTTACTAAGGAAACGTAAATTTTTAAGAAAAATTACTAACCAAAGGTAAATTTTTTAGAAAATTTACTAAGGAAAAGGTAAATTTTCAGAATTTTTAGGAAAATTTACTAAGGAAAGGAAAATTTTTAAGAAATTATTAAGGAAAAGGTAAATTTTCAGAATTTTTAAGAAAATTTATTAAGGAAAGATAAGTTTTTAAGAAAAATTACTAAAGAAAAGATAAATTTTCAGAATTTTTGAGAAAATTTACTAAGGAAAGGTAAATTTTTAAGAAAATTTACTAAGGAAAGGTAAATTTTTGAGAAAAATTACTAAGGAAAGGTAAATTTTTATGAAAATTTATAAGGAAAGGTAAATTTTTAAGAAAATTTACTAAGGAAGGGTAAATTTTTAAGAAAATTTACTAAGGAAAGGTAAATTTTTATGAAAATTTACTAAGGAAATGAGTATTTTTAAGAAAATTTAATAAGGAAAAGTAAATTTATAATAAAATTTAATAAGGAACGGTTCATTTTTAAGAAAATTTTCTAAGGAAAGGTCAATTTTTAAGAAAATTTACTAAGGAAAAGTAAATTTATAAGAAAATTTACTAAGGAGAGGTAAATTTTTAAGAAAATTTACTAACGAAAGGTTGTTTTTAAGGAAATTTACAAAGGTAAAGGTAAATTATCAGAATTTTTGAGAAAATTTACTAAAGAAAGGTAAATTTTTAAGAAAATTTACTAAGGAAAGGTAAATTTTTATGAAAATTTACTAAGGAAATGGGTATATTTAAGAAAATTTACTAAGGAAAAGTATATTTATAAGAAAATTTACTAAGAAAAGATAAGTTTTTAAGAAAACTTACTAAGGAAAGGTCAACTTTTAAGGAAATTTACTAAGGAAAAGTTAATTTATAAGAAAATTTACTAAGGAAAAGTAAATTTTTAAGAAAATTTACCTAGGAAAAGGTAAATTTTCAGAATTTTTGAGAAAATTTACTAAGCAAAGGTAAATTTTTAAGAAAATTTACTAAGGAAAGGTAAATTTTTAAGAAAATTTACTAAGCATAAGGTAAATTTTCAGAATTTTTTGGAAAATTTACTAAGGAAAGGTAAATTTTTAAGGAAATTTACTAAGGAAAAGGTAAATTTTCAGAATTTTTGAGAAAATTTACTAACGAAAGGTAAATTTTTAAGAAAATTTACTAAGGGAAATGTAAATTTTCAGAATTTTTGAGAAAATTTACTAAGGAAAGTTAAATTTTTAAGAAAATTTACTAAGGAAAAGGTATTTTTTAAAAAAATTTCATAATTTTTGAGAAAATTTACTAAGGGAACGTAAATTTTTAAGAAAACTTACTAAGCAAAGGTAAATTTTTTAGAAAATTTACTAAGGAAAAGATAAATTTTCAGAATTTTTAGGAAAATTTACTAAGGAAAGGAAAATTTTTAAGAAATTATTAAGGAAAAGGTAAATTTTCAGAATTTTTAAGAAAAGTTACTAAGGAAAGATAAGTTTTTAAGAAAAATTACTAAGGAAAATATAAATTTTCAGAGTTTTTGAGAAAATTTACTAAGGAAAGGTAAATTTAAAAAATAAATACTAAGGAAAGGTAAATTTTTAAGAAAATTTACTAAGGAAAGATACATTTTTGAGAAAAATTATTAAGGAATGGTAAATTTTTATGAAAATTTACAAGGAAAGTAAATTTTTAAGAAAAGTAAGTAAGGAAATTAAAGTTTTAAGAAAATTTACTAAGGAAAGGTAAATTTTTAAGAAAATTTACTAAGGAGAGGTAAAGTTTTATGAAAATTTACTAAGGAAATGAGTATTTTTAAGAAAATTTACTAAGGAAAGGTAAATTTTTATGAAAATTTACTAAGGAAATGAGTATTTTTAAGAAAATTTACTAAGGAAAAGTAAATTTTTGAGAAAAATTACTAAGGAAGGGTAAATTTTTATGAAAATTTATAAGGAAAGTAAATTTTTAAGAAAAGTAAGTAAGGAAATTAAATTTTTAAGAAAATTTACTAACGAAAGGTAAAGTTTTAAGAAAATTTTCTAAGGAAATGGTAAATTTTCAGAACTTTTTGGAAAATCTGCTAAGGAAAATAAATTTTTAAGGAAATTTACTAAGGAAAAGTAAATTTATAAGAAAATTTACTAAGGAAAGGTCAATTTTTAAGAAAATTTACTAAGGAAAAATAAATTTATAAGAAAATTTACTAAGGGAAAGGTAAATTTTCAGAATTTTTGAGAAAATTTACTAAGGAAAGGTAAATTTTTATTAAGGAAAAGGTAAATTTTAAGAATTTTTGAGAAAATTTACTAAGGGAAGGTAAATTGTTAAGACAATTTACTAAGGAGA